>CM076584.1:211536732-212056220 GCA_034641835.2 Pinus albicaulis | reverse complement strand
TGTAAATTCATGTTTGACATGTAACTTTGGCTTATTTTTATCTTTTCTAGAAGATTCACTCTCAAAAGGGTAAAAAATCATGTAATGGATCAGTTTCCACTCTTTTAGAGGCAAGTTGTTAGCTGCCTAGATTGTAGTTCCATGATTAGAATTGGTTGAAACTGATACCTGAAGAGGGAATTCGACCCCTAGAGGTGGGGAAAGGTGTTAGAGTGATCTATATATTGTAATTTCTCAATCATTTTCAGAGGTTGGAGAGGTTGGACTCTTGGGATACTTTTGATATCATTGTACATATTTTTCATATTTGGCTAAGGAAAGATCAGGGGTTTTGCGGCACTTGTTGGGATCCTTGTGGTGTTCTGTTCTTGATGATGTTTCTCCTTTGTTTACTGTAAGTTTCTTCATGTTTAATGTATGCCATCCTTTCATTATGCTTCTGAACTAAATTGAATGAGTGATTAAGGTTGAATCCATTGTTTACAGTGCTTAGCATTTGAATTCAGTTAGTTCTATATGTTTTCAGCTGTTTGGAGAGGATCCAAGTTCTTCTTTGCCCTCTTCAGCTCCTCGTCGGTCTAATCTATCCATAAATCCAATTTAAAGCATCAAGATCATCACCTACCTCGCCCCAGCTTGAACTCTGCAAAGGTCTGACCTTATTCCCGGACCCAAAATTTGTTTCCCATTACTCCAGCGAAAACCCAAAAAACCAAAAATCAAACATATATATCTCTTTACTAGCCTAAAATCAGTTCTTATTGTAAGTCATCTCGCATCCTATTGCTTATTTTCTCGAGATTGACGGAGAGAGCCCTCTCCTGTCCTCGTAGGGCTAGCTACGAGGTTGAGCGTGGTTTGATGTAGTTCCCTCTTCAGCTCCTCGTCGGTCTAATCTATCCATAAATCCAATTTGAAGCATCAAGATCATCACCAGTCCAACAAAATTGAACTCGCAAAGGTCCGACCTTATCCCCGACTCCAAAATTTGTATTCCCATTACCTCAAACAAACCCAAAACCAAAATCAAACATACCTATCTCTTTACTAGCCTAAAATCGGTTCTTATTGTAAGTCATCTCGCATCCTATTGCTTATTTTCTCGAGATTGACGGAGAGAGCCCTCTCCTGTCCTCGTAGGGCTAGCTACGAGGCTGAGCGTGGTTTGATGTAGCTTTGAGTTTTACTTCATTTCAGCCTGAGGTAGATTTGAGTGCTAACATAGTGGCGACCATACTGGGGAGAAACTCAAAACGTTTGCTTGTTATAGACGGAGTCTGAAGTCACGCCAGGTAGCCTTCGAAACGTTGTTGCTATGCATCAGCAAAGTAGATAAACGCTGCTTCAGTCGATCTCCGGTATAACTTGTAATCGTAGTATTTAACTTGTAAATTGCCCCAGTACATGTATCAAGTTCAGATCTGATCGTTGATGGTGAACAACGGTCAGACATCGCAAGGCTGAAATCATTCACCTGGTGACTTCATTCACTGAAAAAATCCAGAAATCGATGCTTCATGGTGACTTCACTGCAGGGAGATCAGTAGCTGTGAGATTTTCAAGATGGACCGAATCACGAGAAGATATGCTCCCTTGAGCCGAGATCACATTCCAAGTTTTCCGAATAAGATGCCCAAGGTGGATTGGTCGAGGAATCTGCCTATGTTTAACAATGATGGTAAGAAGGATGCTGCTTTACATTTGGTTAGATTTCACATGCATATTCGCAAGTTGAAGGTGGCTTTTCCTGAAGATTGTTTGATGAAGATATTCCTGGCCACTCTGGAAGGTGAAGCCCAATCTTGGTATGAAAATTTGCCGCTGGCCTGTATATATTGTTTGGAGGATTTTCATGCCATGTTCATTGAAAGATATCAAGTATCTTATCCATCATTAAATTTAGTTCATGACTGTTGCAAACATGCTTATTCTTTTATTGAAAGCCTGGAGAAATATTATGAAGATGATAATTTCATGAATGATGAAATCATGGAGGCCCCGTACGAGAATCCATTTCAGCAGAATGAAGAGAAACTAAAGGATACCTATCAAGGTGCTCAGGAGACTTTGCAGCAGGTTGAGGGCCATATGGCTGAAAATGATGAAAGGCAGAATGTCATTTCAGATCTGCCCACGGAAGACAGCGGCATGCAAGTAAGTCCAGTTCCAATTGCAGATTGTGATAATGTCCAGACAGCTACTTCAGATTCAGATTCAGATCAGGATGACCAAGCATATCTTGTGCTGAAGCCCATCAAGGAGAACTCTGCTGTTGAAATCATCTGGGATGCAGACGACACAGTAATGGATCCAAATGTTCTCAGTCATACTGTTAGCCCATCATTAGAACACATCCTTCATGAAGAAGCAATCCAGTCAGTTCATGAAAATCAGAATAAGATCTTTGTGCAAGTAAGTGATAAATCTCCTTTCAATAGCTCAGTAATGAACGATAGTTTGAAAGCCCTATCATATGAAGATAACTATTGTTTAAGCAGAAGAAAACAAAAAGCATTGTCTCCTTTGTCTGAAGATGAGATAGATCAACTTTTGAAAGGTCCTGTTTCAGCCGAAGCTACAACAGATTTGCAGTACACAGAAAGTGTTGGTGAAACCTCTTCCTCTTTTGAAAAAGATGATTGTCTTGTAATCAGTTGTGTAGATCAGCAAACAGATAATTTTTTCCTTCACAAAGATGATAAGGTTGTCATGTTTAATAACCTTGAAGATTGTTTTTTGTTTAAGAATGACCTAGATCATGAAATTGAAGAGTATATGCCAGAATTACTCATGGTCAAGGAACCTACAGCTAACACTCAGATGGCAGATTTGTGCATCTCTATCCCTCAGAAATCAAATGTCTTTTCAGATCAGAGTGAGGTGAATACTAGTATTTTTGTAGCTGGATCTCCATATAAGCCAGTGCTTCAAGATTTTCAAGATCCCTTCAGCATTCTTCTGCAAACATTAGAAAGGATAAATATTGCTTGGTTCATTATCATAAGATTTGGTTTCAGTGGTTATTTTGAGTTGCCTACAGGTTCATCAGTCCGCCTACTCAGGGAGAATAAGAGCAGAAATTTGGGGTGTAGCCATCTGCTGGATTGGTTACATTGGAAAGCCAATTATACATGATTGTACATATTTCATTAGTATGCAGGTGGTTTTCATCATGATTCCAAATCTTGATGGATTGCTGCCTTTTTTCCAAAAGCTTTGTAAAGTCTTGTTTTAAGTCAGTCATGAGTCATTTGTGTTTGGTCTGTTGAGTCAGTTTTTTCAAGATTATTTCAGTTTGCCATCGAGTCGGTTTGAGTCAAGTTTTCAGTCAAGTTTTCATTCAATAAATGTGTCAAAGGTTTTGTGTTATCCGTTCAATAATGATTCCATCGCCCAATGGATGAAGGCACTGGTCTGCTCCCCCAGAGATCTGTCGTTCTTGGCATCTCCATGGAGCCACCATCCCCATTGGAGCCAATGTTAGAGTCAGCCTTTGCAGCCTTCCTCCAGTGATCAAACATGCTCTTTCAAAGTGATTTTAAAGTGTCAAGGTCAAATTTTGTCATTTCAAAGAGTCTTCAAGCAAAATTTGATCACTAGGCATTAGGTCTAGGGTTGGTTTTCACTCTTGTCAAAGTTGTCCAAATGCCAGTTCATGTCATCATTCAGCTGAGTGTACCATCATTCATAGGGTTTTCATCATCATGTCAAACTCCATCGAGTCATTTTACACCTTGTTCATGCTTCAGTTGTGCCTTGGTAAGGTCCATTTCCCTCTCCTAGGGTTTTGGAGGTAATTTCTCTTGGATGGTCAAATCATCGAAAAACTTGTATCCCGATGTTCATACACCTTCCCCTATCATTAATTCACCTAATTAAACACTTCCCATCACTGAGATCCCCCAAATTCCTCATTTTTGCACAAACCCTAGTTTCTAGCCAAAACTTGGCAATTTCCTAGGCTAGGCCTGTGTTTTGCCCGTTTGGACCCCTTCCCCTCACTCAATCTCTGTGATTCCACTTCCCCCTGCTTCCTAACATCCCTCCCTACTTCCCAAAATTTCCCCAAGAATTTAGAAGCCCCATATCCCCTTCATTTCGCTTCATTTCGACAAAATTCCTTGTTTCACACATCGGGGTAAGTTTCACTCAAAAGAGGTTTCAGAGAAATCAAAGATGAATTTTGGAAAACTGAGAGAGGTTTTTGTTCACAACATGCCAAGGAAGAAAAACCTCCTTCACTTTTTACACAGGTATCATGGTTTTGGAGAAATGTCAAAAATACCGTTGCCTCAGGAGAATTGAATGCACCTCTGAAGTGACCTTGGGAAAATCAAGATTTCTCCTAGCATGGTTGGCCAAATTACTTGCATGATGAGTCAAATGATAACTAGACAAAAATATATTTCCAATGAGCTATCATGAGCTCAATTTGGAGTTGAGGAAGACCTTCAAGAGTTGACTGCAACAGCGCTCTGCCTTGAGGCAGCCTCATTCTGCTCATTTTGACTAGTGTTGGGAGATTTGATTTTTGACAGGGTAAATGAAATCCAAATTGCCTAATTCCACTTGTGTTGGAAAGTAGACTCCAATAGCTTTCCAACGAGCTATCACACGCCCGATTTGGACACCGGGAAGGCCTCCAAAAGCTTTCTGCAAAATGCACTATGTGGCAAGAGGGTGAGCGACCCACGCAGAGGCCGAGCGACCCACCTGGGCAGAGCGACCCACGCAGGTCAGTTCAGCAGTGCAAGTTTGCAAGGTGCGCGACCCACCTGGGCCGAGCGACCCACGCAGAGGCTGCGCGACCCACGCAGATACAGAGGTTCGAAACTTCATTTTGAGCGCCCAGTCTTGCTTGGGATCGATTCATCGGCCTTCAAACAGGTTATTTGCAATTGCTTGATGTTTTTAAATGCACCGGTGGCATCATTGATGATTTCAAACATTTGAAATGGAAGAGTAAACCCTACAGTCATGGCAGCTTTGTTTCTTCAGGGTTTAAAATGTATATGGATGGTTTTATGAGCATTTTACCACCTTGTATCATTGATATATATCCACCTTGGCATATGTGTTAAAACCCCACTTTTTTCATACCCATTATACCATCGTGGCCATCGTTATTGCTTTACCATTGTCAAGGCTTGTGTTCCATGGTGATTATGGTCGTGTTGTGTCTCACTGCCCAATGATTAAAACATTCTCATAACTCTGTTTTCATTGCCCATTTACACTTATAACTCTGTTGTTATGGCCCATTGACAAACACGTTCATATGATGCATTGCTCCCTTTGACAAGATTTGCCCAATATTCTAAAGGCTGCCCACTTCCTTTGGTCAAGTTTCACTTGTAATTAAACAGAGATATTATCATTGCTTGTTTCCTTATGATGCTTTGACGGTGGAGAATATTTGTGGGGTGTTAAAACGCACATCATAACTTTCTTTTCACTGCATCTATATCAGTATACATAGTGCCAATATCTTGTTCCAGGCCATGACAGAGACAGAGTCAGAGTATGAGCAGGAGTCGGACAGTGACTCAATCGTTGAGGTTGATGCACTGAGATGGAGCATACCAGTGCACCGGTAGTGGTAACATATCAGAGAAGCCACAGAGCTTTGTTTCAACATCACGACGAGTACTATCTTCACCCGGGGTGGAAGGGGTCTCGTTGACTTCATCAGCAACGCGAGTACTATCTCCACATGGCGTGGAAGGGGTCTCGCCTTCTTCATCAGTGCAGGTACATTCACAGGATCATGATAGAGACCAACACATACAACCGAGACAGTGTTTTCACCACAGGAGCTGCATGCACCAGGAGAGCACTAAAATGGCGGAAAAGGCCTGATCCACTTCGGATTTTGGCCGAGTCTTCATTGACTGGGCAGGACACATGACGGAGGACCTCCGCTCCGAATTTGGGCAAATTCGGAGAAAATTTTGTCATTTTCAAATTTTTGGTCTAAAAAACAGGTTTTGTAGCTACGTGGGTCGCGCGCTCATGCGCTCGCATTTTTTTGAGACACTTGCTGGAGGAGATTTTTACATTTTTGGATTTTTCATGGTTAATTATGCATCCTCTGAAGTCAACTTAGCATTTGAACAAAATCTGGATGGTCAAACAGCTCAAAAACACCATGAAAACCACCTTGCTGCCACCTTTTGCACCAGCAGGAAGTACCTCTGGGAGCATGAGGTTTTTGAGGGTCAAATCAACTCGAAATTCAGCAATTCCACTTGGGTTGGAAAGTAGACATCTAGGGCTTTCCAACGCGCTATCATGAGCTCAATTTGGATGTCGGGAGCTACCTCAAAATCAGCCTGGAACATGAGCGACCCACGCAGTTCAGGAGCGACCCACCTAGAGATTTTTTTTGAGTTTTCAGCTGCCAGCTCAGTATTTCGCCTATTATGGACCAGTTTTGCTTATGGATAGAATTCTTGGGTTTTTATGATGTAAATTCATGTTTGGCATGTAACTTTGGCTTGTTTTTATCTCTTCTAGAAGATTCACTCTCAAATGAGTAAAAATCATGTAATGGATCAGTTTCCACTCTTTTAGAGGCAAGTTGTTAGCTGCCTAGATTGTAGTTCCATGATTAGAATTGGTTGAAACTGATCCCTAAAGAGGGAATTCGACCCCTAGAGGTGGGGAAAGGGGTTAGAGTGATCTATATATTGTAATTTCTGAGGCATTCTACAGGTTGGACTCTTGGGATACTTTTGATACTATTGTACATACTTTTCATATTTTGGCTAAGGGAAGATCAGGGGTTTTGCGGCACTTGTTGGGATCCTTGTGGTGTTCTGTTCTTGATGATGTTTCTCCTTTGTTTACTGTAAGTTTCTTCATGTTTAATGTATGCCATCCTTTCATTATGCTTCTGAACCAAGTTGAATGAGTGATTAAGGTTGAATCCATTGTTTACAGTGCTTAGCCTTTGAATTCAGTTAGTTCTATATGTTTTCAGCTGTTTGGAGAGGATCCAAGTTCTTCTTTGCCCTCTTCAGCTCCTCGTCGGTCTAATCTATCCATAAATTCAATTTAAAGCATCAAGATCGTCACCTACCTCGCCCCACGATGAACTTCTACAAAGGCCATTATATAAGGCTAATTTGTTCATTACTCAATGAAAACCAAAACAAAAATAAAAACACCCTGTCTACATATAAAAATAGCTAAATAAGTTCTTATAGTCAAGTCATCTGCTTTTCCCCATTTATGCTTTATCTTCTAGAGAACCATTGACAGATTCTCTATCTCGTAGGGCTAACTACGAGGGCGGCGTGGTTTGATGTAGCCTTGAGTTTTACTTCATTTCAGCACGAGGTAGATTTGAGTGCTAACGAGATCATCTACAGAGTATGTTGTAGTGATGGACATTAGATGGGCTAGTGTCTTTGTCGGATAATTTTGGATACTTCCTAGTCTTGGAGGAACCTCCCTCGCTAAGAGGAAGTGTTGATTTTTGTGTAGCTTGGGAGGTACTCCAAGCCCTAGTGTTTGAGGGTTGGAGGTCAATGCGCCACAAGGGAATCTTGTGGGCTTGGAACCCAAGCGTGGTGATTTTCACACATCGATGTTTCAGCCAAAACCATGATGGATTTACAACATGTGATGAATGAGGATGATATTGCTCGAAAATACGATTCCAATGCAACCGAATCATTTGATTCTGAGTTTTCATTAGAGAGAAGTGGATTTTTGAAGTTGGATAATTAATTATTAGCAGTCAAGTCATGTCGGCTTGATGTAAATAATTCCAATAGGTGTGTCTCTTCAATCATTTGTGGAAGCCCATTTATAGGTTATAAATAAAGGGTGATGAGACATTTTTTTATCATCCAAGAAAGGGAAACAAATTTTGTAAAGGGAAGTTCATTGGAGGACACAAGGACGCAACAAGGAGGCATGGCCAACGAAGCTTGGAGGAGGTTTGTTTAAGGGTAATTAGACAATCTAAGTTGTTTTTTAAGGCCGGGGCACCTTTTGTGGGATACCAATCCCTCAAGCGTTGAACGCTGGTGGTTTAAGGATGTGAGATTCTCTATTTTAGGGCTGCAGCCTAGGAAGGAGCATCGAGGATGTTTGGAGGGGTCTGAGGTTGTTGTCTCAAGTGCAAAGGGTGACTACTGGTAGGAAGAAGCCTTAAGGAGATGCAACGCTAGTTCATAAGGGTTATTTGTATGGGTTTACGTTGTTTGAAGGTGTAGTGATCCTACAAGAGAGTTGTGTGGTATGTTGAAGACCATACCACAACAACAAAGGGTAGCATAGGAACCATCAAGGGTTTTTTTTTTTCCCTATGTTTTCAGCAAGGAGGAGGAGACCATATAAGGAGAGAAGCCATAGATCTTTAAGGTTTTTTAGATAACTGTTGAAGGGTTGCTACAGTAAATTTTGTTGCCCTAACCAGTCATCATAGTCACAACATAAAAACAAACTTGTTGTGGCAATTGAGTGTGTGTTGGATCCTAGTTTAGGATCAGATTTGGATCATGTTAAGGAAACCTGTGGAAGTTAATGAGGAGAGGGAAGATCTCATGGTTAGATGGCCTATACCATTGATAGTTTCCACATTGATTGGGCAGCAAAATTAGAGCAAGATATTTTCATGTATTGGGCCAAAGTGTTGAATATTGCATGGATCAGGTTGATCGGTAGCTTGAGGAGTCCTTAGGAGTTGTTTGGAGGAGCCCGTGTGTATTGTTGGGAGGCCTACCAAGTAGTCAAGGTAATAGTGGGCACATCAGATCAAAAGGTAGTAGGACATCATCAAGGTCTGTTGCAGATGGACCCATGTATGATACATTGATGATTTCCTAGGCGACGACATAATCATGTGCCTAGATTTGTGCAATAACTCCTCTATTGCATAAGAAAATGGCGGGTTGGTGGATTCTATCGGAAACCATGTGTAAGGGTCTCCTAGGTGTGGGGATTCCATAAATAGGAATATATGCTACAACATGGACTTGGTATCTTGTGGATTGTTGGAGGACAGCATGAGAGAGGACCAAGTGTGGAAGATATTGGAAACTTATGGTATGCTAGAGGATATCGTGATAGTTTCCATGTTGGAGCTGAAGTACAAAACCTTCATGGAAAAATGTGACTGCTAGCCTGGAAGTTGTGGAGCTCAAGGGTTTGGCCAACCAAGAGCAAGATTGTGGAGCCCAATAATTGTGTGTGTGGAGTATTTCTACAGTATATGATGGGAAATCCTCATAGCCCATGTTCATTGTGGGAGATGGACATATTGCAGTGATAGGTGTAGCCCTTCGTGCCCTATGTTGATATTTATCGATGCAACATAGGAATACCATAGTGGGTTGAAGTCCCTCAGTATCTAAGGAGTAGCAGTGGGTAGATTGAGAATTATTCACAAGTGGAGTTGTGAAAAACTCAACAGGATTCTCGATGTGTTGTTCCCTCGATGGACAAAGGGAAAATGAGAGAGAATATTGGATAACCAAGATTCAGTGGCTAGATGGACTTAGATCATTGATAGAGGCAAGAGCTACAGATTAGGAGTTGAAGGACCGAGTAGGTATAAGGTATGACCGAGAGGATTTGTTAGAATATGCTACAACCATATGGTCAAAGTAACTTATTTTTATCTTGTACTAGTGGATGTATGAGGGCCATTATCCCTGGTACGAGAGCCCTAAACTTTTGTATTATATGTTGTTAATATAACGAAATTGGGTTGAAAAAATAAAAATTTGTCTATATTATGTGCATATGTGATTTACTATTGTATGTCTCAACTGTTGTATTATATTTTGTTAATATAACGAAGTTGGGTTGAAATTTTTTTAAAAAAAATTATATTTTGTGCATATGTGATTTACTGTTTTTTATATTTTGTTGTGCAAAGTAGTTTTGATGAGATTCTTGGTTTGGTAGCGTCAGATATTTTAAGACTCTATCCTAGACCCAAGGTTGTGGAAATTAAACATCCACCTAATGATGTATGGTTGTAGATGGGTTGTGATCTACAATCCCAAACGCTTCATGACCTCTGCTGAAATGAGGTTCTTTTGGCTCCTATTGTCGACAATGAATTGTAGTGCAAAACCCTTCACCAACATCTGGGAATGGAAGATGCACCCCCGCTCATCTAGATCTTCAGATTCTTCCTTCTCGATCTTGGTGGTGGTGTTGGATTGATGGGGCCTAGACCCAGGTGCAAATGTGGTTGCGCAAACCAAAAAATCCCACTATTACTGGCCCTTTCAGAAATGATCTACTTGCGCAGACCGAAGTCTCACCTAAGGCAATATAAGGGGATGCTAAGACCATGTTTCTACATCCATAGGGACAATGGACATTGGCTTTATGGATTTTCTTCCTTGGAAGAGCTTTTCAAAACAGATCTATTAATTATACAAGAATTGTTCAACACGTCAGTTGAACTTACTAGCAGACTGCGTGATCTTACTTAATCATGCATAAAACAGGGTAAAAAACCATAAAAATAAGTACACTGTGCAATTACATATCGAAACCCTTACTTAGAACATATATTGATAAAAAACAAGTAAAGTAAAACACGTCAAGAGAAACACATATCTATCTCAACAAGTCTTTCATTAATGCTTAGATCCTTCTCATACATTCACTTCCACCTACGCATTCAGGTGCATGGATCTACACACTCAGCTGCATACTTCTTAAGTTATCCACGCATTCAGCTACAGGAGGCTTTCATCAATTCTATCATTTTCTATATCTATGACTTCTATCTAGACTCCTTATATAAATTTTTCATTTACAATACCATGGTCTAAAAACCATGGGCAAAGTTAAACATTCACAAAATAATCCCATCCCATTACATAATAAGGGGCTCTGACTAACGCCAATTTACCTAAGACTCAAAATAAACTCTGTGTTGTGTGCTCCGCTACTTGATCTGCAGAGTCTTCTCTAAATTCTTTCATCAAGGGGTCCCATGTCCAATAGGCCCTCAACACAAAATTGTGACTCGTCCCTAGTCACACTGTTGGTGCACCATTGATCTTTTCTATGATACCGCTCAAGGAATCCTTCAATGGTGGAACCTCTTCGACACACTGCTTTTCAAAATATTTGACTTTGTTGAGCAATGTCTCTGTGATTGTCTTGGTTTCCTTCTGCTCAAACCCTATCTGTGTCTAGCATATTGTTTTTAGCTTATTTTCTACAATTTGGGAGAGTTGGCTGGCCTTAGCTTCCCATGGCTTCATTATATTTATAAGTAGTTGCTCCCTCCTACGTAGCTCATCGACCTAATCCTATAAAAATTTACCCTCTTGAAGATGGGTAAACGGTTGTATCAATGCTAAAGTCTTTTTAGTTACCTTAATATGATCCAGCTTCTCTAGATTTTCACACACTTCGGCCTCTATCTTCTGCACCTAAAGGTCCTCCTACAGTGAGGCCCATACATCCATGAATTATATAAATATGTTCACACACTCATGTATATTGGATACAATCTATTTCGTGGTAGCTTTGAGCTCTACTGGGTGCTGCTCTCGTACTTTTGGTGGAGTGGTCGATTGAAATTTCATCTGCAGCTCAACGATTTTCATTTGCATTTCTAGGCACACTTCGTCAACCATAGATTTGGATTCCTTAACTATTGTTTCGATCTTGGCCACTTTTTCCTCCGGCATTGCTGCAGCTTGAATATGGAGCTTTGGTAGCTCATTGCAAGCCTTGGAGATGGATTCCTCTAGCTTCTATCTATGCACAGTCTCAGCTTTGTGTTCTTGTACCGCCAATTGTTTCTTCTCAGCCATACTCTGTCATTCCCTTTAAACATCTTGAATGACTACGAGGGCGCATTTCTCTCCTATCTTCAATTCTTCAGAAATACCCTGGTGGAACTCATGAAAATCCTAGAGTGGTAGTGCGACAAGATTCGACTTCGTGTTTTGCCACTGGAACGCCTGCTTCAGCTACTCTGTAGTGTCGAAAAAAAAATGTGTCTGCAAGGATCAACACCATGCAGGTATCATTTGTCATTACAAGCTCATGCACGGTCGTGTGTGTGCCTGATTATATCCTTCTCACTTGAACTGTGCTTGCTTGCAGCCTTCTCACTTGACTCATGCTCATCTGAACCTGCAAGTCCTTTATACCCTTATGTATGTCTCCCAATACCTTCTTGTATTGTTCTTAAATTTTTCCTCATAATTGCTCAGTGACATTCTTGACAGTATCTCCCATCTCATCGAGGTCCCCTTCAGTAAGGTCCATTTCTTCCTGGTCTGCAAACATATGAGACTTCACCTTCTTCCTCGTGCCGCCCTTTTGTGGTTGTTGCCTTTTGGTAATAAAAGGGGAGGGGGGGTCAGATGGATCCTTGTTGAGATCACCATCAATAGCATCACCCCCTCCTGTCTTTGAAATCTCTGTCTCTGTCTGCAACTCTGCTTCAGTCTCTTTACCAGTCACAAATGTGACATTCTTATCCTTCTTTCCCGTAACTTGGTGTGGTGGCCTTCACACCACTCATTCCGCCCTGCTCCGTGCCTTTAGTTAAAGTAGAGTTAACTAATCACTTTGCCATTCACTGATGATGGCTTCCACATCCTCATCTTCTACAAAGTATGATAGCTCATGCCAGACCCTAGCGAGGTCCTTCTTCGCCTGAATATCAATGTGGTGGAAGTCTAATTTAAAATCCATGATATTCCACTACTGATTTACAATGCTTGGTGAAAACTAAGGATTTTGGTTGATCACCATTTGTAGACTCATCTCAAATCCAACCCAAAAACAATTATTTTCCATGATCCTGGTTGGCTCCATCGAATGCCCCAACGAGGCATATATGGCGACCTCACACAGATCAGGGTCCGCAGTGGAGAATTGCGACTTATCAGACTCCCTCCAAGCCATTAACGTAATGCGGAGCAAGATCCACATGTAGTGGAAATGGTTGCCCTCTACTTGAGCTCCTCTATAGTTGATGAGGAACTCACTACGTAAATATATGACCCAATTATACATGATGCCCTTAGCGCACTCCGCCGCCAAGGATATGACTGGCATAGAAGCCTCCTCTCCGTGACTCTCTCTCATAATTTTCCAGACTAAAATGTTTGTGGCAAAGTGCATGGATCTATCATAAATTGAGTTAAATTAATAACCCTGAGTTCCCTTCTTCGGACTAAAATATGTATTCATCTCGTCTGTGATCTGCTTGTCCTGATCCTTGCCCACAAAATATTCTGCAGGGTCCAATCTGAGACAAGGAAGGGTCGTAATATTTCTTATGAGCATCATGTCAATAGGGATCTTCTTCCCTAGCCACAAACAATCATCGTGCACTAATGTGAGCAGTTGACACACACAAATAGTGTTAATAACACTTCACCCGAAGTGGGGAACATAAAACATGTTTAGTATCCCTGCCTCTTAGATAATAGTCACCCATTTCATTGGCTCCAATCTTGTCACTCTACTTTCATATGTTTTTTGGTGTAGATACTAGTTGGGCTCGAATTGTGGGTATTTACTTCTATCATTGAATTTTCAGTGCTCCATACGCAGCTGAGGCACTTTGGCCAATAAACCCCCCTCAACTAGCACTTCCTGCAAAATCAAAGGCATAAAAACCTTGTATTTCAGTACGTCTGGATCCTTAGTAGGCATGTTAGTGTATCGCTTCAAGGGTGGAATATATGGAGGAAAGCTAGACATAGGTTTGACCTCCTCGGGATCGATTTACTCTGGTGCTACTTCTTCTTCATCAAATTCGATCTCCATAGACTTCTTCTACCAATATTGGCCCCCCTTACTCCATTGTTCCTTAGGAATCTTCTTTCGGGACGATGACCCTAACACCGGCTTCTATGCCTTGGAGGATGGATCCATGCCTGAAGTGGTCTACTTCTTGGGCAACCTCGGCCCTGTGACAGCTACTCGTGGCATAGTTGTCATTGTGTTGTCTAAACATGGCCGAATTGTGTGGTTGAGCCCTTCCTTGATCAATGCTTCAAAACTGTAATATGACATGCAATAGCTTTCTCGGCGCTCTTGCGGACATCAACTCACAATTAAAAATATTAGCATACAAAGTGTTCGAATAGGGAGCGGGATCCCTAATTTATAGCAAATTCAAATTCAAATTCCATCATATCCTTCCAATAATCCTCATAAATGTCTATTTGGCAGAAGATATGCCTAGATATTCCTATTAAATGCATCTCTCTCGCTCTGTTTAATGGCCAAGTCATTGTCCAATCAAATTTTATTGTTCCAACAGTCACTTTTTGGACGAACTCTACTAGACTCAACCCTTCGGCAAATTCTTGTCTCCCTTGGCGCAGTGTTCTCTAGCTGCACCTACTTTCATTCTATCGTGTAGTACATCAAATTCGATGCAGCCACCCTTTAGCATAATCATTGATATTCCTATGCGCCTGGTCAAGTAGGAACCCATATATTTCCTCCCCCAACACAAATTTGTTGACCACATCTTTCCAAGCATGTAACATTCTTGGATTTGTTCCAACTACACAACCCAAGTAGGTTGTACCAATTTCCTTGGCTCCTTGGTAATTCATAATACTCCCGCTTTGACTTCTTGAAGAGCCTCATTAATACACTCCCAACCATCAAAAAATTTATAAGTTAACAATAATATTTCCATCATCTCATCCCAATCCACAATTCCATGGCGCAACTATGTTTCAAGATACCAATTCTGAGGTAACATATCCAAGGAATGAAATAACATGTGCACCCATTCTCATTGAGTTTCTAGACCCCAATTTGCGGTCCATCGAGATAGATAACCGCGAGGAAATGTTTCTAACCATCATACTTTTCCATGATATTTGTGTCTAGATTACCAAACCTTAGAATTATCAATTTGCAGAACTCCATCAATCCTCCTAAACTCTCTCTGTGTGCACCCCACTATCGGGCTGGAGTGGACCTCAATGTAAAGTCCAAAGCTTCATATTTCCAATCCTTAGGCACCTTTCTCTCAAATTCTTCTAGAAACAAGACAACGTTCCCTGTTCCATCATAAAACGTAAATTCACGCACTTATGATCTAAAACAACGTAGGGATTTGGTAACTCTGTTACATCTCTTAGTAGTTACTTCATGTAAGATATTATGCCAATGCTCCAGCTCTTCATTGTAATCTGAAACGCATGAACTATCATGCTCCCAACATATTATTCCATCTTTGGTGGAATTAATACAGTCTTCATTCTGAGTAGTAAGCTTATATATGTGGTCAAACTCAGCATCCCCATACTCATGTTGGACAGGCTCTATATAGTGCGCACCTTCGGAAGGATCTAATGGCACAATAATTCAGGTACCATTTTTTCAAATATAATCTGCCTATTCTTCAGGTCGATTATAGCATCCATGTCATAAGCCCAATCAAATCTAAGAAATTCAGGATAATGATTGTTATCATCAACGATGTCAATAACTTCAAAGTCGACTAACATGGTTGCTCCATAAGTATCTATGTTGATTCCCAGTAATCACCCCATAGGGATGATCTTCTGTTGATTTTACATCCTCAGCTGAATTGGTGACCATTGTAGCTTAGGAATTCCTATCTGCTCCCATGCCTATTTCATAATAACATTGGCATCTAATCCCATATCCAGAATGAATTGATCCATCTCATAATCTCTAATTTGTGTGGTCAACTGCATCTCTCGTCTGGTTCTCTTCTTATTTTGGTACACTTTATTTACTTTGCGCTTCTCCAATCATGGCTCTTCCTTGCCAACACATTTATCTATCAACTCCTATAAACCTTATACAAACTTCTAGTCCATTAGTAGCTTCATACATGTCTGCAAGAAGGATGCCAAGATAGAAGTATCAGTTTCCTTCACTTCAGCGTTCTCCTCGGGCTTATTCTTCAGCAGAAATAGTTGTATTTGCATGATTGATGTCAAATTTTTAGGGGTCATAAATTTATTCTTCGCTTCCATGAATATCTCCTTCTCATGTTGTACATTAAACCAAACATTCTTGTCTTCAGCCTTCCAGACCCATGTCTCAATCACAAGCTTCTTTCCCTCTGCACGATGTTCTCCATAATGCACATTGATGCATGTTACTATGTTAACGCTTGGATCTTCCTTACATGGTTCAACCCTCATCATTTGTATTTTCTAAGCTGTATGTTGGTTACGCTTCTCTTGCATTTTAGCTAATAAAATGGGACGATATTCGATTTCATGACCGAATTCTTGAAAATACATATAGGAAGTCACAGTAGGATTTTGATAATCCCTGGAAAAATGTCCAGGTTGTCTGTAGTTGTAACATATGATCTGCCCTCTTCCAAAACCGGCGCTTCCTCCTCAGCTGCGGCCTCGGCCTTTGAAACCTCCTCGCATTTTTGGCAAGCCTAGGGCTTCATGCCCTTCTACTTGCATTCTATATGAACCAGGACTGTGCCGCATTATTAGAACGTAGCTTTGACAATTTTTGGGCAGTATAAATGCAAGATTTACACCAACATTTAAATTTCCAATCTGGGTTGGTAAGCTTAGAGGCATAGCACAGTAAATGCCAGAATATGACCTCAGGGATCTGTCAAATAAAAATGAAGCTCTTGCAATAAATTCAAAAGGGAATCATTTAGGAAAAAGGAACAAGACTCTTCAAAGAAAAGTAAACACACAGGGAATCTACCTTTGTCTCCTCTTCTAGATTAAGTTGACTCCTACGGAAGGTATTTCTTAGTTGTCGAGGGAATAAGGGAATGTAGCTCCCATTTAGACTGACAAACCGTTTAGGAAATAAAGAATTAAATTTAGGAAATAAAGAATGCAAAACCTCTTAAAAGGATTACGACTATGCTGCAAGGATGGAAAGCATGAATTAAGTTAAGAAGCATAAAACAACTTAATTCCAATTAATCTAAGAAAACCATTGAATTCCTTAAAGGAAACCGAAATTATATATATACACACTTATTCTCTGGAAATTATTCAGTAACAAACTGTAAAGAAAATGTGTAATAGGAACATATAAGATGAATATATTTGATACTTGCAAGATCACCTTGATCTTATAAAATCATTAAGTACATGAATATTCTACATTATGTGTGTATGGCCTAAAGCAACATTTATTCATGATGAAGGAATATCACTCATAGATTTTTAACCCTAAAAATTTTGTGCGAAATTCACTTTTCCAATAAAACAATATTATAATATTTCCTTATGTTGATCCAGGCATTCGATTGTTAATGTCTCAAGAATGAATGTTAGTTTCTCCAAAATGCGAGGATCAGTTTCACATCTAAGATAGTGGTTTCATGGCAGTCATTAATGCTACACGGTAAGTTAAATTGACAAGAAATCTTGATAATAAATTGCTTCCTTTATCATTATATCCTAAAAGTAACCCGTGTACTCTATCTTCCTCATTTCAATATTCATAAAAATACATCCCAAGAAACAATGATATAATTAAACTCAAATGACCAAAGCAATGGAATGAAATTACAAACCAAGTGATCAAAGCATAAAGCAGAGCTATGAAATGAAATCTCAAGATTGTTTCAAATCAGATTTAAACACTATGCAGCTATCAAACAAAATGCAAAGAAATCCTAAGAGACACGGGGCAATGGACTGGTTGGTGGGCCCAACCACCCAGCTCATTTCCCTTGCAGCAATTAAATCACAATATTAGAACATTCAAAAAACCTACAAATACAGATTTGAATGCCAATTTATATCAATGCAGAATCTGGTTACATAATCATTGAACACACAGTGTTGGGATCCAGTGGTCCCCTCTAGGGATCATCCCACTGGGCACACAAACTCCCCCTTCCGTACACAAAGAACTCTATCCTCCTCTCCTGCAATAAATGCAATGAACAGAATACAATGCCAGATCCCCCCCCCCCCCCATACAGTATACAACTTTCATACTTATAGCAACACTGCCTCCCAGCTATTCACATTCCATGGTGACACAACATATAATTTTAGAGTTATAAACTAATCTACACCAAAATAAGGAGATACGATGACTAAATGGATTTGAATTGATTCATTGTTTCCCATAAATTAAAAAATCGATATCAAACCATGAAGTATTTTCAAAAACATTTTTAACAACCTTTGTGGCTTATAAAATGCAGTTTGAAAAAGTAATTTGACCTCTATGTTGTGTGTTATCTGGAAGACCTAGGTGCGATCAAGGGAACACATCATCATATTTAAAACTTGCTCTTCAAAGCCCATATGACCATTTTCCATCATGACAACTCGATGTATGAAAAGCGTGGAGGTGAGAATGAGATTTTCACTGCTGGAAGAGGAATTGAACTACTGGAATATGAATTGGACCGATGGAACATGAATTATACACCTGCCACAAGGAGAGCCTGATATTAGTGATTTTTTGACACCAAATACCTTCAAATCATTAAAAAATAAATAATTTATGGATCCATAACTTTTTACCTCTGAGTGGCTATATATATTAGTTGAATAATTCATAAAAAGGATAATAATGGCTATAAACACCTAGTGCATGCACAAGAGTTATTCAAAAAAGTATGAAAATCTAGAAAAAATGGAGGCTCAACACTCCCCCATGCTGATCTTCTTGCACGTCCTCATGTAAGCTAAACCATAAGATGGATTCAAAATTTTAAAAAATCAAGGTTGTAGCCTAGAGCCCTGTTTTATTAATTGAAATGTTCAGGTTCTTTCCCTCTATGTTCTTGATCACTTTTATTTCTCTTTTTAAGATCCTATTATGGGAAGCATAATACTCAGCTCGCTTGGTCCAATCCTTGACTAGCTTCTGCAAATTCTCCTTCTTAACACTTAGCATGTTGTTTTTACTGTGCATCTTAGTACAAAGTTTCTCCCAATATGTCTTCTCCCCTTTTACATTTTCTTCACGAACAATACACTCTTGTATCTTCTTCTTCAATCTCTCTATCATCCTATTTATCTTCCTCAATATATAATCGCCAGTGGACCCTTTTGATATCTATTGATTAGTGGAGTAAACATTAGAAGTTTCTGCTACAGGAGGATCAAATGAGAACTCAAACCCTGAGTTTACTTCTATCAGTTTTGAATTGAATTGCTTCATCCACAGGGATTTTTATTTGATCTATCCCTATAACTGGTTCATTGATTTGATCAGTTACCGAATTCTTAATCGGGACATAAATTTATCAATAAATTCTGTAAACTTCCATATTTTATCTCCATCAATGGCACATGTATTTTATTTTATTATTTCTTCTTCCTCTGGATCGAAATCAATGGCTTGAAACTCCAAGTTTCTGGAAGGAAGTAGAGTGGTTTTATTCATGCTGTGTGTCATCCTTCGTCCAACAGTGG
Organism: Pinus albicaulis; assembly: GCA_034641835.2. NCBI lineage: Eukaryota > Viridiplantae > Streptophyta > Pinopsida > Pinales > Pinaceae > Pinus > Pinus albicaulis. The sequence goes on along the minus strand of CM076584.1, from coordinate 212,036,841 downwards.
GATTTTGAGGTTCAAATGGTAATGTTGTAGGCATTGTAGCATTTGCAGGGGTTGCAGGGGTATCTCCCTTTTTCTGCCTCTATTTCCTGGATGTGAGGAGAGGACATTGTCTGTTTGATTTTCCTCTAGGGTTTTCTCTACCTTGTGCAATTCATCAGGAGGCTAGGTGATGGGTTTTTTGATGACTATTATAAACCCATTTCACCGAATAAAATCCTCCCATATGTCACTTCTTATGCCTAGCTCATCTACAATCAATATTTTGATAAGCCTGTAATGATAAAGGCTTTCCCTAGGGTTTTTAATGGATCTACGGACTCCCTTTGACATCTTCTACAGACTTTTTAACAAGAAATACAGGGCATTTATCTTTTTCTCACTAGTGAAATGTAGCAATAAACCAATGTGATATAGAAAATTTGTTGCATCCCTGACTTTTCAGGTCAAAAATTTATGGACAATGAATGGAGGAGCACACCATTCATCTCTGATCTAAGAGCGCGGTATCCCTTTTGCCCAGTTAACATCCTAGTGCCCTACTTTGAGAAATTACACATTCTATTGTTTATCCATGTTCTTGTTCTTCAACCACTTATATCCCTCCAATGGTAATCCAGTTGCTTGAGAAATGCTCTTCTCATTCACAATCAAATTCCCGATTCGAGTCATCTTTCCATTGAATCCTTGTTCAAATTGCAATGTAACCTCATCTTCATACCCCTGGAATTTATCCATGAATTCATGCCATCCATCCTTTATCAAATTTTTTTGCAGGCATTGTATTCAGGAGTCTTCTCTAGCTCCTCTATGGATGCGGGCTCATGGCGGTCATATTTTTTTGTCATGGCTTGGACAGTTAAATCACAATATGCAATCAAGAGTAAATAGAGGAAAAAACAATCCCAACATGCCCTAGTAACACGTTTTATATATCATATAAGATCAATCGATCAAATAAAATGGACATGTCGATTTTTTTTAAGAAACATGACTACTTATGATGAGCTCTTGGTAAGGTTCTGAAGTTGGTGTAATTGAGTTAGTACCTGAGGGGAAAATGCAATGATTATAGATATTGACAATGATACGGTCAAGAACAAGTTCTATTATAAAAACGATTTTGGACAACCTCCTTGCCTTTATAGCATAGTTACCTTAATCCCTGTTGCATGAGAATTCGACAGATATATCAAAAAAAACATAATTACAAGATCACAACATCCTTAGCGCGGACATTTGGCATAAAATATCAGACACAGAAAAAATATCTGCACATATACCATTATCTTCATTAAAAATATAGGACATGGAGTATTGAATCTAGAGGCAGAGATTAATGATTAGTACGAGAATATGAAGACACCAATATATCATTTTAAAATTTCCATCATGTCTACAAGCATCATAATTATAGTGTCGATTAAATCATGTTATAGCCCTTATGGAAGCATTCGAGTACAGAATGATTTATTAAAGGGGAAGAAATTTTTGATGTGAAAAGAGGGTCATTATATAACAAGACCAGGTACAGGAAAAAGTATTTGTACAAAACATTATGAAAAATATCAAATACATACAAGTTGTCGTGTTTCAATTGAACTCCCTGTTTTTCATAGTTTTATTTTCGGAATTCCATTTCTGGCTTCAAATTCTTATTAACAGCCATGATAAAAAATCTTTGCTAGAAGAGGTGCAATTTAAAGAAGACTGCCACAAGGTTCATGTACCTACTATAACAATCATGTACCTACTATGGAAAACCTACACCTATTATAGCAATCCTGCACCTAGACTTGTAGTGCTTATTCAGAGGCAACCACAATCAACACACATTATTGTCCACCAACACCTTGTGAGTAGTCATTACTGAGTTTTTCATCATTCTAAATACCATGGGAAAAAAATGAAGTAAGTCATGATACTAGAAAAGGGAAATAAACATAGAACAAGATGACGCCTTCCTGGACCAATCATAAAATTATTCATTGACCATTTTATTTTCATCTAGATGCAAGATTAGATCTCTTCTTACTCCAGTACAAAGGATTACCTTCACTAAGGGTACCACATCATTAAAGATTCCTAATTTTTGAAATATAGAATTCAAAGCATCATACTCAAATCATCTTAAAACCATTGCCCAAGAAATAAATTATGAGTTTTAGGGAAAATGAAAGTTAATCGAGTAAATCATAGTATGAAATTAACTTTGATACCACATACATAGTTGTTGGAACAGGGTCTCCTACGAGCTGTGAAACTGGTCTAATTTTGTATATTTTTTATTATAATTAGGCTAGCGCAGGAGTTTTGGGGTGGGTCAAAGCCCCGAAAGTATTGTAATGGGTCAAAGGGTAAACTAGGGGTCCGAAAACCATGGTTTGCAGACCATAGGAGAGGTTAGGCTAGATTATTATAAATAGAGGAATTGTAAGGCAGAGAAATGAAGAGCTATTGATGCGAACTGTGGTTTAGTATATCTGTTTGGGTTTTTGGGGAACGGACTCCTATTGTCTGTGTGCGTAGAGATCCAAAGTCCTGTTGTGTGTGGACCCTGTTGTTGTGTGCTTAGGCTAGGATGGGTATTGTAATAGGGAATTGATGAATTGATAAGTAAGAAAGGTTGTTTTGGAATTGAATCTATGTGGATTGTTTGTGAAAATCATTGGTAATTATTGTATTATACGCATTCTGTATTCAAGCTGTGAAATATATGTGTAAGTGTGTTTACTGTATCTAGATCTGTTCTATTATGTTTATGCAATATTGTGCTACGGTCATATAAGTATATAATTTCAAACATTGTATACCTTGCGCACGTGGATGCAAAAAGAGACCTATAAACCCTGCACCAAAAGAGGTGATCTGGGCATCACAGGGCCGAACGCAGCTCTCCTTGCCTTACCTACCCTTTCTCAGGGTGTGCAAACCTAGTTCCAGCACCCACCCATACTACTTCGGGTGAGACTTTGACCTCTGCAAGCGGGTCACTATCGAAAGGGCCAGTAGTATAGGGGTTTTTTGGCAAACATTGAACTCTGAACCTGGGTAAGGACCCCTCGAGCCAAAAAATAGTTCCATTGCTGGGACCTCGAGCATCTTTAGGAAGGGATCAGGTAATGAAAAAAGAATATTGGAAGCCTAAAAGGAAGGAAATTGAGGAGTGGTTCGAAAAGAAGATTATTACACGAAGTTAACGGCCGAAAAGTGGAAAAATAGGTACATTATTACAGAAAGCTACAAAATTTTCTTTGTGACATTTGCAATCGAGCTTCAGGAGTGGCTGGCTAGGCTGGTAGAATTCCAGAAGTGCTGGAAGGACGAACGAGTCACTCAGTGGACTCCAGAGCTAATCCAGCAGTTGGAAAGAACCAATAATACCATCACTCGCATGGTGGATCACTGGGTGGACAGTGTGCTAGGAGGATTTGTGACGGAATTTTCTATTGATCAGTTTGTCTCTTACTCTAAGGCCGAGCAGATATTCTTTACAGGATTCTGGGGCAAGTTCCTGAAGACGCTACCGTTGCTGATTAAGATGCTACTGTGCGAGAAAAGTATTCTGTGTAGTCATACCGACTGAATGACCTCGGATCCCGATGAGAGCATGACGCACAGTGGCAAATACTATCGGACCAACCTCGATAGGGGAAGATCCACCTATAACCCTCTGCAACAAGTGTCTGCATAAGAACCCCCAGCTACATTGCTTCCCAGGCCACACAAAGGTAAGAACTCACCCATACCACCGCCCCCATCAGACAATGATATGGCTGCGCACCTAAGACTACCTACCTTCAATGGGGTAGGGGATGAGGATATGGACCGATTTTGGTTTTTTGCGGACTCCGTCTGGACTACGAAAAATGTGACAAAAGATACGGTGAAGAGGGCGCAACCGTCCCTAGCGTTCAAGGATAGAGCATTGGACTGGTATATTTGATACCTTTCTCAGAATAGGAGTGCATCTATTCAAGATATTAAGGACGCTTTGAAGCAAAAATTTTGAAAGCCTAAATCTTACTCTCAGTGGGTAGCAGAAGCGAAGGACTTCAAGCAAGGTGCGTTTGAGTCTATATGGGAGGTTGATCAGCGATTGAAGAAAGAAATCAGGGAAGGAGGATTTGAGTATGACGATAGACAACATACAGAATGGTTCATCGCTATGTTGTTTCCCCATTTTCGTATGCCAATGAGTCACCAAACCTTTGATTCATAGGAAAAAGCTGTAGAAGTCGTTATGAAACTAGAAGCTGCGCCCAAAGAAGATACTCCAGTAGGAGTACAACAAATTCAAGAGAAACTTGGAGCTATGCACATGGAAATTCAGAACTTATGAAATGAACGACGAAGAGGAGCCAACTCAAATATATGGTGCATACGATGTTTGGTATTTGGCCATATGAAGGGTCAGTGCCCTCTATTGGCAGATTACATGCAGATAGGAGGACCTAGTCCGGTCCGCCCAAGAGCGAGTGGGGAACCCGTCCTGCCACGACCAGGCTCAAGCGGACCTGCATTGTGGTGCGATGACTGTCGTGTAGCGGGGCTGCATGATACAAACTATTTCCCTCAGCTAGGTGCGTATGTCTTAGAACTAAAGCAACAGTGGTGCAGGTTCTGCCGGTCGGTAGGACACGATCAGCAGAATTGTCACACTTATGACTTGATGATAGATCGTGGGAACTTGTATAGGGTATAATTAGACCCTGCGTCGCCAAGATCTCCTGCGAGCTTTGGTGGCTCTCCAACAAGGGGCAGGGGAGGTCAGGGAGGAAGCGTAGGACGAGGACGTGGGCAGCTAATCTGTTATAACTGTGGGGAGGTAGGAAACTTTTCCAGGGACTGCCCAAACCCCACAAGGAAATCATGAAAATATTTGATCCAGGTGGATATTGGTGGTCACCTACCTATTTCACTTGGGGACCCACCATTGTCTCTTTCAGTTTTTTAGTTTCGGCACAACTTACTATTTTTAGCAGTTTTTCGGGTCCTAAAATTCCGGAGCCGTTTTGAAGCCCTAAATGACGTTTTTTGGGAAAACGGAGAGCAACATGGGTCAATGGAACGATGTTGCTCGTTCAAAATTTGTATTCCTCGAATAGATATTTCTAATGAGGTATGGTATGCGTCTAACGGAGATAGTATGCCAAAGTTACGTCCCTGGGAAGTTGAAACACTAATTTACCCAAACGGGGCCCATAGTTTTGGCGCTTCATCTCCTAGGGTTAGGTTTTTGGGATGTTTAGGGTTCTCCATTGTTTCTCAATAATAAATAGGCCCTCGAGCCTCATTGTAACACAGTTCAGAGGCCTGTAGCCGCCACATCTCTTCTCAGAGATAGCTACAGTGCCCTAGCTAGTTTTATTTCCATTCTGTCTGTAAGCAAATTTCAGTTCTTTGATATTAATGAAATGAAGTGTTATTTCCGCTGCATCTCTGTATTTATGGTTATGTGTTTATTTTGTTGCGTTCCTGCATAAATCCGGATCAGTGGTATCAGAGCGGTCTGCTTTTTTTCGATCCTTCTTTGCATGTCCCCAACGAGGTCGGGGTATAAGGAGCTAGGGCTTGATCTGGTGGAACCTTTGCAAGATCAGCCTCGTAAACCTCGACGGACGCCCATGGGGGATGAAAAGAAAGATGAGGGAGCAGGAGATCCTATCAAAATATTGCTCGAGGAAGCCCTCGAAAAACAAAGGAACGCGATGATGGATAGTTTTGCTCAGATCCTTCAACGGCTGCCCACCGGCGGCACATCTGCATCCAGTAGCCACTCTGGAGTTGCGACTCCCTTTAAGGTACAAGTAAATTTTGACATTCCCATATTTGAGGGTCAAATAGACGCAGATGCCGTAGATAGATGGTTGAATCTATTAGAAGGATATTTCTTTGTTCATGACTTTTCAGACCGGGAGAAGATTATTTTTGCACTCCTCAAAGCTACCCCCCATGTTAAGGACTGGTGGGAAACCTATTGTGAGAACAAGGACCAGACAGAACCCTCTCTGTTCTCGGCCGTACCAACTTGGAATTCTTTCCGAGACGCCGTCAAGGAACAATACTATCCTGTGGGGAGCTATGAGGACAAGTACATACAATGGACCACGCTGCGACAACAAAGGGATCAAGATGTGCATGAGCTGATGAATCTATTCCATACCCTGCGCACAAAGTTGGGTATCAAAGATTCACAGAAACATTTGGTGCTAAAGTATTGTAGTTGTCTGCACAGATACATTCAGGAGGAAATGGAGTTCCTCGACATCTCCTCGCTTGGTACGACATACCGGTATGCTGCCAAGATTGAGCAGAAATTCAAACAGAAGAAGCGGGACTTTGGATCTGCGAATCAAAAGCAAGGGAAAGGTGCTTCCAAACCGCAGAACAAAGGACAGAGCCAAGGCATGACGGCTAAAGACAACCCATCGAAGCCACAAGAAAAGAACAACACCGCAAAGCCAAAGAAGGACACGGGAAAGTGGTGTGAGTTCCATAAGAGCTCCACTCACAACACAAGTGAGTGTCGGGCCAAGCAGTCGCTAGTGGCCGAGATGAGGGCTTCTGAGTCAGATGCATGCTCCGACTCAGAATCAGAACCTGAAAAGGGGAATGAAAAAGGGAAACAGATTATTGATGCGGAGCCCAACGCCACTGTTGCCACTACAAAGGTCCAGAAGGAGGAACCGGAAGATCCAGAGGAGGAAGAACGTCTCTTCCACTCCCAGATGTGGGTAAAGGGCTCCCCTGTACAGTTCATTGTCGACAATGGGAGCCAAAAGAACCTCATTTCAGCAGACGCCGTGAAGCGGTTGGGCTTGCCGACCACAGCTCACCCACATCCATACACCATCGGGTGGCTTCACCAAGGACGAGATCTCCGCGTCAGCCAGCAGTGCCGCCTTCCCTATAGCATTAAGCCCTTCACGGATGAGGTATTATGTGACGTTGCTCCTATTGATGTTTCTGATGTATTATTAGGACAACCATACTTGTGGAAGCGTCATGCTGTGTATGAGTCTCGACCTCGTGCTGTTATTGTTACTTTGGGAAATAAGTTGTACAGGATACCAGAGGTACCACCTCCTGCAGCTATCTCTTTGGTTACTGCAAAACAATGTAGTAAGCTCATTTCCCAAACCAGGAAATTCGTTTTCCTGATGATCCGCCCCCAGGGCAAGAAGAAGACTGTGGCCACGACCTCCAGACAGGGCCCCTCTGCATGACAACAACAAATGGATAAGGTTGTGGAGGAGTATGAGGACATCTTCACCTCACCCACAGGGGTTCCTCTGCACTGCCAGGTCAAGCACCCGATTGATCTGACCCCAGGTGCGCCACTACCCAATGGACCGATCTATCGACGCTCTGTTCTGGAAAATGATGAAATCAAGAGGCAGATTCAGGAGCTGTTGCAGAAAGGTCACATCAGACCAAGTTCATCACCTTGTGGGAGCCCGATCGTGTTGGTACAGAAGAAGGATGGGACGTGGAGACTCTGTATTGACTATCGGGCGCTGAACAAGATCACTGTCCGGAATAGGTACCCAATCCCACGGATTGATGACCTTCTGGACCAACTCAAAGGTGCAAAATATTTCATCAAGATCGACCTGAAGTCTGGGTATCACCAGGTACCAATTGAACCCTCCGATGTGTGGAAGACTGCCTTCAAAGCCAAGGAAGGCCTTTTCGAATGGCTGGTCATGCCTTTTGGGTTGACGAATGCTCCCGCCACCTTCATGAGGATGATGGATGACATCTTGAGGCCATTCACCAACTCATTTGTAGTGGTGTACTTGGATGATATTTTGATCTTCATCCAGACTTGGGAAGAGCACATTCACCACATCCGACAAGTCCTCCAAACACTGCGGCAACACAAGTTGTGTGCCAATTTGGAGAAGTGCACTTTTGGCATGACCCAGGTTCAATATCTGGGATACATTATTGATGAAAGAGGGGTGCATGTGGATCCAGCCAAGATCCAAGTCATTCGGGATTGGCCAGCCCCGACTACTATAACAGAGCTTCGCAGCTTTCTGGGTCTTGCTAATTTCTACCGTAGATTCGTGTTGGGATTCTCTCATATCACTTGGCCCTTGAGTCAAGTCACCAAAGGAGGAGCGAGAGAAAAATTCTTTTGGTTGGAACCTCAACAGAAGGCGTTCAAAGAATTGAAAAATCGCCTCTGTTCTGCCCCAGTGCTCACCTTACCAGACTTGCAGCAGCCATTTGAGATCGAGACAGATGCCTCCGACTATGCTATTGGGGCAGTTCTTACTCAACAGGGACATCCAGTGGCATATCACAGTGAGACATTGTCTGAGACAGTTCGCAAGTATCCCACCTATGACAAAGAAATGTATTCCATTGTGCCAGCCTGTCGACAATGGAAGCATTACATTTTGGGGAAGGAAACAATCATCCACACAGACCACCGGCCCCTGCAGTTCATACAGACACAAGGGAAGTTGCAGAATGATCGCCATCAGAAGTGGTCCACATATCTGCAGCAGTTTCATTTGAACATCAAGTACAAGAAGGGTAGCACCAATAATGTTGCAGACTGCCTCAGCCGACCACCGATCGTGGCGCTCACCACCGTGCTCAACTCTTGTGGACACGAGACTTCTGATTGGCCGCTTCTCTATGAGAGTGACCCAGAATTCGGCCACACTTACAAGGCACTCTTGGGGCGCACGCAAGTTCCAAATTTTCACCTCCAAGATGCACTTTTATGTCACCTGGGACACCTTTGTGTTCCTTCAAGCGAGCGTGCCAAGATGATATGGGAAGCACACTACAGTCGAGTCGCTGGGCATTTCGGGGTCGAGAAAACGGTAGCAATACTACAGAAGTATTTCTATTGGCCGAACCTTCGAAAGGATGTCGAGAAGCACATCAGATCCTGCACTGCTTGTGCCATTGCCAAGCCGACCATCAAGAAGCAAGGCCTATATACTCCACTACCTACCCCTAGTCGACCATGGGAATCCATCTCCATGGATTACATGTCGGGCCTGCCTTCTACTAAGAATGGAAATGACTGTGTTTTCGTGGTCGTTGTGTGATTCGAAGATAAGCCATTATGGCGCTGTAGAAGAATATCACGGTAGAAGCTAACAACAAACTCATCTTTGAACGAGTGTGGGTGCACTTTAGGGATCCACAGTCTATCATATCGGATCCGGGCTGTGGATATAGGCCTGTTTTGGTCTGATACTCTGGTCAATATTGGACACAAAGCTCACCAAGTCTGAGCAACGCGAATAGATGGCAGAGCAGGAGATAAATTGAGCAGGGAATGATTATGCCTTCTGCGCATGTACAACTCAAAGCATCCACGCACATGGGACGAGAGCCTCCCCTATGTACAACACAGTTATAACCGGGCTCTCCACAGTTCAATTGGCCATAGCCCCTTTCAGGTGGGCTTGGGATTCCAGCCACTATGTCCCATTGACGTAGCCATGCCATTTGCAGCTGCTCAGGCCGATTCAGCTCATGTCCAGTCTGAAGTTGACAAAGCAAGTAGCTTCATCGAGTGCATTCAACACATCCGCCAACAGGTTCATGATATATTGGACATAGCCAATGCGAAGTACAAACAACGCCATGATCAACACCGGGTGCCACACAACTTCCAGGTGGGCGACAAAGTATGGCTACATTTGCAGAAGGAGCACCTCACTGGACCCCACCGCAAGCTTCGCCCACTCTGATACGGGCCGTACACCGTCACCAAAGCTATAGGGAACAATGCCTTTGAGCTTAGTATTCCACCATTCCTTGGTCTACACCCAGTATTCAATGTGGATCGCCTTCGTCCTTACTTCCCACCTCTACTAGACACCTCGGACATTGCAGAACAACTCACGCCAACAGAGTTAAACCCAGACTGCATGGAATAGGCCACCACAGATTGTATCATGGACATGAAAATCAAGAACACTTGCCAACAGAAGATCCAACTATATCGGGTTGTCAAAGTTGGCCAACTCCTGCACCAAGGAAAGTGGTTCACTAGGGACCAAGTTCAGCAGAAATTTCCTCATCTCATGACGGAATGTAACATAAATGGGGACATTTCCATTACAAGGGAGGAATGATCAGTGCGATATTGGTGAGGGTGGCTATTCCACTTACAGAGCCCCACCATTATCCTAAGAAGTTTTAGGTTTGACTGCTTGCTATTTTCATGGATTTTTAAGGTCTGAACTTCAGGAGCAGTTTCATTCGCCCCTAAACGACGTTTTTGGGTACGAAAGCGCCAGCGAATTTTCCGATAAAATTCGTCCCGACAGCTGTAGTCCTCGGATAGAGCTTTCTAATGATGTATCATATGCGTCAAACGGAGATAGTATGCCAAAGTTACGTCCCTGGGAAGTTGAAACGCCAATTTACCCAAACGGGGCCCATAGTTTTGGCGCTTCATCTCCTAGGGTTAGGTTTTTGGGATGTTTAGGGTTCTCCATTGTTTCTCAATAATAAATAGGCCCTCGAGCCTCATTGTAAGCGGTTGAGCCTATATCATATCTCTTCTGAGAGATATTTCTGACACCCTAGCTAGTTTTATTTTCATTCTGTTTGTAAGCAAATTTCAGTTCTTTGATATTAATGAAATGAAGTGTTATTTCCGCTGCATCTCTGTATTTATGGTTATATGTTTATTCTGTTGCGTTCCTGCATAAATCCGGATCAATATTGTAGATAGTTGGACCATGTGGTTGAATATTTCCCAATTTTAATAGCCAAAATGCAGGAGAAACAGCCCACCCCTATGCAGAATGTGCAAAGAGTTAAAGCCGAGCTAAGGAACATAGACCCAAGTGTGAAATTCATAACACGTAGCGGGATGGTCACCAGGGAGAAAAGGAAGAGGCTGTCAGGAATCCTATGACCTCTCAAGAAGGATCGAACATAAGCAAGGGACAAGAGACAATAGCAGCTACTGCGCAGGTACCGACACACCTCAAGACAGATGAAGGGGTTAAGCCCTTTTTGCAGGCATGTCTGAAGCTACTATGTAACCCAAAGGCTATAGAAAACCTTCAAGAATTAATGAATAACTGCGTAGCTCGGCCCGATCTGACTCCTGCGACCAAGGATGTACACAAGCTATACAGGTATAAAAAACACACCGAAAGAGAAATGTGGCTGACTACGCAGATTGGTGATTATGAGATGGATCAAGTTATTTTGGACCTTGGATCAGATGCGAACGTATTACCAAAGTAAACATGGCAACGAATGGGAGAACCTAAGTTGGAATGGTCCACCATCTAGTTGCGCATTTCAAATCAACAGAAGATCATCCCTCTAGGAAGACTGTCAAAAATCATGGTAGATATCGCAAGAGTAAAAGTCCAAGCTGACTTTGAGGTAATAGAAATTGTGGAAGATACGGATCCCTACCCTACACTCCTAGGACTGGACTGGGCTATAGATATGGGGGGTGTGATTAATCTCAAAAAGCATAGCATGGTATTTGAAAATAATGGCACACGAGTAATAGTACCATTGGATCCCGTGGAAGGCACACAGTATACATATCTAGCACAGGATATGGAGGAGGTGGATCACATCTACAAGTTCACCACACAGGTTGAAGATTGTATTAACCCCATGGGGGAAGGAGTACTCTGCTGGGAAAAGGATAGTGAATGCCTGTCCGACTCTGATGGTGAACTAGAGAATTGGCAGGGCCGGTTGCACAAGGTTTCAGCACTACGATGTCTTCGAGTCACAAGAAATTTTCACTGCTTCTCCGCCAAGGTAAGAGACTTGCCCTACTTTTGGGACTCTGGTAACATTGAGGAATTTTTACATGCCTTCGAAACAGAAGTTCCCAAGGGACGCAGGCTAGGGGCCCTTAAGCTAGCCCTGCGCGGAACACCTGTGCACTAGTGGAATACGCATGAGATGGTATTCCGGGATTGGGAGGAATGTCGGGATAAGATGATCTTGCAATTTAAAGCTCCAGCTGGGAAATAGACCCAAGAATTCCTTGGATCCGAAGACCCACATAGGTATTTGCTTGCATGGGAAACACAATGGTGCAACAGGACCCCAAACAAATGACTTCACCTATTTATCCATGGCTTAGGCCTGCGTCCAACTGCGTGGTATTTAGATGCGTAGCTGCACCAACGCATGCACAAATGGGGGAATTTGTGAGTTGAGTTTCTGCGAACATTTAAGGTGGAAGATGGCACAAGGACACTCGACGCAACTCTACCGAACGCAGACACCCTAACTAAGGAAAACGCATGCCTGCACATTGCACCCGGATCAGGGGAAATGCCAGTACCATACATGATGGAAGACGGGAGCCTTAACTCGACGGAGGGAGTGAGTGATCCCTGAACTGTCCCAACCACGGTGCTCAATGGGATGTGTACGGCTACCAGGTATGTGTACGACTATCGCATTGTAACACATCTGACGTCAGCTTTAACTCAGGATGTGCGAACAACACGGACGCTTCATCCAAAGTCAATAGATCTGTGGGCAAGCCATCAAATGCGAGCGATGACTATCAGAACACTGCATTCAGGTGAAAAGGGAATCGTACCGTTACAGCAACCAGGCGGCTAGCCATCAATGCGAAAATTTATGGTGAGTTTTTTTCCCGATGATTGATGGTAAGTTTCAAGTTAGATCTACTCTACCGTTGGATAGTCCCGGGCATTATAAGGAAGAAAGGATAATTCCACTCAAGGCTCCATATTGTCTCTGTCTTCTGCATCTATTATTCTACTGCTTGATTATCTGGACCTGTAGCGTTTGGGTCATACCCCATCAACCTACCTCCACTATCTGCAAGTTTCCGAAGTTTGAATCCTATCCTTTTACTGCTATGGTAGACCCTAACCTTCCAAGCACCTTGGCACCCACCAGTCCAGTGCCCACCGGCATTGTGTTAAGAGTGTCGGGGGACGTCGAGATTGATAAGCTGATTGCCCTCTAGCTCCCTGCAAGAAAATTTGACTTTGAACCTTGTACAGAATGGCGCCACAGCTACACGACAGCAATTCGTGCCCATCCCGAACCTGGGATGATTGCAGGCCCCAACCAGATGGGCTTTGAAGAGGCTATGCGGGATGATACGCAACTACCACAGTGCACCAGGACGACTGACGCAGTTGAGTCGCCGCTAGTCTTGCGCATAGAAGGGTTGTCCAATAGGGATACTTCATCCCCTCGGGGTACGAAGTGATATAGGTACACGCTGCGACTTCTCCGCGGTTCCAAGCCCCCTAACGAAGGCCATATTTGTTCACTACCTAGCATTGTCTTGGTCGTCAACCACCTCCCAACAGCTATGGAACTCAAAATAGATTTAGCGCAGCTACCCTACGAGGCATTATAGGGATTACACACTGTTGTGCTACAAGATATTCATCATCATGACTAGACCACGAAGCAACACCTCAATGTGGCCACACGTCAGACCGAAGATATCCCCCTTATGGCACAGCTCGAAGCAGTGGTTCACTGGCTCAATATAGAGAGCCTTGATGAATTCCCGGCATCAGCCCCACTTCGGGCTACCCTAGAAGGCTTGGTCACAGTACTCAGGGCGTCCCAAACTAAAGTACAGGTCCTCAAGACCCAAATGGCCCGCCAATTCACAGTGCACCAGGCCCAAGCACAACCTACCATCTTCCCGGAGGTACAAACGCAATGGGCTGCATTGATAACAGAAGCTACAGACGTTGTTAAAGGATAGCTTACTCTGGGTACTCAGTTGCTCAAAGCAGCCATGTAGCTCTAGACAGCGACCTAGTTCAACCCAATGATTCAACGTGTCAGAGAGGACTTACGCCAGAAGGAAGCCGCTTTTAATCATATCGAAGCTACCTTGCCTTCCCTCGGCCCTGCGCAGCGTCTAGCACTCTTGAAAACCAGCAACGCCCTCCAAGACATGATTGCGGATCTCTGGCGCGCCAAGCATGCAATCAGAAAGCGTGTGAATCCATGGGGCGATGATGCCTTCCAGATATCTCAGGATGCTCACAACACCATTGCACGGTTCAACCAAATTTTGGAATAGGTTACCACGGCCCCTGAAGGACCTACCTCCATGAAAATTGTTGATATCGCACAATGTGTTGTTGCCCAGAGTCAGGAAGTGTTACCTCCACTGATCGTCGCCTTTAATGCCTTACGTGTGCAAATAGAAACCGCACCACCACAGTGACTCGGGATGAGTCACAAGATTGTGTGGGGGGACTGTTGGAATAGGGTCTCCTACGAGCTGCGAAACTGGTCTGATTTTGTATATTTTTTATTATAATTAGGCTAGCACAAGGGTTTTGGGGTGGGTCAAGGCCTCGAAAGCATTGTAATGGGTCAAAGGGTAAACCAGGGGTCCAAAAACCATTGTTTGCGAACCATAGGAGAGCTTAGGTTAGATTATTATAAATAGAGGAAAATTTTGAATTGTAAGGCAGAGAAATGAAGAGCTATTGATGCAAACTGTGGTTTAGTATATCTTTTTGGGTTTTTTGGGAATGGACTCCTGTTGGCTATGTGTGCGGAGATCCAGAGTCCTGATGTGTGCGGACCCTGCTGCTGTGTGCACAAGATGGGACGGGTATTGTAAGAGGGAATTAATGAATTGATAAGTAAGAAAGTTTGTTTGGGAATTGAATCCATGTGGACTGTTTTTGCAAAACATTGGTAATTACTGTATTATGCACATTCTGTATTCAAGCTGCGAAAGATCTGTGTAAGTGTGTTTACTGTATCTAGATCTGTTCCGTTCTGTTTATGCAATATTGTGCTACTGTCATAGAAGTATATAATTATCAAACATTGTAGACCTTGCACACATGGATGCGAAAAGAGACCTATAAACCCTGCGCAGAAAGAGGTGATCTGCTTGCCTTACCTACCCTTTCTCAGGGTGCGGAAACCTAGTTCCAGCACCCACCCATAATACTTCGGGTGAGACTTTGACCTGCGCAAGCGGGTCACTTCCAAAAGGGCCAGTAGTATAGAGGTTTGTTGGAAAACCTTGAACTCCAAACCTGGGTCAGGACCTCTCGAGCCAACAATAGCCCTGTTGACCGTAGGCGTCTATATCCTTGGCAGGGATGTCATTTAACCCAGCAAAATGCATGTGTCCCACTTAGTAGATATAGATTCAAAGTTATCTTATTTAATTTTAAAAAATTAGGTGAAGGCCATTATCCTGGCTTGGCAACCAGCTGATGGCAGTGCCACTCACAAGAAGTAACACGGATGAACAGGACAGCTCGTGATGATACCTTTTGTCTTCCATATTTTTAGTTGAAATCCGTTACTCTGGCTTGGTGACCAATAACAGTAATGTCATGCATGTTAGGTCTCATGATTGTGGTAGGTCGGCTCATCACGAGACCTCTTATCCTTCCCTAAAAAAAATTTAAACTCTGATTATGATTAACTTCAAAGGTTACTTATTAAGTGGGGAGATAGATCTAATCCTTAAGACTACGGGATGTCGTGAAAAGTTTAGAATGAATAATCATTACTGGTTATTTCCTTTACCCTAAAGATTAATTTAATTAAGATGTCTCAGACAATGACTTGAAAGATTATTTTTGTTAACAATGCTAGTGTTCTCATGAACAACTCATTATGATCTTTATAAGAGTGGTCCACCATAGGGGGTTTTCCAATGATACCTTCTAAGGGAAACTGAAAATATATAATTCAGATGACAACTCATTAGAATGATTAATCATGGTAACTTTCACAAGATCATGAGGTATTAGAGTGAATTATACTCAACAATATTTGTCACAGACGTGTGTGTTAACAACCAATGTGGATCAAAAGAAATTTCAATGGCTATGCTTTCAAATTCAAAACCCTAATAGAATTGTTGTAACATATTTATTCATGGAATTGATTTATTCTTCTACCCTACTATACCCTAAGAAGTGGAAGACTCCATTTTAAGTGTAGGAGTACTTCAAATGCATCCATGTGCACAACAAGAGGATAATCCTACTCATGTTCAAATTTTAAAAGCATATTTGAGAGAATAGAAGAACATGAGGAACCAACTGCATTAATTAATTTGATGCTACAATTTGTTGAATGATAAAAGAGGAGTGGATACTGACAGTCATATGGAACCAAGATTCTATGAAACCATATACTCTTGGTCATTTTATTCATGGGAAACATTTAGTGCATCATGCAAATCCTAAAAATTTCTTTTTTTATCCTCTAAAGTGCAGGTTGGATCAGATAGATGTTCTTTAATCTCTGCTTCCGATGGCTTCTTCTCATCAAGTATGATCCATAATTTCTCGGTTTTCGTAGGAAGATCTTGTGGTTCTTCATGAATATTTTCTTCCAGAGGAGTAGACCTATCTTTGATTGATGCCAAAATGTGTTCTTTCTGTGAAGTAGAGACCTCAACTTCTGCTAAAATTTGAGATAATTCTTGGAATAACATCACACCTGGAATTTCCCTGCTAGCTAGAAAGTGTTGTCAGCACGTGGATTAGGAGTGGGGGGTTTTCTTTTAGCACCTAAAAAAATAGAAACATAATAACTCAAAAGATAAATTGCAGTTAAAAGAAAAAACCAAGATTGTAAACTTAGAAACTAGATAATCTTTAATTGCAGTAAATAAAACACCCCAACATCACACTTTGCAGTAAATAAACTCACTCATTTGTGGTAAAGAAAACCTGGCTTGTGAGCTCTCTGGAAATACCGTCTAGTATGCTTCAGCAAGAAAGGGAGATCAAGTTAATATAAGAATTCAATTACAAAGGAAATGGAAAATATTAACAAATCGTGAGGCCTTATCCTATAACGCCTCCTCGGCAGTGGCGCCAAAATGTTGGGCAGTATAATTGCAAGATTTACACCAAAATTTAAATTGTCAATCTGGGTAGGTAAGCTTAGAGGCGTAGCACAGTAAATGTCAGAATATGACCTCAGGGATCTATCAAATAAAAATTAAGCTCTTGCAAGAAATTCAAAAGGGCATCATTCAGGAAAAAGGAACAAGACCCTTCAAAGCAAAGTAAACACATGGGGAATTTACTTCTAGCTCCTCTTTTGGATTGAGCTGACTCTTCCAAAATTTCTTTCTCAATTGTCCAGGGGACAAGGGAATGTACATTTCATTCAGACTGAAAAACTGTTTAGGAAATAAAGAATACGATTTAGGAAATAAATAATGAAAAACCTCTTAAAAGGATTACTGCTATGCTACAAGGATGGAATGCATGAATTAAACTAAGAAGCATAAAACAACTTCATTCCAATTAATCTAAGGAAACCATTGAATGCTTTAAAGGAAACCTAAATTATATATATATATATATATACATTGCTTCTTTGGAAATGATTCAATAATCAATTGTAAAAGAAAGTGTGCAGTAGGAACATATAAGATGAATACATTTTCTACTTCCAAGCTCACCTTGATCTTATAAAATCATTAATTACAAGAATGTTCTACATTATATGTGTATGGCCTAAAGCATGGCCTAAAGCATCATTTATTCATGATGAAGGAATATCACTCATAGCTTTTTAACCTTAAGAATTTTGTGCGCAATTCACTTTGCCAATAAAAAATATTATAATCTTTCCTTATGCTAATCCGGGAATTCGATTTTTAAGCTCTCTAGAATGAATGCTAGTTTCTCCAAAATGTGAGGATCGGTTTCACATCTAAGAAAAAGGTTTCGTGGCAGTCATTAATGCTGCATGATAAGTTAAATCGATCAGAACCCTTAATAATAAATTGCTTCCTTTATCATCATATCTTGAATGTAAACCTTGTACTCTATCTTCCTCATTTCAACCTTCATAAAAATACATCCCAAGAAACAATGATATCATTAAATCAAATGGCCAAAGAAATGAAATGAAATTAGAAACCAAGTGATCAAAGCATAAAGCAGAGCTATGGAATGAAATGAAAATAAATCCTAAGAGATATGGGGCAACGGATTGGATGGTGGGCTCAACCACCTAGCTCATTGCCCTTGCAGCAATTAAATCACAAAATCAAAACATTCAGAAGAATTGAAAATATAGAACCGAATGTCAATTATATTAATTCCGAATCTAGTTACATAATCACTAAACATGTAGTGTTGGGCTCCAGTGGTCCCCTACAGGGATCATCCCACTGGGCACATAGGATCCCCCTTTCGTACACAACGAAATCGAGCCTCCTCTCCTGCAATAAATTTGAAGAAAATAATACAATTTTGGATCCCCCCATACAATATTCACCTTTCATACTTATAGCAACGCTTCCTCCCAGCTATTCGGATTCCATGGTTACACAACATGTAATTTTAGAGTTATAAACCAATTTAAACCAAAATAAGGAGATATGATGACTAGATGGGTTTGAATTTATCTACAGTTTCCCATAAATACAAAAAATTGTATTGAACCATGAAGTATTTTTCAAAACTTTGTTAAAAACCTTTTTGGCTTATAAAAGGATGTTTTACTGAGTACTTTGACCTTTGTGTTGTGTGTTATATGGAATACCTGGGTGCGATCAACAAAACACATCAGCATATTGAACACTTGCTCTTCAAAACCCATATGATCATTTTCCATCATGAAATCTCGATGTATGAAAATAGTGGAGGTGATAACATGATTTGCACTACTGGAATAGGAGCTGAACTGTTGGAACAGGAACTGAGTTGCTAGAACAGGAATTGGACTGATGGAACATGAACTGTACACCTACCATAAGGAGAGCCTTCTATTAGTGATTTTTTGACAAAAAATACCTTAAAATCATTAAACAAAGAATAATTCATGGATCCATAACTGGTTACCTCTGAGTGACTATATATATTAGCTAAATAATGCATAAAAAGGATAATAATGGATATAAACACCTAGTGCGAGCACAAGAGTTATTCAATAAAAGTATGAAAATCTAGACAAAATGGAGGCTCAACAACAATGTTGTTCATCATGTCCTACCGAACTGCAGTAGCTACAAAATAACTACTTCGACGATTTGACATATTTTTCAAGCAGATGACAATAGTTCGTGGAATGTTGGTCTGCCACTTCACATATGCTACACTAGACATTAGGCCCTACACTTGGTCCAACACTCGATCCAGGCTTCAATGGAATTGGCATCCCAAAACCCAAATAGTCTTTAAAAACAGGGAATTTCTCCTTATAGTGACCCTCCACTTTTCAGTTGACACGCTAGACCTCCGACCACATATCAGATATTACCTCCTTTCCCTTCTTTAGATCTAGGAGCTCCATATGAAAACTTGCCAACTGATTTTGAATCTGTTGAACCCTTATGCTTATATCGACTATCAAATAAGCTTTAAGGTTCAGTGACTATCTCTAGTGCTTTAGCCTGGGTTGCAATCTTATGTTGTGACAACGGAAATCTAAGGTGAGGCAAAAATGCAACAATGAACCATTATTTATGTTGTTCATCCTAGATCTTGAAGCTAATCTGGCTTAGCAATGTCTTAAATATCTAGTCTACCTCCCACACAGTCTCAATAAACAGCTGCTTAATCTCTTTGATCTCTGTGATACACTAGGATTGCGACTTTGGTTTCTTGAATTCAGTGTTCAACGTTGTCTTCGTTTCAGCCAATGTAGCATTTTCATTCATCATAGTATATTTCATGTACCAGGACAATTCTCTATCCTATAGCACTGTAACCAACTACGCTTTCTTCATATTTTCATCTGTAATGTTCTGCAAACACCATATTGCCTCTGCAACAAACCAAAATTTTTCAGGATCATCTGATCCCTTGAACACATGCATCTTTGGTGGTTGGACCATGGTCAATGGGGGAGGTGGAGGTGGAGTTGGAGGTGAGGGTACAATAAGGCGACGGGTGGTGATGGGGGTGGAAGGTTGGGTAATCTCTACAATGCTCTGTTGATTTTCATATCTCAGTGACACACTTCTCAAGGTAGTGGGGTTGCTTTCCCCTCCTTCAGATCCAAATAATGGACAATATTTAGTTTCAACATAAGTACCCCAATTTTTTATGAATCATTTACCTCTTCGCGTAGCACCAGGTTCTCTCTCTTTGAACATCAAACTGAGTGCATTTGTAGTACACCCTTTTCACACAATGGCATTTTAATCTAGAACTTCAGTGAATTTAGGTACTTACCTCATAAACCGTTGAAAAATTTGTGCTCTTCTTCGCTATAGGATACCAAGGTATCGATCACAAACTCTGTAATAAACCCTCCAAGGATACTCTCGATCCAATAATCAACAACTCTCACGATCTCGTTATTGGTCTTCTTCAACTGCTTAATTAGATTTGGAGTCCACACAATTGGCTTATTATTGAAATGGTTTGTCTGCACAACTATTCTTGATATCCACTCGTACAACTCGCTAGCAAATGACGAGAAAATTATCTTGTACTAATCTATATAAATATACTTTTGTAACCAATGTTTAGTAAAGGTGCACAGATTTCTATTTTCTTGCACAACAAACTCACGTTCTTTTAGATCTACCCAATATTCAATCTCTTTCTTAGACGAATGCCACATCTAGCTATCCCTCAGTTAAATCCCGGTCCCGAAAATGAAACCATTTGTTGGCTTGATGGGGCCTAGACCCAGGTTCAAATGTGGTTGTGCAAACCAACAAAACCCACTATTACTGGCCCTTTTGACAATGATCTGCGTGTGTAGAACAAAGTCTCACCTGAGGAAATATAGGGGGATGATAGAACCATGTTTTTGCATCCATAGGGATAGTGGACTGTGGATTTAGGGCTTTTCTTCCTAGGCAAAGCTTCACATAACATATCTATTAATTATACAAGTGGTGTTCAACACATCAATTGAACTTACTAGCAAACTGCATGATCTTACTTATTCATGCATAAAACAAGGTAAACAACCATAAACAGAACTACAATATGCAATTATAGATCGAAACCCTTACTTAGCATGAATATTCATAAATAGCAAGTAGAGTAAAAAAATAAACAGAAACACATATCTATCTCAACATGTCTTTGTTTAATGCTCAGATACTTCTCATACATTCACTTCCACCCTGTGCACTCAGCTGCAGACTTCTTAAGGTCTCCGTGCACTCAGCTACAGGAGCCTTTCCTCTAACCCAAAAATATATACTCTGACTCAAAATAGTCTTACATCCAAATGCATTTCATCAATTCTATCATTTTATATATATATGACTTCTATCTAGACTCCTTATATAGATTTTGCATTTATAAGACCATGGTCCGAAAACCATGGGAATAGTTCAACATTCACAAAATAATCCCATACCATTACATAATAAGGGGATTTGACTCACTCCAAAGCCCCTAAGACTAAAAAGGGACTATGCATTTCACGCTCCGCTCCTTGATCTGTGTAGTCTTCTATAACATCTTTCATTGAGGGGTCCCATGTCCAATAGGTGGAAACAATGGCATTGGGCTCCACATCGATAATATGTTTCCCTTTTTCATTTCCATTATAAGGTTCTGACTCAGAGTTGAAACAAGAATCTGATTCATAAGCCTTCAACTCGGCCACCAATGACTACTTGGCCCAACACTCACTTCTGTTGTGAGTGGAGCTCTTATGGAACTCATACCACTTTCATGTGTCCTTATTTGGATTTGTGGTGTTGTTATTCGCTTGCGGCTTCGACGGTTTGTCATGGGCCACCCTGCCTTGGACTTGTCCTTTGTTCTACGATTTGGGGGTGCCTTTCCCTTTCATTTAATTCATATATCCAAAGTCTCGCTTCTTCTGTTTGAATCTTCTCATTATTGGAAACATACCGGTATGCTACACCAAGCGAGGAGATTTCGAGGAACTCCATGTCCTCCTAGATGTATTTATGTAGAAAAATACGGTACTTAGGCACCAAATGTTTCTCTGAATATTTGATACCCAACTTTGTGCGCAGGGTATCGAATAGATTCATCAGCTCATGCACATCTTGATCCCTTTGTTGTCACAGCATAGTCCATTGTATGTACTTGTCCTCAGAGCTCTCCATGGGGTAGTATTGTTCCTTGATGGTGTCTCAGAAAAAATTCCAAGTGGGTGCGATCGAGAATAGGGAGGATTCCCCCTCGTCCTTTTTGTCATAATAGGTTTCCCACCAATCCTTGACATGGGGAGAGGCTTTGAGGAGTGAATTTGTAATATTTTCCTCATTGGGAAAGTCATGAACTGAAAAATATCCTTCTAATAGATTCAACCATTCTATCTACGATGTTTGAATATATTTGGCCCTCAAATATGGTAATGTCGAAGTTAAATTGTACCTTAAAAGTTGTGGCACTTCTAGAGTGGCTTCCAGATGAAGATGTGTCACCAGTGGGTAGTCGTCGAAGGATATGGGCAATGTTATCCATCATCACGTTCCTTTGCTTCTCGAGGGCCTCCTTGAGCAATATATTGATAGGAACTCTTGCTCCCTCGTCTTCCCTTTCCTCTGCCATGGGAGACTATAGGGTTTTTTTAGGCTGATCTTGCAAAAGTTCAACCAAATCAAGCCCTAACTCCTTATACCCTGATCTCGTTGGGGACATGCAAAGAAAGATCGAGAAAGAGAATACCGCTTTGATACCACTAATCCAAATTTATTTAGGAACTCAATAAAATACATAAATAAACATAGACACAGAGATGCAGTAGATAATATGTTTCATTTCGTTAATATCAAATAACTGAAATAATCTTACAGACAAAATGGAAATAAACTAGCTCGGGTGATGGTAGTTTATATCCGAAAAGAGATGTGGCAGCTACATTCCTCCGAACTATGTAATAATGAGGCTCAAGGGAATTTTTGTTATTGAATAACATGGGAAAACCCTAAACAACCAAAACCCTAACCCTAGGAGATGGAACACCAAGAGTTTGTGGGCCTCGTTGGAGTTAGTTGGGCAGCTAACTTCCCAGGGTGGTAACTTGGTCATATTATCTTCATTTTGAGCATATGATATATTGTGAGAAATATCTCTCCAAGTCAGCTATGGGCCTGCTACGAACCTAAAAAAAATGTCGTTTAGGTGGTCAAAACTCCTCTGGAAGTTTAAGACCCAAAAAAATGCTAAAAATACTAAATGCTGCTATAAACAAGGAAAATGATGAAACCGACTTGAGGTCGAGCTGGAATAGGTGGGCGGCCACCAAAATCCACCTAGATCAATCTGAGATTTTCTAAATTTAGCTGCTGGTTTGGTCAGTCTACCAACTTGGTGATGGTCAAAACTTATCTGGCACCAACTAAAATTTTTTCCTTTTACCAAGTTTGATTGTAACTTTAACTAGGCATAAATTTTGCATATGAACTCAGATTGAGGCGTCGTTTGTGTCATTGGATTCCTTGCGACGTGATATTTAACTTGAAACTAATTTCACTAAGTTTTGAGGAATTTTATTTTTAGGCCTTTTGGGATCCTCTTGGATTAGATAGGTACTATGGTGGTAGGTGTATTGGTATCCTAACTTGAGGGGGGGAATGTGAGATCTCAAGTGAGATGCTTGTTGAATTATTAAGACTAGGTTAATCTCCTTGAGTCAATTTTAAGGTGGGGATTGTTAGAATGGTTCGAGTAAACTTGATTTGGTAAAGTTACTAATGGTTTTCGAGCTTTAGGTTTATGAAAACTCGTGATTTTTCTCACATTATTCATCTCTAATGTAGCCTATTTAAAGGCTAAAAAACTCCATGTTAATTTTTCCTAGTGGCCATTAGAATCTGAAGCAATTGTGTCCTTAGACACCACCACTTCTCTCAATTTCATGATCTTAACATATCTCTTTTATTTTCAAATATAATAGCTCCAAGTTCAACCCTCACTTTGGATCCAAGTATTAAAATTAGACAAGACCTCAACACACACAATCCATTCTATATTTCTCTATATATATTCTTTGATTTCAATTATTTTCTTCCATATAGAAATTTTGCAATAACCCAGTTTACTCTTAAGGACTTTCATGTTCATGATTATAATTTTATTATTTATAATGGTGATAGAGGACACTCAAACTCAATCAACAATGATGCTAGAATCAACATTACTATATCAATAACTCCTCTTTAGTGTGCTAATAATTGATGCATATAAGTACTATAATTCTTATCAATCTAAAAGATATTTCAAAGTTGGAAGGAAAAGTTATGCGTTTGTAACTGGCAGGTACAAAGACAAAGGCATATTATCATTATTTCAAGCACTTTAGTTGCCCCCGGGGAAAACAATACACATACATTCTAGAAACAGATAGTTTAGCCACTAAGCTTGTTAACACTTGCTAGATGAAGTTAGTCAAAGCTCTATCACAAAGTCAACAAAAATAAAAACAAGGAATGTGCTCAACACTCTATTCTTAATACTTGACATTGTAATTTCATTTAATTTGTTTTTCTTTAAATACAATAATTGATTGAATTGTTCTTATACTTTTTTTTAAATTTGATTAATTAAATCTAATATAACATTTCTTTTATTTTTTCTATATGGTTCACAACTATGAGAGATTGATAACTATTACGTCCACGAAATATTTGTATTACGAAGATCTATCCACAGGAATCATTTCTTGTCAACTCAACCACAAAATATGACCCCAAAAATATTAAGAAAATTAAACCCATAACCTCTTAATAACAAAAATGATTTAACGATACTCAATTAAACTAACTCTCTAAACTAATATAACAATGATTTACTTTATATATTATTTTGAAAATAGATAAAAATATTTGCAACGTTTCCAACAAATCTACATTCCCAAAAAATGGCTCTTAATAAAATTGCATCAACCAAATAGAATGGATAAATTATTTTGCATAATTGCTTTCTTTTTCTACAATAATTGAGTGCTATTGATGATGATTGATGAAAGAGTGACCCATTTTACAATAATTGAGTGCTATTGATGATGATTGATGAAAGAGTGACCTTTTTTAAATCTTTCATATTACGTAATATTGATACTTGATTAATGATGGAGTGGCTTTTTTTTAATCTTCAAACTCCGTAATATTGAAGATTATGAAAGTTGTTTAATATATTGCAAGTGGAAGTAGACGTCGTATGCCACCTGCTTTTATTCGTTATTTAGTCACAATTATTTTCTTTCAATTAAATAAATTGTATCAAAGATGCTTCGGGTCGAGCGTCGTTATAACTTTGCTTTGAAGTAAACCAAAATTATATTTGAAAATAACAATTTCCAAATAAAATAGGAGCAGCACGTTTTTTAAGTGAACCGCTATGATGAGACAGGAACATGCGGCCTCACTCATCACGGTTTCATTTGTGTAAGAGTTACGTGTATCGATATTTTGATTTGTAAATAGAGTTTATGATACGAAGGTTGATTATTTGATAAAATGCCATTATTATTATTATTATTTTAATATATTTTTTTAAGTTTTAAAAATATAATATATAATTAAATAAAAGATTTATATTTATAGGGTATAAATTATAATAAATGGTTTTCGGGTATGTTATAAAAATTGTTTAGGTGTGGTTAATGATTTGTTTTTTTTTTTAAATATAAAGAAATAAGTTAATCATCTAAGATTTATAGGTTGATAGTAAGTGAAAGTTTGACTTTTTATGAATTACAAGCTAGTAATTTAAGGTGTTATGGTTTTCTTTCAATAAGGGAAATGAGTCAACTTGTATTCGTAGATAGTAGCTTGACAATTATCCACACTGTTAGCTTGAAAAATGAAGTATGATAAGTTTTCTCACTATGTGAAAAAAAGATAAAAAATAAAGAATGTATAAATTGTACAATCTATATATATCAAATTAGTGCTTGAGAATCCTTTGTTTGTAGGATCAAAAGGACCTGCCTCTATAATGATTTGACTATTCAAGTCTATAGATGTTTACATACTTTGTTCCTCCTTTGATTTAAATTTCTTACCTTGTAGGATGAAATACACATTCTTACCATCCATGTTAACTTATAAACATAAACAATGGAAGTCAATGTTAACCTATAAACATAAACAATGAAAATCAAATTTTAATATTACTTTGCTACTCTCAAGTCATAATATTTGAGCCATAGAATAAAAGATTAAAATTATATAATATATATATATATATATATATATATATATATATATATATATATATATATATATATATATATATATATATATATATAACATTTTTAATGTTAACAAAACCTAAAGGGGTGCATTGTAACCTGCACTTTGGTATTTCTTGAAAAGCGGGTGACCCTGCTTAGTGATTTTCATATGCATCTCTTGTTTACTGGTATTCCTTTTATTGTTGGCTTGGGTCATCTAAAATCCCTAGTGTCGCGTCGTCTTTCCTATGTTTTGGCCTTCTTAGTCTCATCCTCTCTATCCTAGTCTGATGTTGGATAGTTGTCTTGATTGGATTTTCCCCTATTGGTGTAACATGCCCTGGAAAATCATGTGCAGTTGCTAAGGAGTTGAAGGTAGATGTCCCCAAGGAAGGTCATTTTCCCAAGCCCAGGCCCAAGAAGCTGCAACTATCTTTCACTCTACTTCACTCTTGATATTCGTGAAGAAATCTGCCAACTTTAAGCCCTCAACACTCATGCCCATCAAGTGTATTCCAACTCTGAAATTCTGGAGGAGGTGGCCATTGGGTTCCTAACCCTAGTCATACTAGGGGAGGATGAAGCCAGTACCTAAACTCCATCACCTTCCATTGGTAAATGAAAACTCTTATGGGAAAGGAATTGAAAGAGAAGTAAGAGGATCATAATGGCATCATCTCCTCCTTGAATAAAATCAAGCGGGCGCAACGATATCAATGTTCTTGTTTGGCTAGTCTACATGCTCGACTAGCGCACCTGAAAATCCATCTTCAGTGTGAACTTAAACCTATTGTTCCTATCGGTTCAAGTACCCAGGATCCAACTCCATTGACTTCTTTAGACTCTTGATCACATGATATGTCTTTTAGCAGTTAATTTTCTTCTCTATGTACCTTCATTTCATGATAGTTCTAGTAGTTTTCAAAAGTACATGTTTTATTCTTCTATACTTGTTCTTAATTTACCACTCAACATATTTGGTTTCCCTCAAGGTAGATTGAGACCAATCACTATATGAATTGTGATGCTCATGATGATATATTTTGAAATTTTTAGGTAATGCAATCTTAAATTACAAAAAAAATGTTAACAAAATATAATTAATTTACCAAAATTTATATGAATAAAATAAAAATATTAATAATTACACTTTATATTAAAAAATTTAAATAAATTAATTAAATTGAAAACACAAAATTGTGAGCCCTAGGCAGTAGCTCAATTGACAAGCGTCGTAAGAATGAAGTGTTGTGTACCAAGAGATTTGAGGTTCAAATCTCCCAGACTTAACAATTTCTATGAAAGGGACATATCTAGACCCGAGGAGTTTTAGTGATAACTATAGGAATCGCCCCTATATCACATGAGTACGAAACTAACCTAGTTACCAATTCCTCTATTTAAAAAAATAAAACATAAAACTTTTGTGAAATACCAACTAAATTTTTCAAATAAACTAATAACTAAACTATTATTAATCAAATAAAAAATATAAGGGTGAGCAAGTAAAAAATAGCGTAAGCAATGAGAAAAATGGAACAACGACCTATGTTAAAAACAAATTTAGCGATGCTATAATGAAATATATTTTATAGCGGAACTTTATTATATTTAGTATTATTGATTCCAATGTAGCTGTGAGTAATTTAATATTAATAATAATTATAAATAAAAGTTTTTTTTTCTTTTGTAAATTAAAGATTTGTATTACTTAAAAACTAGATCTACATGGCTTTTCCATATTTCTCTTAGAGGAGTTTGACTTCTTCAATACAAAAACAAGGTTGGATATCCCATACAATGCCAAACACCAAGAGCCCATACATAGTTAGACACTAGGCCGACACATAACCCATCACCATGCACAAAAACCAAAACAAACACAACTAGCATAATTACATAATTAACTCCATGGCTGATACAAAAGAAGCCACATTATCACAACCATATTCAACTCTTTCACAAATGTAAAATACGACCATCAAAAGATTGATCAGGACGATGTCAAACATAGGAACCAATAATAGGCACAGGTGACCAACTGAAATCTAATCATTCTTCGAAGAGAATATTGTAGCTAGATCCCTCGCACTTGACCCCAAAGGATCCATCAAATCTCCATTGTTAGATACACATGTTATATGACCCTCCATGTGCGCTAAGTGGGAGTCAATCTCTTCCAAACATAATATTTAAATTTTAAGCATCCTTTTGTTGTCTTCCAGGGTGATAAAGACATTATACCACTCCACTTCCTTGTCATTCAAGACCATACCCAACAACTTTTTCATTTTCCAGTGTAAAGCTACTAAATTCAAGTATTGTTTCTTCTTTCCCTTAGTGTCCATAGGGCCAGGAACCTACATTAACTTGTCCTCTATATTTTCTAAATCAAAATGGACTATCATTCAACTCCTGCTTGAGTCTCTAGTCTACAATTTTGTTTCCTTGTCTATGGAAGAACAATGTTGAAGTAGGTGGCAATCGAATTGTGGGCAAAGAGTCTCACCCCTCTTTTCCCTTGTGGAGTGTTGCCACCTCCCCCCCTTCTGCAATGCATTCTTTGTCTCAAAGACATAGTTTTCCTCGAGGGACATAGCTGGAACACTCATTGTAGACTCCTCTACCTGCAAAGAAGCAAGAGAAAAAACCAGACGCATCCACTGCAGGACCAAGACTCCAATCAACTAAATCATCCCCGTAGCTCAATATACAAGCTTCAGACTCATCAAAGGTAGCTATGAAGACAACATAATTTCACAATGACCTCAATGCAAGACCCACTCCTCGACTTAATGAAATAACAACACGGACTAAAGTAAAACATAAAATCCCAATAGCTTGAGATAGGTTGATATACATGACAACTAAGCCCTGAGAGCCCAACTAACCAAATTGTGAAATTCAAACAATGGCACCCCAAATTTTTAATCAAGACAATAAACTCTTTTTCAAACAAAATCATAACTAGGAGGCCCCGAAGCTGATTTTGCATGTAGACTACTGCTACCCCCGACCCTTTTCTACAAACAAACACTAGAATTCAAAATGTAGATGTAGTAACCCTAACATCTTGGACCTAGACAACAAGTTATTGAAAAGCCCAGATAATAAAGGAAATTGACCTAAACTTTCGCGCTGTGAAAAGTAGATGTTGACCTCACGAGAGCACCAAGAAACTAGGAACCTGACGACCATGAACAAACCCTCTCTTCATAAAAACTTTTTCACCTCATATAATTCCCACATAGATCAAAAAATTCACGACCCACATCTTCAATTGTAGGCTCACACCAGGACCCAAAGTATCCCACTAACATAACTAGATAAAAATATATGCAAGAAGAGGTCGAGGACCAACCCTCATCTCCACTCACATCGCCACAAACACATTTCATATCCTTCATGAGACATGAGATAAATAACAATTGCCAATTATAGGATTGCATGCAAATGCATGTAGGGGCAAGTCACACCCCACCCAACTTAAATGCACATCATGTCTGGTGGGTGGTGGGAATTGCCTCCAGTTGAGATTTTGCATATTAATCTAGCTAAAATCTCATGGATAATTCCAACAATAGGATTTGTTCCAAATCTGAAGGCATCAAATCTTAAAGATGAGATATCAATCCTATTTTCTTGTGATAGGATGGAATTGAATTTAATATTCAGTTTTCTTCTACATCTATAAATTATAAGCCCATAGAGGCAAAAGATATATGAGGGTGAGGAAGAGGAAGTGCAAATGTGAGAAATTTGTTGTTGTAATCTCTTGTTGAATAATAAGAAATCTGATACCTCTGTTTGGTGGATGTAGCCCAGATTGGTTGGGTGAACCACGTTAAATTTTGTCTTCGTATTTTAATGTTGTGCGTGTGATTTATTTAGTTTCTACTATGTATACTTTGACAATTGGTATCATAGTCGTGTGAGGGCAAGCATTGCGTGATTGCTATGGAGGGCCTGAGTTAACAAGTTTCCAAAGGGCGCTGGGATGGATACAAAGCGCAAAGGAGGATGGTAATGTTAAAATATGGCTGATAAATTCGAGGGAGGATGAAACTCGATTTCTGTAACTTTTCCAGCCTAGAGCTGAGGGAGCGAAACTTCAATATGCTTTTGTTTTTTTCTTTAATATGCCTTGTGTTGCTGAGACAATGGTGCAGGGATTTGATACACTTTCATCTCGATTCTTGAACTAAATACAAAGCAGACCTATCGTCCGAGAGCAGCGTCATTGCTGTGGAATCAGAGAGAGAGCACTACAGAAGCTTCTTTGGCATTTTAAAGCTTGGCTACATTCCCATTGGTTTCAGCATTGCATGGTTTCCCTGACCGACGTACTAAGGAGGGCGTGTTTTTTTGAATGAGTCCTTAGCAAAGTTCAATGCAATGTTTCTACTACTATAATAGAGCGCCATGAAAAATGATTACAGAGTTTTGTGTTGCGGTTCAAGTGGGAGGAGCACTGTGAGCTGGTGCTAGAGCTTTAAATAAAAATTCTTGCATTCTTATTTTCACGCAGAATTAAACTGAGGTATATGTCTGATGATGACTGCGGTTTGATTTACCTGTATTCTATGATATTAGCATTCCACTGTATTTTTGTTCGTGCAATAAATCCATAGTCATTGTACATATTCTTTGGGATTTTTTATTAAAGTAAAATCTCCGTTTATTAAGATTTGAAATTGGAAATTATTGACACAAGCTACTCAATATGGAAAAAAATAAAAGTGCTCGGTTTGAGATTGAGAAGTTTAATGGGAGGAACAAATTCAAAATATGGAATGTCAAGATGCACAATTTACTTGTACAACAAGGTGTGGCGAAGGCACTTTTAGGAAAATCCAAACAACCTTTCACCATGACAGATGACGAATGGAGTGACATCGATGACAAAGCACTGAGCAGCATACGATTGTGTTTGGCAGATGATGTTTTATTTAACATCGTGTCAGAGAAAACAACCGTTGTTCTATGGACAAAGCTAGAAAAATTGTACATGACTAAATCTTTAACCAATAGGATTCTTCTGAAAAGGTAGTTGTATAGCTTACGCATGAAGGAAGGTAGTACAATAACTGATCATTTGAATACTTTAATACTCTATTGGTGCAGTTAGATAGCATAGAAGTAAAATTTGATTCAGAAGATAAAGTTGTAACTTTATTATGCTCTTTGCCTGAGTCATGGGATCATTTTGTTACTTATATAAGTCTTAGTTCATTGGAAACCCTTGAATTTGATGATGTTGTTGAAGCTATGCTATCTGAAGAAACCAGAAAAAGGTCAAATTTAGAAACCTCTACATCAGAAGAAATCATGGTTAGAGGTCGATCTAAAGAAAAACGCTTCAGTCAGAAAAATAACTCTTAGTCAAAATTGAAAGGGAAGAATAGTAAGCTAAAATGCTAGTTTTGCGGAAAATTGGGACATTTGAAGAAGGACTGTTGGAAGAGACAACAAAAATCCAAAGGAGACTCTTCAACAGAAAATAAAGAAGCAAACACGACAGATACAGGTTCGGCATATGGTTCAGGTATACGTGATGAAGTTTTATCAGTTAACTTTTCAAATCATGATCAACATTGGCTGTTAGATTCTGGGGCGTCTAATCACATGTGCATTCATAAAGAGTGGTTTAAATCTTATAAGTAAATTAATGATGGAGTAGTTTACATGGGCAATGATGTCTCATGTAATGTTGTGGGAATTGGAAGCATCCATATTAAAATGTTTGATGGGACAGTTAAAATATTAATTGATGTAAGACATGTGCCTGAACTTAGAAAAAATATTATTTCTCTAGGAGTATTAGACACAAATGGATATAAAACTTTTATTAAAGGTGGAGTAATGAAAATTTACATAGGAATCCTATTAGTAATGAAAGCAAAGAAGGTTGGAAATCTTTTTCAGTTAGAAGGAAGAACAGAGTCAGATCGTGCTTCAACTGTATCTGAAAACGACAGTGATTCTATTCAACTATGGCATCAAAGTTTGGGCCATATGAGCGAAAGAGGATTAAAAATATTATATGATCGTATGTTAATTCCTAGTTTAAAATCTTTTAATTTAGATTTCTGCAAACATTGTATTTATGGGAAACAAAGCAAGCAGAAATTTAAAACTGGAAAACATACTAGTAAAGGAATCCTTGATTATATCCATTTTGATGTTTGGGGTCCATCTCCTACAACCTCATATGGAGGTTCATCATATTTTGTATCTTTTATAGATGATTTCTCTAGGAAAGTATGGGTCTATATGTTAAAAAAAAAGTCTGATGTATTCACAGTTTTCAAGCAATTTAGAGCATTAGTAGAAAATATCACTGGAAGAACCATTAAATGTTTAAGAACTGACAATGGTGGTGAGTTTACTTCAAAGGAATTTGATAATTATTGCAAGGAAGTTGGGATCGAAAGACATAGAACTAATGTATATACTCCTCAACAAAATGGAGTTGCTGAACGCATGAACAAGACTCTCTTAGAAAGAGCAAGAAGTATGCTAAGTAACGCCAAATTGCAGAAGGAATTATGGACAGAAGCAATATCTACGACTTGTTATTTGATAAGTCGATCACCATCAACTGCAATAGGATGCAAAATTCATTAAGAGGTATGGAAGGGTCAACCTTGTGATTATTATAAACTGAAAGTTTTCGGTTGTGATGCATATGCTCTAATTCTTAAACATCAGCGTTCTAAATTAGATCCTAAATCAAAAAGATGTATCTTTGTTGGATATGGTGATGGTATTAAGGGATACAGGTTGTGGGATCCTACAACTCACAAGATCATCATTAATAGAGATGTTAAATTCAATGAATCTTCACTCGATAATCCAGATGTAGATATTAAATTGAAACAGGAAAATGTACGTAAGTTTCAACATATTCAGTTTGAAACCAGTTCAAATTCTGAAGATAGTAAATATGAACAAGTTTCAGATGAAGATCATGAAGAAGTTCCTATAGATAATAATTGGCAAATTGTGGAAGAACCAGAAACATATTTAAGAAGGTCCACGAGAATCAGACATCCTCCTAAAAGGTATGATGATTATGTTACTTCAGTTGCTTTAACCACTAATGATGATGAACCTTTATGCTATCAGGAAGCTGTAGAAGGTTCTAACAGTGATAAGTGGAAAGAAGCTAAGAAGGATGAAATGAAGGCATTATACAAGAATGCCACATGGGACCTAGTAGAACTTCCTAATGACAGAAAAACTGTAGGATGTAAATGGGTTTTCAAATTGAAAAGGGGTGTTGATGATAAAGGAGATAGGTACAAAGCGAGGCTGGTTGCAAAAGGTTTTTCTCAGAAAGCAGGAATTGACTTTCATGAGATATTTTCACCAGTTGTTAAAATTGTTTCAATTTGGATTGTCTTAGCATTAGTTGCTTTACTTGATTTAGAATTACAACAACTAGATGTTAAGACTACATTCTTACATGGAGATTTAGATGAAGAGATTTATATGGAACAATGATCCGAATGGAAAATGACATCAACCCATGGTATTCATCTACCCATGTTATCCATCCACCCATGGAATTTACCCATGGTATTGTAAATGGCATCGACCCATGATATTCATCCACCCATGATATTTATTTGCCCATGGTATTGTAAGTGACCCATGGTATGTATCCACCCATGGTATTCATCCACACATGGGATTTACCCATGGTATTGTAAGTGGTATCTACCCATGGTATTGGCCCATGGTATCCACCTATGGTATTCTATCTCAAAAAAAGGCTATAAATATCAAGCCTCACTTTGTAAAAGGACAGATTATCCGCCACAATATAGCTTCTATAGTTATTCTCTGTTTTAATAAAACAAGTTTCTTTGTGGTTTTATTTTCTTTGTGTTCTCTTTTTTTTCTAGCATTGTAATTTTGCAGATCTGGGCAGATCCATTTCAGATTTTTAGATCTTGGGAGCCTCCCCCATAGATTCGGATCAGTGGTATCATATTCAGGTTACGCCTCCATGGGAATGAGGGTTTGAAACATATTTCAGTTTCAATGTTTTGCAACAATCTTCAGCAAAATCCATGAATTTTTTTGGGTGGCGAGTTTTCAGATCAGATCTGAAAATTTTGGTGAAATATTTACAAAAAAAAGACCAGATCTGGATTCCTTGCAAAAAAATACTCAAATTCAAAAAAACAATTGGCCAAATTGGAGTTCGGATGAGGGAGATATCGCTGATTCAAAATCAGCAATGTTGAAGCAATTTTTCTGACAACAATTCATGGATGACGTCTCTCCTGTCATTTTTCACAATTTTTAGTGCAAAATTTCAGAAAAATGGATAAAGATATGAGCTCCTCTTGAAAAATCACCCAAGTTTAAAAGAAATCGGTCGAATCGGAGTCCAGATGTGGGAGTTATCGTTGATTTAAAATCAACTATTTTTTTTTCAGAAATTTTGTGATGGCGAGACAGTTCCAGCACGAATCTGAGAGTCTAGAGTCTCCAGATAGTGGTTTCAAACACACGAGAAGATGCAGAATGATCATTCCATTTTCAAAAACAGGTTATAATAAATATTTTGAGTTATATTGACTGAGTTATGCTCATTTTAAATCTTGAGCAGCATTCGGAGCGGGTTCTTTTTGGAGACGTGCTCTCCCACCCCGCTTTAGTAGGCACCTGCTTCACATTCATCAGTTTCATCATAGTGGCATTCAGCTTGGGTTATTTAGATATGTTCCCTCCCACCCCAAGCTATGTAGGCACCTGCTACTTCATCAACAATCAACATCACGGTTATGGGTCAACTGCGCAAAATCTTTTTCATCGAAGTCCATTTGCTAGGCCACACACTGTTAGTCACACAATTGGTCACAAACATTACAGGGTATCTCTATGCTCAGATCTTCGTTCATCACAGTTATGGGTTAACTACACAAAACCCTTCTCTTCAGGGGCTCTTCATATTCAACAAAGGCTTCTAGGAGGGAACTTCACGCAATGGGGACCATTTCTTCTTAAGGAGGGAGGAATGATTCGAATGGAAAATGGCATCAACCCATGGTACTCATCTACCCATGTTATCCATCCACCCATGGAATTTACCCATGGTATTGTAAATGGCATCGACCCATGGTATTCATCCACCCATGATATTTATTCACCCATGTTATTGTAAGTGACCCATGGTATGTATCCACCCATGGTATTCATCCACACATGGGATTTACCCATGGTATTGTAAGTGGTATCTACCCATGGTATTGGCCCATGGTATCCACCTATGGTATTGTATCTCAAAAAAGGCTATAAATAACAAGCCTCAGTTTGTAAAAGGACAAATTTTCCACCACAATGTAGCTTCTATGGTTATTCTCTGTTTTAATAAAACAAGTTTCTTTGTGGATTTATTTTCTTTGTGTTCTCTGTTTTTTCTGGCATTCTAATTTTGCAGATCTGGTCACATCCATTTCATTTTTTTTAGATATTGAGACTCACATAGAATCAGGATCAAACAACACAAAGGGTTTGTTCCAATGTATGAAAGTGCATTCTGTGATGAAAATCATTGTATGATGCAGAACGTTAACGAGACAATGAAATGCAAAAATTTGATTCTTTCATGATGAGCCAAAATTATATAAGAACTGAATATGATCATTGTATTTACTTTAAGAAATTAAGTAATGGCATATTCATTATCTTAGTATTATATGTTGACGATATGCTTTTAACGAGAAAAAGCATAACTGAGATCAACAGGTTAAAGGCTCAGATGGCTAGGACGTTTGATATGAAAGATCTAAGAGCAGCAAGATAGATTTTGGGCATGGAGATTTTCAGAGACAAGAGCAATGGTAAGCTGTGGTTATCACAAAATAAGTGTATTGAGAAAATACTCTTAAGATTTGGTATGAACAACTTGAAGCCAGTTTCAGTCCCTTTAGCTTCCCATTTTAAGATTTCTTCAAGTTTATGTCCTAATACAAATGAAGAAAAGGAATATATGTCTCGAATACCATATGCTAATGTAGTAGGAAGTTTGATGTATGTGATGGTTTGTACACGACCAGATATTTCACATAGATTAGAGTTCCAGTGGTATATGGAAAATCTGGAAAGAATGTGAGCGGTGAAATAGGGTGCTTAGGTATACGAGAGGCTGAAAGTGATTATTGTATCAGCATGTGAGAAGTAATTAATTTGTTTGTGGATATGTTGATTCTGATTTTGCAGGTGATTTGGATAAGAGAAGGTCAACTTCAGGATATGTTTTTATTCTTGCAGGTGGAGCTATTAGTTGGATGTCAAAGCTACAAAACATTGTTGCTTTATCCACTACAAAAGCAAAATACATAGCTGCTTCACATGCTTGCAAAGAAGCGGTTTGGTTGAAAGGTTTGTTTGGTGAGTTTGGTAGGCTGCAAGACAATATAAAGTTATTTTTTGATAGTCAAGGTGCAATTCATTTGGCTAAAAATCCAGCCTATCAAAGTAAATCAAGGCATATACCTATAAAATACCATTTTGTAAGATAGGTTATCGTTGAACGAGGAGTCTCTCTTGAAAAAGTGCATACAAAGGAAAACTATGCAGACATGTTCACGAAACCAGTTTTATTAGAGAAACTACGATGGTGTCTGGCTTCTCTTGGCTTGCAGAAAAATGAATATAATAAAGAAACAAGGTATCAGGTTAATTGTTGTCAAGGTGGAGATTGTTGAGATTTTTCATATTAATTTGGCTAAAATCTCATGGATAATGCCAACAATAGGATTTGTTCCAAATCTGAAGACATCAAATCCTGAAGATGAACAATCCTATTTTCTTGTGATAAGATGGAATTGAATTTAATATTCAGTTTTCTTCTACATCTATAAATTGTAAGCCCATAGAGGCAAAAGATATATGAGGGTGAGGAAGAGGAAGTGCAGATGTGAGAAATATGATGTTGTAATCTCCTGTTGAATAATAAGAAAGCCGATACCTCTGTTTGGTGGGTGTAGCCTAGATTGGTTGGGTGAACCACATTAAATTCTATCTCCATATTTTAATATTGTGCGTGTGATTTATTTAGTTTCTGTTGTGTATACTCTGACACCTCCAAGGCCCCATTCCATCCTCATTAACAACCCATCGAGAGATTTATAAAATAAAAGTTATTTATAAAGTATTTTACAAATTTATTATTCTATTTTAAGTGTGTTATTTAATTTATAGTTATTAATTTTTTAATATAATGAAAATTGTTTAGTCAAATAATTAAATTTAGAAATGTTTTAGATATTAATAATTGTTTAAGATATGAATACATAATTGTTAGTTTTATGTTATGTTAACCTTATTTTATATTTATAAATGAACTTGGCATAATCAATGTTCTTATTAAAAAATAGTACATATTCATTAATTCATTTAAATATGATTTTCATTAAATTTTAATTTAAAATAAAGTGTTATGTATCAAAAGATTTAAAATCCGGATTACATGTCTTTACATAAAAGACATAAATAGACATTTAAAGATTATAATAATCATCGATGAAATCGATTTCATAGTACAAAACCCACCCATTACGAATTCCTCTTTAAAAAAAACCTTTTATAAAACACCTACTAAAATTTTCAAATTAACAAAACTAATTCATTAGTAATCAAATCAAAAATACAAAACTGTGTGAAGATGCACTAGTAAATAATACGATGAGCGAAACAAACTTGGCGGTGCTACAATGGTTTAGGGTTGAATTTTATTATATTTTAGTGTTTTTTTTAAAGGTCAACGTCAGTGTGAATAATTTTATATTGATAATAATTATAAAAAAAAGAAGTTGTTTATACAGTCGTTTAGAGTGTGATTAAATTTACAGTAGTTAATTTATTTAATGTATTTATATTGAAGATTGTTTAGTTAAATAATTATATTTACAAATATTTTAGATATTAATAATTGTTTGTGATATGTTGACATAATAATTATGAGGTAATTTTGTGTTGTGTTAATGTTATTTTAAATTTATAAATGAATTTAATATATATATATATATATCTATATCTATCTTTATATATATAAATTTAATATTATTTTTATTATATTTTAATTAAAAAAGTTAATTTTATTTTGATTATTTTGAATAAATAAAAATAATTAATTCATGATATATTGAAACAATGATTTTATATTAATTTTTTCGAATAATTTTTTTTTTAAAGACTAAACATATTTTAAAAAAAAATCATTTCTATGAGTTTGATCAATTGAAATTTATATTTCAAATGAATTTACACTAAATTACATTAAATTGATTATAATATCTATTTAATAAATATTTATAATAACAAATACATCAATTCAATATAATAAATATTTACAATAACAAATACATTATTTGTAAGAAAATATTTTGGTAAAAATCACATCAAAATAATTTTGGTCGACCTATTTCGAACCAGCCAGTGTGGTTTATCATCAGGGTTCATCATCAGGAAACGCGTTAACCAAAATTATTTTGATGTAATTTTTACCGAAAGATTTTCTCACAATTTATGGATCACAGAAACCAAATTCCTAATAACAAATACATCAATTCAATATAATAAATTATATAAAACTATAATAGCTAAATAAAAGATATAATAATATAAATCTAATACTTCTCAATAATTAAAAACATCTAAAGACTAAAACACTCTCATATAAAAAACTATTTATAGTTTTTATAAAAAAACTTAAAATAAATTAAACATCTAAAACTTTTTTAACTTTTTTTTTTCTCCTCTAATTTAATACCTTACCATTTTATAAATAAATTTTCCTCTTACTTTTTAGATTATGAATTTTTTTGTGAAGCACCTTCTAGATCATGAATTAAGGTTCCCTCCCAAAAAAAAATCACTTTCCTAATCAAAGTCAAACCTCATTTTGTTCTGATTTTGCCGAGAAGTCATTTTAATCAATTTTCAAGAATGAGTTTAAACATTCTTAAAACGTTTATGTTTTTTATTTCTTACTATGTAATAAAATTTAAATTGAATTATTATATAATTATTATTTTATATTATTTAAATTGTATTTTTAAATATATAAAAATTAATTTATTATATTTAAATATTTCAAAATATTATAATTATAAAATTTCAATAATTAAAATTTACAAAAATAAATTCCAACTATATATAAATTTGGTTTTGATAAAACACCTGGCGAGTTGAATCCGTCGTTAACGTTTAAAAAGGAAAATGCTTAGCGACATCTAACCAATCTCTAATAATAACCAAGAAAGACGGCAGTATATGTAACTTTCAAAAAAATAGAGAGCAAACACATAATGAATAAAATATGCACATATATAACTATTTAAAATAAAAAGGTTGTTGAGATAAATTTTAAAATAAAATAAGAAGTAGGTCGACGTGAATTTAAAAATAGAGCGTCATCCATAAATGAGAATAAAAAATGAGACGTAGAGCTTTGACTTTTATTTATTTATTTTTGGAAAAATTGTCTTTTTCTGGGTTGGTATGGAATAATTTAAATTATAATTATTTATATTTATATATATATTTATTTCTAGTTACAAAAGAACATGTTTAGGAAGGTGACAATTTCATCTTTAGCTTTTTTCCAAAAAAAATTGAAATTGAGTTGGAATAGTTGTTTAATAGTGAAAATTGGTTGAGTATTATTAAAAACTTTCTAATCTGAAATTTAATAACTGTAATTTGAATTTTCAAAAATTTCTACTAATTTTTTAAAATTATTTAAAAATCAATCTTTTCAGAAATTTCTACTAAATTTCTGAACATTGCAAAAATTTATAACTCAACAATATAAATTTTTAGATTGCAACTCAATAATATAAATTTATAAAAGTTCAGAGAATATTTAAATTTCTTAGAGTATTTGAAGTAAATAAAAACTTCGTATCTTATGACAAACTAAAATTATACCCTTTCTGAAATTTTACTCCACTAAAATTGAATTCTGAAATTTTACTCTACCAAATTTGAACGAAAATAAAAGTTCCTGCATCATTTTGAATATATCACAGACAATTCTTCCTCCGGTCCGAAGCAATAATGAATATTTTGATCCGCGAAGATTTTTGCATAAATTTCAGGAAGGAATCATGAGAAATTTGATGAGTGCGATAGTTTTTGCTTAAATTTTAGGTTTACTCGCCGGGATCATTGAGGGAAGAACGTGGAATTCTTTATTAAATTCAGAGGGGCCGACATCGAGAACAAGACAGAGGCAGTGACTCGGACCTAGCGTTTTTAATCTCTACAGACCAGAGCTTCGCCCAATTGGCTCTCAACGGCACAGAAAACCATAAGCTTCCTGCCGGACTTTGACGTGAGGAACGGACGATTCTTGATTCTGCTTCGCTTGTCGCTTTCGACCGCCATTACGCGCATCGAAGGTTCTGTCACAGTGAGTCCCGACCCCTCCGGGATTCCGTCCTTTTTTAAATTGAAGTGCACCTAGTTACGTATTTGCTCAGATCCGTTCGTTTTTTTATTTCGCCCCTGTTTCCTCTGAGCATCGGAAACTGCAGAGTGTTGGAAATTGCAGTGTCGGAAATTGCAGAGCTCTGAGCATCACATTGCTTATTGTTCGGCTGATTTGTCTTCGGAATTTGCCTCGGGGAGCGTGCGGGCTGCAAAATTCAGAGATGTCAGTGAAAGGGGGAAGCAAGGACTGTGGGAAACATGGGCATGGACATGGCCATGGCCATGGGTCATTTTTCCCCAAAGGGAAGCACTTCAGGAGATGGATGGGGTGTCTCATCGTGCTCATCGTGATTGTGCTCCTCGTGGTCCTGGTCGTATACATTGCTCTGCACCCGCAGAAGCCACGGTTCAACGTCGTGGACGCTACGGTGCGCCAGCTGAACCTCACCACCAACGGGTTGCTCACCTCGAGCTTTCTGTTCTCCATCGTGGCCCACAACCCGAATAACAATATCGGGATCTACTACGACACCCTGAGCGCCTACGCTTCCTTCGAGGACCAGCAGATCACGCCCCCTTGCTCGTTGACCCCTTTCTACCAGGGCACCAACGAGAGGAACATCCTGGCTGCGCTTTTAACCGGGAATAACGTTGCCTTGGCGCCCTTCGTGGCCAATCTACTGAGCTCCAACATGCAGAACGGGTTGCTGACCCTGAGTCTGACGACCTACGGCAGGATCCGCTGGAAGGTGGGCACCTGGACATCTGGGCATTATCATTTGAATGTCAATTGCGATGCTATCATGGGCGGGATGACCAACAACGGCTACGGAGGCCAAGTTTCTCTCCAGCCCGGCACCAACTGCGTAGTTAATATCGGAGGTTAAATTCTATCAGAATTACATGGTATTGTAAGGTAGTACTAGTCCCTCTGTTTCAGATTCTCCTTGAATAATTTGTGCAAATCCATTTCCCATCCAAGAAAATTTCTTCTCTATGTCATGTTTGTTGTGATTCTGCCATGTGCTGGACTAGTAGATGAATCCCTTTCCCATCCAAGAAGATTTCTTCTCCATGCTCTGTTTGTTGTGATTCTGCCAGGTTTAAGAAGGAATGGGTTCAGGACAGATAACTGCATAGCAAGGATAAAATAAACCTTCATTTTCTGAACTTTTACTTTGGTCTCCTCAGATACATTTTTCAACTTTCTGGGCTTTTTACTCCCTGCTGCATTGTTGATTTACAGAAATAAATGGTGGAAGGGATCTCTTTGTAGATTCAATGTGCCTTCAATATTGTATATATTCTAAGTTTTATTTTTGGCATTCTCACAGGAGAAAGGTGTAAGTGGTCACAGTAGATGTGTGATAGGATGGTTGTAAAAAGTCCACCATGGGCAAAAGTTACTGCTGTGTGGTTCTTATTTTTCAAATAAAAGAAGATTTCTCCATATCATTTTTCCATGTTGATTGTCTATGCTCTTTGCCTATGCTCTTTGATGATGTGTGGGGTAGGGGAATGAATGTTTGCTCCTGTTTTCATGTTGATTGTCTATGCTCTTTGATGAATGTGTGGGGTAGGGGAATGAATACATTGTGTTCTGGTTGGTTATCTATTCTCTTTGAGGATGTGTGGGGGTGGGGAATGAATGTGTATTCTGGTTGGTTATTTATTTTTTAGGATGTGTGGGGTGGGGAATGAATGTGTGTTTTTGCTAGTTGCTTATGCTCTTTGATCATTT
Source organism: Pinus albicaulis (assembly GCA_034641835.2). Taxonomy (NCBI): domain Eukaryota; kingdom Viridiplantae; phylum Streptophyta; class Pinopsida; order Pinales; family Pinaceae; genus Pinus; species Pinus albicaulis. The sequence continues at coordinate 211,994,534 of CM076584.1, read as the reverse complement.
GTGTGGTGGTTACATGAATGTATATTATTGGTTATGAGTATTGCAATGGATGTTTATTATGCTTTTTGGTTATGATTACTGCAATGAAGGTCTATTATGCTTTTTAATAATGTGTGTGGTGGTTAAATGAATGCAGTTATGATTATTTCAATGAATTTTGTTGGTTTTGGATGTTGGTTGTATGCTTTATTATTAGAATATTACATGTATTGATATTGAGTTTTGTTTTTAATATTTTATGAATAAATGATGAGAAAAAATAATTAACATGTAATGTAAAATGTAAAAGTATATATAATTGAGGTAATAATATATATTTAAATATTATTAAAGTGAAAATAAAGATAGAGTATTAGACACACTTTAAAATTTGGATATTTTTATTAGTAAAAATTATTTTGCTAAAATTTCCTCATGAACTTCATATTTTTTACAATAAATTGAGAGTAAAGAAAGTGTTAAAATTTGAACATGAGTTTCCATTAAACAAATAAAACAACAATATGTAAGTCCAATGCTAAAGTCCATACTAAGAATATGACCATCCTCACACAAAGTGACATCACATTGAGCATAGGCCATTTGATAGATTAGTCTTGGCCAACTTGACCTTAAAAAGAATCTCCTAATATAGTTAACAAAATCCCTTACTTTATAAAAAAACATTACAATCCATATACCATCCATCTTAAGTAAAGATCTAATATGAGCTAAAAAGATCAAATTTCTTCATGTGGAAACTTCTTTAGAGCCCAAAATACAATATGTAATTTTTTATTGCTGAAATGGTATTTTTGAAGGATCTATATAGTATATATAGAAACAAAAAAACGTTTAAACCATAAAAATTTATTTTTTTCTTTATATATACATAATTTTTCTTAAATGAAATATAATATATACATAATTTCCATCAAAATATTTGACACGACATGTATATGGAGAGATTTTATAAGCCCAAATTAAAATGATTTTATTATTATTATTAATAATGTATTTTTAAGTATATGTCAATATTAATTCCTATTAAAATATTTTATTGATAACCCACATTGAATATTTTTTTTTTTTATATAACATTAAAATAAATTTCTCAACAAATTTTTTTCTATATTTAGATATATATGAAGTTGATATAGAGATTAATTATTTAACATAGATTTTCAAATAGTTTATTTAAATATCTTGTTGAAATATTTTTGAAAAGTATAAGGTTTAAACATCTTATGAACACATTTTTTTTTACTTATAATTACTTTAAGGCATATTCATTTTTTTATTATAGCCAACATTATTTTTCTATTTAGAGCATCATTTATTTATATTTTAAAGGTACACATGTCAACTAACAAACGTACACATCCCCTCATATTCCTTTCATATTGAATTGTAGAATGAACCTCTTGGCTCAATAAACCTTCATTTTCTGAACTTTTACTTTGGTCTCCTCAATACATCTTTAAACTTTCTTAACTTTATACTCCCTTCATGTGGATGAATGTATGCTCTTGCTTCCATGTTGATTCTCTATGCTCTTTGACCAGTGTGGGGTAGGGGAACAAAAGTGTGCTCTTGTTAGTTATCTGTTCTCTTTGACGATGTGTGTGGTGGGGGAATGAATGTGTGATCCTGCTAGTTTCTTATGCTCTTTGATGATGTGTGTGGTGGTTAAATGAATTCATGTTATTGGTTGTGATTATTGCAATGAATTTTATTAGTTTTGGATTTTGGTTGTGTGTATTATTATCAGAATATTACATGCGCTCATATTGAGTTTTGTATTTATTATTTTATGAATAAATGATGAGGAAAAAAATGATTAACATGTAATGTAAAAAGTAAAATTATATATAATTGAGGTAATATATATATTTAAATATTTTTAAAGTGAAAATAAAGATAGAATGTTAGACATAATTTAAAATTTGGACTTTTTTATTAGTAAAATTTATTTTGCTAAAATTTAGCCATGAACTTTATATTTTTACAATAAATTGAAAGTAGAGAAAATATTAAGATTTAAACATGAGTTTCCATTAAACAAATAAAACTATAATATGTAAGTCCAATGTAACATTCAACCTTATTCATATTGACAACAATAATTTTTTTTTTACTATCTCCCATACCTTAAAGTAAACCTTTCATAGCTTTACCATAATCGGCTAACATTAACCATTGATATTAGCATAGAGATCTTATTGTAACATTTCTAATAATTCAAAAGGTTCATTATCACATCAAACGGAACGATAAGAAGTCTATGCAATACATTGGATCTTGGTTAAAATATATGTGTTTACATATACATGGACTTTATGACATTATACCATAAACTATGATTCCAATCATATATAACTTAATTAAAGAGAATCTTTATTCGTGCCATGTTTCATTACTTCAACAACATTATTGGTATTCATTTCACTTAAGTAAAGAGGTACTTTTATATACTATTATTCCTGATTACGATCTCTTGGCACCTAACACACATTTAACCTGATTTGATTTGCAACTGGCTGTCTATACACCGTTGATCTTGGATAAGATCGAACGGTGAGAATTCGTTAGGGTTAGTCTAATGACTATCGGGTTGTAACCTTTTTTTCTCATTCGCATTGTTCCGGGAGAAACTTCTAGAACCGGCTCTGCTGCACTAGGGTTTGCTCCATCCGGCTTTCTTGGCTCATGGCATCTGTTCTGTGGCAGCCCGACATCTCTGTGCAATCTTCGCGTCCTCCGCTGACTGGTAAACCCTGTTTGCTACCTGTAAGAGTGAAATGGGTTTGTTTATGTATTGATACCTGCAATTACTTTACCCTTGGTTTTCAAGATTAATTCTTTTGTTTTCTTTTTCGGTGTATTGCCTGAGTTAAATAATAATGTGCTAATTCTTTATACTGTTGGTTTATTGGCTATCTGAGGTTTCAGTTCTCGGCTTGCAATCTCCATCGGGCATGGCCGACAGGTATCGTTCATGAATCCCTTCTGGATTATCTTCCCTATTTCACTGTTTTTAAAATATTAAGACTCGGTTAAATAAAAAGAATAGCAGGGTTTCGGTTCTTTTAGCCTAGCTCTTGCTTAACTCGTTTTCATTCTTTTCTTGGTAGGTAATAAAGTTCTTCATTACCTGAGCACTTAACTTGTTGCGCATGAGGGTTGTAATGGAGCATTCCAGTCTCGGAGTGGCTAATCGGTGCTTCCCTTATTCGAATAGGTACCCTGTTCGAGCTTTAGGGTTTAATCCTTGGCCGCAGGCAGCTGGTGATAATTTGGCTTTCGTGCTTAAGGATTTTCTCAGGATTTTGAGATGCATTACTGAGGGTTTAATGGAAATACCTAGGGTTTAATAGGAAAGACTCTTTTTATTGTGGCCATAGGCCCATCAGTTATATAACACTATTTTGATTCTCTAAATCCTGTGAACAGAAACTATAGATTTATTTTAACTATCGTTTTATTAATAAGACTCTGGATATACTATCCATGTCAAGGTTTAACATACTGTGTTGGTATTTGCATACAAGATTTCTGTCAGGGTTTTTTTACGATTTGAAAACAATGAATATATATATATATATATATATATATATATATATATATATATATATATATATATATATATATATATATATATATATAGAACAGTTTGCTGATACTTGCTTTCCTGGTATGTATATACGGATATTATTTTATGTACATGCATGAACTATATTTTCGGTTCCACTGTTACAATATATGAAATATTCGGATAGCTAGCAAAATTTTACATCTACATTCTCTGTTTAACTCTCCTCTCTTTATATATATATAGTCTTATACATCTCACTGTTACGGCATGCTTTTATAGCTTCTTATATATATGTTTCCTCACAGAGGGTTTTGTTCTTTCCTATACAATTTTATCTATTGAAAATAGCGAACTATACGTTACTCTGTAAGAATATCTATTTTCTTTATGAAGAACCTTAAAAATGTAAGTCTATTAGCTTCTTAGTATCCTAATTTTAACTCTGGTATGCTAGTTTATTAAACTTTGAATCGTGACCGGACCACGACTTGTCCATGTAATATCATAGGATATGAAGGACGACCAGCCCAGTAATCTGGTCACAGATGTTGGGTGAATAGTCCTTCGGTTAACTTGTTAAAATGTAGCTTACTCTTTACTGAACACCCTACATCATTTTCTGTAAGGTTAATTTACATATACAGAGTACAAAAGTAAATCTTTCTACCTTGCATAACTTTTCTGAGATTTTTTTCCTGTGCATAAAAAAAAAATCTTAAGCTTATGAATTCTTTCAATCATCACATCATTTCAATTTTCTTATCTAAATATTAGAGAAAAAAAAAGAAACATTTTATACTATTATCAGAAATACAGATTTCCACTCATCTATACTTAAACCTGATTGATAATTTTGATTTCCTCCCTTCCACGAGTTGGGAATTACGTCTTGCAACTCTCCCCCATGCTCCAAGTCCGAGTCTTCATTAAATACAGAAATCTGGAAGAGAATCTCGGGACAGTCCGGTCCAATTCTCCAATTCCAGTGGAACAGTCTCCTCTATAAGTTTTTCCCTTCAGGGATTTACTTCTCAAGATGACAATTTTCCTTTCTCAGTTCTCCCAACAGAACCCCCAAAACTCCCTGAAATCTCCTATTTATTCCAGAGTTTATTTGGATATCTGTTAAACTGTTTTTCTGTTCAACTAACTCCAGATCTTGAATTTACTTTTACCATCAGTCTTTACTTATGAAGCCAATTCACAAGTAATCTTTTATTCAAACACCAAAAATCAATTTATGTTCAAAATATTATGTTTTGTTTAACAAATAAAAATAATTTTTAACACTTTTAACAACAACCTAACAATTAGTCAATAATTAAGGCAGTGGTTACAACTTTCCTCCTCTGAAAGAGAACACTGTCCCTGATGTTCTTATTGCATATTAGCAAAAAGTTCAGGATATGCTTCTCGCACAAAACTTTCGTCCTCCCAGGTGGCCTCTTCCGGGCCAAAGCGCTTCCATTGCACTTTAACCTGGGAGATGGCTCGTTTCCGGAGCATGATTTCCCTCCGGTCGATTATACTGTGAGGCTCGACCAAAAATTCTCCGTCCGGTTCTACCTGCACACAATAGACTTTGTATTAGTTTACATAAGTCTTTAACATATAATATTTTAAATGTTGTGCTTACTCACTACCTGAATGTTCTGCCGATGGATTATATGTCTGGAATCATGAATATATCGCTTTAATAACGATACATGGAAAAAATTATGTACTAGGATATGGCTGGGAAGGGCCAACTGATACGCCACCGATCTTGCTCTTTCCAATATTTGGAAAGGACCACAAAACCTGGGAGCTAGCTTTGCACAAGATGCCCATCTTAACGTGCTCTTCTTTGGCTTAATTCTCAAATACACGTGATCCCCCACTTCATATTCACGATATAATCTCTTTTTATCTGCGTACACTTTTTGCTTGTCTTGAGCTGCTTTTAAATTCTGTATGATTTTCTTCACTTCTAACTCCATTTCTGCTAGCATGTCTGGTTCTAGCATGAGCTTGGTCTCGGGACTACTCCAATTGATAGGAGTTCTGCACTGTCACCCCCATAGGGCTTGAAACGGACTCATTTTTAATGATTCTTGATAACCGTTATTATATGCGAATTCTACTAAGTGTAAATATTCTTCCCACTTAGTCGGTTGCTGCATAACATACATTCTCAACATGTCCTCCAACACTTGATTTACTCGTTCTGTTTGCCCATCCGTTTGTGGATGATACGTAGTATTGAAATTAATTTGAGTCCCTAAACCCGTAAACAGTGCTTTCCAAAAATATGATGTAAATTTTACATCCCTATCTGAAATAACAGTCTTAGGAATGCCATGCAGTCTAAAAATCTCTCGCATAAATAAATTTGCTATCTGTACTGTCTTATATGTGGACTGGACTGGTATGAAGTGTTCCGATTTACTCAATTGGTCTACTACTACCATTATTGAGTCATTACCTCATTTTGATCTTGGTAGTCCAGTGATGAAATCTAACGATATCACTTCCCATTTACATTCAGGAATCGGTATAGGTTGCATTAACCCAGCCGGATGCCGGTGTTCTACTTTCACCTGCTGGCACTCTAAACACTTGTTTAGATAGGTTGCTATATCTTTTCTCATACCCGGCCAACAGTAGTCCTTCCTTATTACTGTCAACATCTTTTGGTATCCAGGATGCCCTGCATAATTTCTTCTATGATATTCATCCAATATTAGAGTCTTCAACTCCATTCTAATTGGGATGACTATTATTTTCTTGAAAACTAGCAATCCATCTTGGTTGATTTCATAATCTCCCAACTTTCCTTGTTCTTTAGATTCCTGTGCTTGCTGCCACAAAAATTCATATTCAGGATCTTTTCCTGCTTTTTTTCTGATTTGATCTACAAATCTGCATTCCACTTGGTTAACATATAATTCATAGATGTTATGCAGTTTTCTGCTCAATACATCCGCAACCCTATTTTCCTTTCCTTTTACATGCTGCATGTCAATGTCAAACTCGCTCAAGAAGGCATTCCACCTTAATTGTCGAGAGTTTAAATCATCTTGTTTGAAATAGCTGGTTAAACTGCTATGATCTGTCTTCAACACAAATCTTTTCCCAAGTAAGTAGTGTCTCCACACCCGGAGGGCGTGCACAACTGTAGTCAGCTCTAAATCATAGGCTGAATATCGTTGCTTGTCATCTTTTAACTTGCGAGATTCATACGCAATTACTTTTCCTTCTTGTGATAAAATTTCCCCAACACCCTCCTTACATGCATCCATGCAAACCTAGAATTCCTTATTCGAATCAGCTACACTTAACACTGGTGCTGATGTTAATAATTGCTTCATCTTTTCAAAGTTGTCCTGACATTATTTTTCCCATTTAAATTTTTTTCCCTTCCTTTGCAGAGAGGTAATAGGGAAAGAAATCTTTGAAAATCCTTTAATAAATCGCCGGTAATAGCTAGTGAGTCCCATAAATGATCGTATATCTGCCACATTTTGTGGCACCTTCCATTCCAGGATAGTCCTGATTTTCTCCGAGTCTAGTGCTATACCTTTTGCAGATATCACATGTTTAAGATATTGTATTTCTTCCTTGAAGAAATCACATTTATTGAATTTTTCATATAACTAAAGCTTCCTTAACATCTCCAGTACCATTAGCAAATGTTCCTTGTGTTGTTCCGCATTCTTAGAATAGACTAGAATGTCGTCCATGAAAATTAGCACGAAGTTATCCAAATAAGGGTGAAAGATACTATGCATCAGTCTCATAAAAGTGGCTGGTGCGTTAGTCAGCCCGAAAGGTAGTACCACGAATTCATAGTGACCATACCTTGTGCGAAACACAGTTTTATTTATATCTTCATCTTTGATCCGGATATGTGATAACTTGATCTCAAATCAATTTTTGAGAATACAGTAGCTCCTCTTACTTGGTCAAACAGATCGTCAATTCGTGGTAAGGGATAACTGTTCTTGACGGTCAGTTTGTTTAATTTACGGTAATCCATGCACATATGCATGATTCGGTCCTTCTTTTTAATGAACAATACAAGTTCTCCCTAGGGAGATACACTTGGTCGTATATATCCCTTGTCTAATAATTCCTGAAGCTCCATTTTTAACTCAGTTATTTCTGGCACACTCATACGATAGGGTGCTCGTGAAATCGGTGATGCTCCTGGCAGCAATTCAATTGTAAAGCCTATATCCCTTCTAGGTGGCAATCCTAGTATCTCTTCTGGGAATATATCCTTGAATTCCTATACTACAGGTATATTTTCCAGCAGAGAAGCTTCTTCTTTAGAATCAGAAAAACCCACTTGTATAGCGTACAATTGAAATCCATTTCTTATGCATTTACCCATTTGGGAAGCTGTAATTGGGTGCAACTATACCAGTTTCTTTATTCCTTGAATCTCCTGGCGGGTGCAATCATGATTTCTGTAGTAGATAATCTTCTCTTTGCAATCTACTAGAGTCCGATGCCTTTCCAACCAATCCATACCAAGCAACACATCATAATATCCCATGGAAAAAATATTCAAATCCATAGTTAATTGCTATCCATCGATTTGTAGTGCACAATTTGGTATTTTGGTGCTAACTTTTCTCTTGGCTCCAGTAGCCAACTGGACTAACCATGATTTCCTAAATTTTTGACTTTGTAATTTACATATCTCTACTAATTTAGGACTTATATAGCTTAAAATTGCTCCCGGATCTACCAAAACAGAAAAAGTTTGAGATAACAGTTTACCTTCTAGTTCAATCATGGTAGGTTGGTAATCAGCTTGTCGATCCTCCAAAGCTGCATTAATTATGGGTATGTTTTGAGCAACATCTCCCACTGTTGAGGCTTCCTGCAGATTGGTTACCGCTTCATTTCTACCCTGCTGTGGACAGTTTCGATAATAGTGTGCCTCTCCACAACCCCAGCACTGTAAAGGTGGCTTCTGGTTTTGAGATTGCTTCGGTTTACTAGAAGCTTCAATATTTTTATCTTCTACATGCCACCTTACCCTCTGATGGTTCTTACCAAACTGACTACTGACTGAGCTCTTTTCCGTTCTTTTCAAATTATTGGTTTTCCCTCTTTTAAAACCAACACTACTCTTGTTTTCTTTCCTTGGCTGCCACCCTTTTCCTTAATCTGTCTTGGCTTTAGCTTGCTGATAACACATTCTGGCCATTCTAATGGCCTCATCCATTGTTTTGGGATTTACAAATTCTATGTGTTCCTTCATGTGAGTAGGTAAACTGCTAAAAAACCTTTGTACTTTAGCTTTCTCCTCCCTTAAGTAAGGTACGTAACGCAGTAATGAAGTAAACTTAATGATAAACTCGTCCATAGTCAGTTGTTCAAGTTTCAAATCGTGGAATTGTCGAGATTTTTCATCATAAAAGCGCTCTGTCAGGTACTTATCTTTAAAATATTGTTGAAACCTATCCCACGTTACATCTTGATCTTCTATTCCGCGAACATTCTTCACTTCTTCCCACCACAAGGTGGCTTTCTCTCTTAACTGGTAAATAGCTAACCGGGCCTTAAGATTACTGTTATAATCATATACTTGAAAATACTTGTTCATATTAATCAGCCACGCCTCAGCTACCTCTTCTTCCACTCCATCAAATGTGGGTGGCTTTATCTTTCTAAATTCACCTTGCAGCTCTATCTTCTGTTTTTAACTGTCCGTCTGTTCTGTTTCATTATCAGATTCGGCTTCATTAAAATTTTTATTTTGATTACTTCGCTGAGACAGACTTCTTTCTTTTCATCCTGTATCATGATCTCCCGTTTGCTGTTCATTTCCTTCATGAAATTATCTATTAGTACTAGGCTTCTTGATTCTTTAGTTTTGCTTTTCTAAGAGGCTTTTCAAAATTCTCTCCTGCTTCTGCATCAATCTTGCATTATCATTTCGTACTCTCTCCATTTCTTCTTGCAGTTGTTGCACTGTGGTTAACAAGATGCGGGTTTGGTGCTGTTGTTCTTCTAACAGCCTGCTAGTCTGTTGATGTTGTTCCACCCCCAACTGAACCCACATTTTAGGATTCCCTTCCTGTTGGGGTTGGGTCTCCCCAGCTTTTCGAGGTGGCTGTTGTAAGGGTGTCCTTCTCGTTTTTCCTGTTAATCTTTCCATCTGAGTGCATTAGTAACACACAATTTAACGTTAGTTGACCCAATAGGGTCTCAACATTGTAACGTTTCTCTGATACCACTTGTAACATTCACCATTATTCACATTGACAACAGTAAATTTTTTTTTACTATCTGCCATACCTTAAAGTAAACCTATCATAGCTTTACCATAATCGACTAACATTAATCATTGATATTAACATACAGATCTTATTGTAACTTTTCTAATCATTCAAAATGTTCATTATCACATCAAACAGAACGATGAGAAGTCTATGCAATACATTGGCTCTTGGTTAAAATATATGTGTTTACATATACATGGACTTTATGACATTATACCATAAACTATGATTCCAATCATACATCACTTAATTAAAGAGCATATTTATTCGTGCCATTTTTCATTACTTCAACAACATTATTGGTATTCATTTCACTTAAGTAAAGAGGTACTTTTATATACTATTATTCCTGATTGCGATCTCTTGGCATCTGGCATGCATTTAACCTGATTTGATTTGCAACTGGCTATGTATACGCCGTTGATATTGGATAAGATCGGACGGTGAGAACGCGTTAAGGTTAGTATAATGACTACCGGGTTGTAACCGATTTTTTCTCATTCACATTCTTCCTGGAGAAACTTCTGGAACCGACTCTACTACACTAGGGTTTGCTCCATTCGGTTTTCTTGGCTCATGGCATCTATTTTGTGGCGGCCCGACGTCTCTGTGCAATATTCGTGTCCTTTGTTGACTGGTAAACCCTGTTTTCTACCTGTAAGAGTGAAATGGGTTTGTTTATGTACTGACACCTGCAATTACTTTACCCTTGGTTTGCAAGATTAATTCTTTTGTTTTATTTTTCGGCGTATTGCCTGAGTTAAATAATAATGTGCTAATTCTTTATACTGTTGGTTTATTGGCTATCTGAGGTTTCAGTTCTCAGCTTAGAATCTCCATCAGGCATGGCCGAAAGGTATCGTTCATGAATCCCTTCCGGATTATCTTCCCTATTTCACTGTTTTTAAAATATTAAGACTTGGTTAAATAAAAAGAATAGCAGGGTTTCGGTTCTTTTAGCCTAGCTCTTGCTTAACTCGTTTTCGTTCTTTTCTTGGAAGGTAATAAAGTTCTTCATTACCTGAGCACTCAACTTGTTACACATGAGGGTTGCAATGGAGCATTCTAGTCTCAGAGTGGCTAACCGGTGCTTCCCTTATTCCAACATGTACCCCTGTCCGAGCTTTAGGGTTTAATCCTTGGCCACAAGCAGCTGGTGATAATTTGGCTTTCGTGCTTAAAGATTTTCTGAGGATTTTGAGATGCATTACTTAGGGTTTAATGGAAATACCTATGGTTTAATAGGAAAGACTCTTTTTATTGCAGCCACAGGCCCATCATCTGTATAACACTATTTTGATTCTCTAAATCCTGTGAACAGAAACTATAGATTTATTTTAACTATCATTTTATTAATAAGACTCTGGATATACTATCCATGTCAAGGTTTAACATACTATGTTGGTATTTTCATAGAAGATTTATGTCAAGGTTTTTTTATGATTTGACAACAGTGAATATATATATATATATATATATATATATATATATATATATATATATATAGAACAATTTGCTGATACTTGCTTTCCTAGTATATATATACGGATATTTTTTTATGTACATGCATGAACTATATTTTCGATTCCACTGTTACAATATATGAAATATTCAAATAGCTAGCAGACTTTTACATCTACAGTCTCTGTTTAACTCTCTCTCTTTATATATATATATATATATATATATATATATATATATAGTCTTATACATATCACTATTACAACATGCGTTTATAGCTTCTTATATATATGTTTCCTCACAGAGGGTTTTGTTCTTTCCTATACAATTTTATCTATTGAAAATAATGAACTATACGTTACTCTGTGAGCATATCTATTTGATTTATGAAGGACCTTAACAATGTAAGTCTGTTAGCTTCTTAGTATCCTCATTTTAACTCTGTTATGCTAGTTTATTAACATTTGAATCATGATCGGACCACGACTTGTCCGTGTAATATCATAGGATATGAAGGACGACCGGCCCAATAATCTGGTCACAGATGTTGGGCTAACAGTCCTTCGGTTAACTTGTTAAAATGTAGCTTACTCTTTACTGAACACCCTACATCATTTTCTGTAAGGTTAATTTACATATACAGAGTACAGAAGTAAATATTTCTACCTTGCATAACTTTTCCGAGATTTCTTTCCTGTGTATAAAAAAAAATCTTAAGCTTATGAATTCTTTCAATCATCACATCATTTCAATTTTTTTATCTAAATATTAGAGAAAAAAAAAGAAACACTTTATACTACTATCAGAAATATAGATTTCCACTCATCTATACTTAAATCTCACTGATAATTTTGATTTCCTCCCTTCCACGAGTTGGGCAATTACGTCCTACAAATGTCCCCCGTGTTGCAAGTCTGATTCTTCATTGAATACAGAAATCTGGAAGAGAATCTCAGGACAGTTCGGTCCAATTCTCCAATTCTAGTGGAACAATATCCTCTATAATTTTTTCCCTTGAGGGATTTACTTCTTAGGATGACAATTTTCCTTTCTCAGTTCTCCCAACAGAACCCCCAAAACTCCCTGAAATCTCCTATTTATTCCAGAGTTTCTTGGGATATCTGTTGAATTGTTTTTCTGTTCAACTAACTCTAGATCTTGAATTTAATTTTACCATCAGTATTTACTTATGAAACCAATTCACAAGTAATCTTTTATTCAAACACCAAAAATCAATTTCTGTTCAAAATATTCTGTTTTGTTTAACAAATAAGAATAATGTTTAACACTTTTAACAATAGCCTAACAATTAGTCAATAATTAAGGTAGTGGTTACATCCAATGCCAAAGTCTATAATAAGAATATGACCATCCTCAGACAAAGTGACATCACATTGAACATAGGCCATTTGATAGACTAGTCTTGGCCAACTTAGCTTTAAAAATAATCCCCTAATAAATGACTAGTTAAGAAAAATATTTTACCTTATAAAAAAACATTACAGTTCATATACTATCCATTTTAAGTACAACTCTAATATGAGCAAGGAGGGATCAAATTTCTTCATGTGCAAGCTTCTTTAGAGTGAAAAATACAATGTGTAATTTTTCATTGCTGAAATTGTATTTTTGAATGCTATATATAGGAAAAAAAGAAAACATTTTAACCATAATTTTTCTTTTCATAATATATACATAAATATTTTTAAACGAAATGTAATATATACATAATTTCCATTAAAATATTTTACATGACATGTACATGGAGACATTTTATCACCCAAATTAAAATGTTTTTTTTTTTTAATTAATATTTTTTTAAGCATATGTCAATATTAATCCCTATTAAGATATTTTATTGATAACCCACATTGAATATGTTTTTATATACAACATTAAAATATGTATAAGAACTTTCGGTGAAAATCACATGTAAGAAAATTTTGTTGACCCATTTCGAACTAGCCAGTGTGGTTCATCATCAGGACAAGATGAGAAATTTGATCCAGAACAACTCCAACAGAACAACTCCAACTAGCCGTTGAAAAAAAATGGATAGTTTGACTAGAATGAGAAATTGAATAAATTTTTTATCATATTTTATTATAATTATAATTATAATTCTATTCTGTTATATTTTAATTTTAATTTAATTATATTTGAATATAATCTAATATTAATACTTTTTTAATAAATTTTTAGTATAATTTAATATTTTTATTATTTTAATACTTTAAATTATACAATTAAAGTTCATTAATGGTAAAAAAAGGAAAGGGGGGAGTACCATCCTTATGAATCTTAGGAAGACCATAAATCCTAATAAGATGTTGGATCACCTTCTTAATAGTTGAAGCTACAAGAAGCTTGAGAGAAATCCCCTTAAAAAAGTGTTTAAAGCAGTTGCTTTGGAAATAAATTCGAGTGGCACTGTTAGCTCCCTTAATAATAAGCTTATTGAAAGTATTCTCCTCACCCCAAGGATTTATGATCTTCCTAAGATTCATAAGGATGGTGCTTCCCTTTACCCCATTGTCAACACCATAGGTGGTCCGACTTATCTGCTCGCTAAATTTTTACCCAGTAAGCTGAAGCCCCTTGTGGGTCGCACTGACTCCTTTGTCAAAGACTATGCCTCCTTTATTAATGAATTGAAAGGAATTAAGTTAGATCCAAATGATAGGTTTGTAATTTTTGACGTTGTATCATTATATACTTGCATTCCCATTAAGGAATCCATTGATGTCATCTCTCGAGTCTCAGATCCTGATACTGCTCATCTGGTGGAGATCTAACCTAGACCTTCTTTAGTTTCAAGGGTGAATTCTTTAAACAAGCCTATGGTGTGGCCATGGGTTCCCCCTTATCCCCTATGGTTGCTAATATTTTCATGGAATACTTTGAATCGAAGGCCCTTTCCTCCTCCCTTTTTCAACCTAGGCTTTGGAAAAGGTTTGTTGATGACACCTGTCTGGTGTGGCCCCATGGTAAAGAGAAACTGGACCTTTTCTTCCATCATCTTAATGTTCAATCTGACTTCATTAAGTTCACCATGGAATTCAAAGTGGATGGTATCCTGCCCTTTCTGGATGTCCTTATTTCAAGGAATGATGATGGTTCCTTCTCTCATCAAGTCTTTAGAAAGAAGACACATACTAAGCAGTATTTACATGCTAGTTCTCATCATTTCCTGGCTTAGAAGCTTGGCGTTCTTAGTACCATAGTCATCAGAGCCTTTAGAATCTCCGATGTACACCACTTTGAAGGTGAAAAATCACATCTCTTTAATGTCTTCTGTAAGAATAGTTATAGCAGGGCTCAATGTCTTAGATCTTTTCAAAAAACTGAAAAAAGTCTTAGAGTTAAGAAAGATCCTTGTGATCGGTTATCTAGAGTTCACCTTCTGTTTATCCAAGATACTACTGATAAAATCGCTAGGATCTTGAAGAAACATAATGTCTCTTCAACATTCAAGCCTCTTTGCACTATTCAAAGTTCACTTAGATCGGTTAAAGACCCAATTTTCCCGATGGATGGTAAGGGTGTTTACTTGATTCCGTGTTCTTGTGGGACACCTTACATACGTGAAACTGGTCGATCAATTAATAAAAGAATTCATGAACATGTCGCTGACCTTAGACATGGTAGATATCAGTCCTCTGCCTTAGCAGAGCATGCTGAAAAAACAAATCATCATATTTGTATTGAAGATACTGAGGTTATTGCGAGGATTGACCATTTCCACCACCGAAAGTTAAGGGAAGCCTTGGAAATCGAAAAGAGGTCGGTTAAACTTAACAGGGATGATGGGTGGAGTGTTAGCAGATGCTGGATTCCTTCCCTTCACTCTCAGTTGTTTATTTCCCCTTCCCCTTTGCTCCCTCTGGTCGTTCCCTCTTCTCTCGCTCCTGGTTCCTCTCTCCCTGTCTGTTCCTTTCATTTTATTATTTTAATTGTTATTAGTATTATTTTTATTATTAATATTATCCTTATGATTTAATTTGAAATTACCTATTTAGTAATTTTAAATTAATTATTATTATTATTTATTCATTTATTTTATTTTATTTTTTATTATTATCATTAATGAATTTTAATTTTATAACATATAATTTAAAGTATTAAAATAATAAAAATATTAAATTATATTAAAAAAGTATTAATATTAGATTATATTCAAATATAATTAAATTAAAATATAATAGAATTAAAAGTAAAAAATAATAAAATATGACAAAAATTTTATTCAATTTCTCATTCTAGTCAAACTAGCTGTTTTTTTTCAACTGCTAGTTGGAGTTGTGACATGACATTGAGCATAGGCAATTTCATAGACTAGTCTTGACCAACGTGGCCTTAAACGGAATCCCCTAATAAATGAATAGTTAAGCAAAATCCCCTAACTTATAAAAAAACATTACAATCCATATACTATCCATCTTAAGTATAGATCTAATATGACCCAAGAGGGATCAAATTTCTTCATATGCAAACTTCTTTAGAGTGCAAAATACAATGTGTAATTTCTCATTACTCAAATTGTATTTTTGAATGCTATATATTATATATAGGAACAAAAAAAAGTTTTTATCATAAAAACTTATTTCTTTTATAAAATATGCATACTTTTTTTAAAATGATATATATATATATATATATATATATATATATATATATATATATATATATATAATTTCCATTAAAATATTTTACATGACATGTACATGGAGAAATTTATTTATTTTTTCTAAGTTAAGCTATTTCTATTAAGCATTCAAAATAGAGATACAATTCGCATCCTCAGGCTTGGATAAATCCAAAGCTAAGGGAATCGATAGAGTATTACTATCCAAAATAGGGCTGTCCCGAAAGGGAAGACCAACCTCTTGAGTCCAACCATGACAGGCTTCCCATAATGGGAAACCAACCTTCATAACAACATAAAAGTATATAAACGAGTCTAAGCAAAGATAGCAAAAAAACCAGAGATTGATGGAGTTCGAAAGCCAAATTCTAAGGCGAGTCTTCAAATTACGGTACCGCTGGGGACGAATCACTCTGGGACTAACGCGGCCATAGTCGAGAGCACCCGGCCTAGGTTCTCATCCCGAACGGTCCCGATGAGAGAAAGGATGCCGGTCGCCACAGCAGGGTGTCTTTGGTACATCGGTGCGCCGGCCCGCCTTTCTTCCCGGTAGCCATCACGACAGGAGACCCGCGGCGTGGGGGCCATATCGAGGAGACACAGGAGCTTCGGCTCCTCTTTGGGTTCACCATCCTTGTCTTGAGAAGAAAGAACTGAGGCCCATTTACGAGGTAGTACTTTCAACTTTTGAGAGAGAAAGAGTACAGGGCGGCGTTATTTTGGTGGATTTACGGGCCGAGGCCCGTTTATGCCACGGGAGGGTGGGCAAGAGGATCCGAGGGCGAGTTGGGGGGGGGGACGGGAGGATCGAGAAAACATAGCGAGCGAAGTAAGAGGTGGGAAGGGGAGCACGAGTCGCCATACGATCGTGGGTACGAGTTGCGTCACGGATGGAGAGCCATTGGCGAGAGGGAGCGGGGGGGCCTGCGCGCGGGCGTTGCCTTTGGCATTGCGACATATTTACGGGCAGAGGGAAGGACGGCCCGAATACGAAGCTCGGGTGGGTTTGGAGACGAGCGAGAGCGAACAGAATCGGTGCAGAACGGTGCAGGCACCCGCACTGGCCGGAAGATGTGGGGTGAGCGGGAGCCAGGAGAAGGCAAGGTGGTGGCGGCATAGTGCCGAAATGCGTACGATAACGTGGGGTGCGTCGGTGGTGGGTGGCGCATGGAAGCACAAAGCCCGACCCACGGGGAAGTTGTGGTGCGCTGGGTTTCCCAGGCAGCCTCTTCCGCTGGTGTGCCGCGGTGGTGCTGTGGCTGCCCCATGTACTCCCAAGATATCATATAGCACCCGCATCCGATGAAAAGGTGAGTCAGCTTGGCCCAAGTTCAGCATTTCCCGCGACTAGTCAACGCCCTCGCTCAGGTTTGAGCACAAGACCTTGCCATCATGATAAGAACGACTTTACCAACCAGCCGCCTTCGTCGACCTTGTACATGGAGAAATTTTATCAACTCAAATTAAAATGTTTATTTATTTATTATTAATATATATATATATATATATATATATATATATATATATATATATATATATATATATATATAGATATATATATATATATCAATATTAATATATATCAATATTAATTCCTATTAAAATATTTTATTGATAACCCACATCGAATAATTTTTTATATAGAACATTTTTTTTTCTATATATAGATATATATGAAGTTGATATAAACATAAATTAGTTAATATGGATCTTCAAATAGTTTATCTAAATATTTTGTTGAAATATTTTGAAAAGTATAAGGTTTAAGCATCTTACTCACTCTTTTTTTTACTTATAATTACTTTAAGGCACATTCATTTTTTTTTATTATAGTCAATATTATTTTTCTATTTAGGCCATAATTTATTTTTATATTAAAGGGGTAAATGTCAATGGAAAAACTTACACATTCCCTCATACTGGGTTGTAAAATAAGCCTCTTCACTCAATAAAATTTCATTTTCTGAAATTTTACTTTGATCTCCTCAAATACATCTTTAACTTTATTAACATTTTACTCCCTCCATTGTTGATTTACCAAAATAAATAGTGGAAATGATCTCTTTTGTAGATTCTATATGCCATAAGTCCACCATGGGAAAAAATTATTGGTGTAGGGGAATGAATGTGTGCTTTTGGTGGTTATCTATTTTCTTTGACCATGTGGGGTGGGAATGAATGTGTGCTCCTGCCTATGCTCTTTGATTGTCTTTGATGATGTGTGTGGTGGGTAAATGAATGCATGCTATTGGCTATGATTATTAAAATGAATGTTTATTGATTTTGGGAGGTGGTTGCATGTGTTATTATTAGAATATTACATGCACTGCCATTGAGTTTTGTATTTCATATTTTATGAATAAATAATGAGAAAAATGATTAATAAGTAATGTAAAAAATAAAAATATATATAATTGAGATAATAATATATATTTAAATATTATTAAAGTGGAAATAAAGATAGAATGTTAAGCAAAATTCAAAATTTGGATTTTTATATTAGAAAAATTTATTTTGCTAAAATCTAGCCATGAACTTCATCTTTTTACAATAAATGAAAGTAGAGAAAGTGCTAAGATTTAAGCTTGAGTTTCCACTAAACAAATAAAACAAAAATATGTAAGTCCAATGCCATAGTCCATAATAAGAATATGACCATCCTCACACAAAGTGACATCACCTTGAACATAGGCCATTTGATAGACTAGTCTTGACCAACTTGGCCTTAAAAAGAATCCCCTAATAAATGACTAGTTAAGAAAAATACCATACCTTATAAAAAAAATTACGATCCATATATTATCCATCTTAAGTAGAGATCTAACATGAGCCAAGAGAGATCACATTTCTTCATGTGCAAACTTCTTTAGAGTGCGAAATACAATGCCTAATTATTCATTGCTTAAATTGTATTTTTGAATGCTATATACAATATATATAGGAACAAAAAATTTGTTTTAACCATAAAAACTTATTTTTTTCATAATATATACATATTTTGGTTTTTAAACTCATGTGGTGATCATTTTTTAAAGAGCTTTCTGGATTATCCATAGTTCTAGAGAACGAGTGTCGACGTTTTGAATCCCAACGGGGATCCATCATCAGGATGTTTCGAATTCCTGATGATGGATCCCCATTGGGATTCGAAACATCGACACTCGTTCTCTAGCACTGTGGATAATCTGGAAAGCTCTTTAAAAATTATATACATAATTTTTAAAAAATGATATATAATATATACATAATTTCCATTAAAATATTTTACATGGCATGTACATGGAGACATTTTATCAACCCAAATTAAAATATTTTTTTATTATTAATATATTTTAAAGTATATGTCAATATTAATTCCTATCAAAATATTTTATTATAACCAATGTTGAATATTTTTTTTATATACAAAATTATAATAATTTATTTTAACAATTTCTTTCTATAAATAAATATATATGAAGTTGATATAGACATAAATTAGTTAACATAGATCTTCAAATAGTTTATTTAAATATCTTGTTGAAATATTTTTGAAAAGTATAAGGTTTAAACATCTTACTCACACATTTTTTTTTACATATAATTATTTTAGGACATATTTGTTATAGGTCAATTTGGGCATCATCCCCCAAGACTTGGTCAAAATGGACATAATCCCCAGGACCAATGAAATAGGTTATGTCATCCCCTTATATTTCAGTTTCTATATGCCCTAAGTGAAGAGAATTTCATTCATGGATTCTATTGTGAGATTTACAAGGTTTAAAGTAGATGTTATATGACCTACTGACTCACCAACGCTTACCTGTAAGGGACTAACTGTGTTGCAGTGCGAAATCCTCCACGCAAGGGTGCACTACAGTGCACTTCCCGACACTCAAGGGTACATTGGTCACCTAAGAGCGGAATTATCATTGTTATGGGAATCTCCACATGGTCAGTGCCTTCTAGAAGAGTTCATACGTGTCAAAATTCGAGTCCAAGTGTTCATCTAGCACCTTTGAACTTGAAAATATGTCTTGTATATTATTATAAAGTCATTCATTGAGAAAATACCATCAGTTTCCCTATAAATTTAGCACTCATCCTAGTGCTAGTGAGGGAAAATTTTTAGTAAATTTATGATGTTGGATTCTCATTTGATAAGTGAGTGAAAGTACTGATATGTTGCTGGGATAATGATGGATGTGATGAGGCTGGAATGAAGCTGGAGCAGGTTGACAAAAAATCGATCCATTGGTTGTAATCTTCCCCTTCTACTCTTTAATAAATATTGTTGTCCATTTTACCATACATATGTCTCTATTTCTTGTGAAATGTATTATTGAATGATGTATGTATTTCAGATCTAATCAGTTTTATTTGAGTAAGATAAGTAGATATCTGTATATTTTGTGTTGTTTTCTATTCTCTGTTTTTGTTTGCAGGAATCAAACTAGCAACTTGAGTTGGGTTGAGAGCGACATCAATAATGATAGAGGGAGAAGGAGAAGGAAAGAATCACAAGTAGGCTCCTTTCCCATTCTGTATATCTATTTGTTTTAGAGCAAGTGATAGTTATTCTTTCCTCTGTTTTTCTAAGTTATAAAAACCACACTTAGAGAATTTGGTTTATTCGTAGATCAATGTGTTAAAGCCACAGAAGGGAGTGTTCCATAAATTGATATTCAATCCTCGAGCCCGAGCTGCTCAAAATTATAATATAGTTGAATATTTGGCTCAATCCCCTTCAGCTATGTCGACACTTGAAGTACTTCAAAATTTTCCCTCCCAGAAGTAGGATTTTTTGTCCGCAATTGGTGGAATCGATCCGACAGATTCTAATCTTGTAGTCTTTAATCATATGGGCTATGTGCTGCAATTACCAGTAGAATTAGCATTCTCCATCCAAGTAAATGTTCTCAATCACCTCGTTCATCGTACTATTATTGATGAGGGAGCATCTACCTGCATTATGTCTCTAAACTGCTAGAAGTCACTTGGCTCGCCACATCTATCACAATTGCCTACAACGTTGAAATATTTTTATGGTCGTACATATAAGCCTTGTGATATCATCAATAACCTACATGTATAACTAGGGGGAAAAAAAATAAATGTTGAAGTTGAGGTCATTGATGGACCCCTTGATTACACCATTTTACTCGGAAGGCCATGGGTATATGCTATGACTGCATCGTCTCTACATATTTTAGAATGATCGCCTTCCCTCATAAAGGTGTTATCACAGTCATCAATCAAATATCCTTGTTTGCCTCTAGTTCGCAGGTAACTGGAAGCATTTTGGTAGTTCATGCACCCCAGCTAGCACTTCAAAATATTCTTGTAGGACTCTTAAAGGATTCTTCCCTAATGGGAACCTTTGCATTACCGCCTCCTATGACGTCGACAAAATTGAAAGTATAAAGACCTGCTACCTGATATCTTCCACTCAATCTAGCTTAAGGAAGATTATGGATGATTCTGAAGTTGTTACATTGGATGGATTTCTGCTGCCTAGCCCAATTGAGTTGGTATAGCAATCAATATACATGGCTTGGGCAGCAAATCTGAAATCACCATCTCCAATCGTTTGGGTTGATTGTTCGTTATATTTTGGTACTCCATCTGATCCTTTTTCATCCACTTTATTGATTGATGAAAGCATCATGGAATCCATGATATCAGAAGGAGAACCATGGGAAGATCATCATCATCATTCCCATCTTTAGGATTACGAAGAATATAATCTTATTGAACTATATCACCCATTGATCAAAACATTCTTTTCGAACTATTTTCCCATTAATGCAATTGAATCTGAGCGAAACTTATCAAATATTGAAGAAACTATTTCTATCGATATTTCAACCAAACTCGACATTGTAGAAAACATTCATGTTGGCGTGTCTTGTTCTTCATCAGAACTCGAAACTTATCGCTCTATCTTTCGTGAATTTCGAGATATATTTTCTTGGTCTTATGAGGAAATGCGAGGCATAGATACTAGTATGGTTGAACACACCATTAAAATGTACCCTGATCTCAGACCGGTACGGCAATGCCTTTGTCTTGTTCATCCGAAGAAGGTTGCTGCCATTAAAGCAGAAGTTGAAAAACTTTTGCGTGTTGGTTTCATTTACCCTATTATGCTTACTGATTGGGTTTCCAACATTTTTCCTCTCATGAAGAAACATGGGACAATCAAAGTGTGTGTCGATTATCGGGATGTCAATCTTGCTTGTCCAAAAGACAACTATCCTACTCCCTTTATCGACCATATTATTGACGATTGTGTTGGATGTGAAATATTTTCATTCATGGATGGATTTTTCGGTTATAATAAAATCAATATACGCCCAGAGGACCAATATAATACAACATTCATTTGTCCCTGGGGCACATTCACTTATCATAAACTCCCATTTGGTTTAAAGAGTGTTGGGGAAACATTTCAGAGAGAAATGGATTATGCTTTCAATGACATCAAGCACGTTGTTCAACCTTATCTAGACGATTTAACCGTGCATTCATGAAACCAGACTGATCACCTGATGCATTTGAGAGCTATCTTTCTATGTTGCCGACACTACAAAATATGCCTCAATCCACATAAATGAGTGTTTTGTGTTGGTTCTGGTTGTTTGCTAGGATTCGTTGTCTTGAAACAAGGAATTTGAATCGACCCACTAAAGGTCTAGGCCATTCTTGATTTGTCTGCTTCACCAAATTTACTTTAGTTACAAAAAATTTGAGGAAATGCTAACCTCCTAAGGAGGTTCATACCCAACTACATATAAATAGCTAAAGGATTTAATAATCTCTTGAAAAAGGGGATTCCCTTCCATTGGGATAAGGTTGCACTTCTTTTGATTCTCTCAAGGATACACTTGTCCAGGCATCATTAATGTATCCCCCCAATTATCAGAGTGATTATTTCTTATATATCATCACGACTGATACGACCATTGCTATGGTATTGGTCCAAGAAGAATATGGGATAGAACATCCAATATATTATTTGAGTCGTAATCTCAATGATATGTAAGTGAATTATTCATATGTCGAAAAACTCGCCTTGGCGACCATTCAGGATGTCTAAATATTTCACCATTATATCCTGTTCCGGAAGACCATTTTCATTTCATATTGCGACCCCATGAATTACATTCTATCACGTGAATTTATGGGGGGTAAATATTCAAAATGGTTCATCATTTTACAATAATTTGACTTGGAATTCATCAAATCTAAGTCAAATAAGTCTTTAGTTTTGGATGAGCTTCTCTGCGACCTTCCCTCTGATAGTACTGCTACTACATTGGAACCATAAATTCTTGACGAGTGTCTATTTCTGATCGCATCATCTGATCCTTGGTATGGAGATTTTATAATTTATCTCCAAGCCCATAATTTTCGGCCCAATACCTCTCTCTCTCAACAATGACGTATTCGATACCAAGCTAAAGATTATTTTATCATTGGTGATACACTTTATCGTCGTGGTGTCGATACGATTTTAAGGAGGTGCCTCACTCATGAGGAGGCTGAGAAGGTTTTAAATGATTGTCATGATGGGGCTTGTGGTGGACACTTTTCTAGATATGCTATCGCGCAAAAAATACTCCACGCTGGTTACTTTTGGTCTACTATTTTTTTCAAGTGCATCCTCGCGGTCAAATTTTTTCATGTGTGCTAGATATTTGATCATAAAATCCACAAACCGCCAGCATCGATGCATCTTGTTATCACTGTGGGACCATTTGAAAAATGGGGCATTGACTTCATGACCTACAACCCTTGTTCGTCCAGGGGGCATGTCTATATTATTGTGATAGTAGACTACTTTACCAAGTGGGCCAAAGCGATGCCTACATTCAATAACACAGGTGAAACAACTTCATTATTCTTTTTCAAACATGTCATCTCACGGTTTGGTGTTCCACAAGCTATAGTCACATATCATGGTAAGCATTTTCAAAATCATATGATGAATGAGTTGACTGCCAAATTAGGATTGTCGTATGATAGTTCTACTCCTTATTATACACAATCCAATGGACAGGTTGAGGCTATTAACAAGATTCTTAAACGAATGCTTCAATGAATGATAGGAGTTCATAAACGAAATTGGCATTTGATCTTGTACTCGACTTTGTGGGCATACTGAACCTCGGTGAGAAATGAAACTGGATTTACCCCCTTTCAATTGGTGTATGGTTTGGAAGCTATCTTTCTTATCCAATGTGAAATACCATCGTTAAAACTCGACGTTGACTTGTTACCTGACACCTCTATTGAAGAAGTGCGTCTTTTTAACCTCATCCATATTGATGAAATGCGTCATGAAGCTACATTGGCCAACGAAGCGCATAAGAGACAAATTAAGGCACAATACAACCAACATGTCCAGCCTCGCATCTTCTCAGAGGGTGACCTAGTCTTACTTTATGATCAGGAAGCTGATGTAATAAGTACAAGAAAATTTGAGCCATTATGACATGGCCCCTATATTGTAAAAATATTTCTTGCTAAGGGCGCCTACGAGTTGGTAGATTATGATGGAATTCCATTATTGTAGCCCTGAAATGGGTTGCATCTCAAACGCTACTATGCTTAGTCAAGCGTGGTAAACTTTTGTATTATATTGTATATATGCTTTTGATTTGCATTTACTGTCTTAATTTTTTTTTATAAGAGTTTTATTCAAGTTAGTAATACTCTTTACATTTCATTGCAGATGTCTGAATCTTTGGAACCATTCGGTGGGTATGCTAATGGTGCTAGTCATAGTATTCAGAATCTATCCTCTGTAGTGTGGGAAATTTTCGCTCCAAACGACGAGTTAGTGAGTTTTCAAGGGATTTGTACCGGTTGATCTACAAACAATATCGCTGAGTATAGCATGTTGATCAAACTTCTCTCTGATGCCATTTAATTTGGTATTAACCGCATCATCATTAGGTTAGACTCACAACTTACTAATGTTTATACTATCAGAATCCAACACTGCATCGTATGTTCCTAAGAGTCTGACTTTTGGAAAGACATTTTGATTTCATTCAATATCAACACATTTCTAGAAACTTGAACACATTAACTGATTCCTTAGCGAATTATGTTATAAACATACATTTGCAACACATGTAAAGACATATTTTCAATTCACATCACATAATTGAATAGGATTGCACAATAAACATAGGAAAACACTGAAAACAAATAGATATATAGTTATAGGTTTTTAAAAATTTGTGCCCAAGACACATTGGTCATCTGACCTAAAAATGTATGAAAAATGTCAAAGTAAGCTAGTGATTCTCGTGATAATAAGCTACTGATCTAGCTATCCTACGCAATAACTGCATCCAACGGTTAGGAATGCCAATAGTCTAGTGGTGCAGTCTCATGGGTAACTCTTCGATCCAAACATTCAGAATCCTGAGAGTCAACTCCTCTATGTGCTACTATAGCTCAACAAGAGTCTTGATCATATCTAAATCCCGAAGGACTTCTCTCCTGACAACCCTCTCTGCTGGATCCTCTACTCTCTACTTTGGCTAACCCACTGGTCGAACTCGACCTACATCTGCATACATAAAAACTTTAGTTTAGTCTTGGGAAACATCAAAATATAAAAACATGTACAAACCTTAGAAAAAATAAAAGAACATGGTCACAACATTCTTACCAATTGCACCCCATTGAGTGTCGTCTGGTAGAATCAAGTATGGATCTCCTCGGAAGTCTATACTTGCATATGCATAATCATCGATGGAAATCATCTGTCATCTAAACTAGGTGAAGAATGAAGTATAGAATATGATGGTCGATTGACAAACATTTATAGAAATCGATTCTACCCATCTCTGCATCTGTGGATCTCTAGGGCCAGATATACCTAGTGTAACATGTTGGGGCTGCATCAATGGAATTCTCTATAAGGCAAAGGAAATTAGGATTGAGCCATAGTTGAAATTCTTCTTCCTTCCTCCCTTTGACTTGGTAAGATGTTATTTCATCTGAAAGAGGATAACTTAAGCCCAGTTAAATACTATTGGTTCCAAACACTCCAATGCATACTGCATGTATGATCTATTTTCCAAATGTAGTGTAGCAGAACTGGCAAGCTTTGCGATAGTGAATAGGATATTCCTCAAAGGAAAATCATGTACATTGCGGATATTTGTTTTCCCATCTTTACTTGGTTTAGTCCCAGGATGGCAGTGCTGTAGTATGTAATATCTCAATGTCTCTCCTCCAATATCAGATCCTGAAAGAGAAATGGGTGAACCTCGCCTCAATAATCTTGTGAGAAAATAAATTTACTCCACTAATGTTGGGATCACTTTGTCCCCAATGTGAAAATCCTGTAGTACTGGATCCCATGAACAAACAAGGAAATCCAATAGTTCCATTTTTTTCCTCATACCTGACAATCTGAAGTACTTTAGCAACCCAGAATCTCTCAGGGCTCTTACTATACCTGGATCATTTAGGGAAATCATGTTTTTTTCTTCATATTATCGTTCCCTCCATGTAATCGTCATTTTGATCTGATGAATACCTGAAACACAATCATAAGACTCATTAGGATCCATTTCATGAAAAAAACTTGGGAAATTTTGGGCATACAACAAAAAACAAGAATGGAAATTCCTCCCAACTCACCCGAGGTCAAGGGAAAGAGGATTGCAATGCATATGGCCTTCAATTTTAGTGCACTACAATGCACCTTTCGACATTCAAGGGTGTGTTGTCCTCTGAGCATAGTAGATTTACCCTAAGGGGCTAAAAAACCTAAAAATTTACCTTGAAATGCAATGAAAATGATACTAAAAGAAAGAGAAGGTTGATAGCTCCAACTTGGATCGAATGGCAAGGAAAATCGTCCATATAATTTGCCGCGATCAACTGCTGAAGTTCGGGGGAAAAACTGGTTCAAAGCTCCTATTTTTCAAATGGTAAAAATGAATGGTAAAAACTCTTTTAATGAGTCAATTTGATTATTTAAAATCATATTTAATGCTATGACTATGGTTTTTATTCATTTTTTCTATGAAATATGTATTTTTAATCCATTTTATGGTGTTCTGAATAGGTTTTATAGGTGATAAAACAGATTAGTCATGCACACTTATTCAAGAATGATTTGACCACAAAGAATACTTTTATCCTTATTTTTCGAGCTTTGATAAAAATGAAAAAGGACTTGAAGCACACTTTTATATATTTTTCGAGCTTCGATAACGGTGAAAAAGGAACCACTGGAGTCTTTTTTTAGCTCTTTTCAGACTGCGATAATGTGGAAATATTGTCGAGCACTTGACTTTTCGAGCTCGTAAAAGTAAATGAAATGACATCTACTATGTATAAGTTAACCCTTTTCTAGACTAAGATAGATTATTTATGAAAAAGGAAAACCTTATTTGAACATGGGTAAGAGGCTTTCTTGGGTATCATTTTACACTTTTTCAGGTTTGAGCGACAAATTTACGAAAAAGGACTTATGGAGTTTTATTTTGTCCTCTTTTTCAAATTCTCTAAACATGAAAAAGGACAGGGTTGTCACTATCTTTAGGCTCGTTAAAACATAAAATAATGATGGAATTATCGATCATGGCAAGAATCGAGTTTCATTTATCACTAGAATCATTAAATTATTAAATAGCAATGCATTCACCCGAACGGTTGAATTATAGATCAAGCATATGTTATCCTCCTCAAGCTTGTTAAAAATTAAAGAGGTACTGGTCGACAAATGACAGGGTAAAATTTGGGAAAAAGAACATAACACTTTATGGTAGTAGGTTGCTCTTGAACATGACACTTTCACTCAATCATCATAACTTTTGGGTTGGTTAATATTATTGATGGTTCATTCATACCTATGGTTCATCATACCTTCACTTCGGTTTCAGGTCAATGCTTCCAACTCATCTTAGTGTCACTGATATGTTCAAGAGAAGTCATCCAGTGAATCGTCATCCTTCTGCAATACTCATAAACCTTCATTTTCATGACAGTCATCCCTGAACATTGCTATATCAAGTCACATTTTGTCTCTGAAATCAATAACTCCCGTTTCGCGATAAATTTTCTTCCTATCGACATCAGCTCATCATCCAGAAAGTTTACTTAGAAACATCTTCAAGTACCCCAAGGCTTGTTACATCATCGACAAGTTTCTCTCTTCCAGTCCTTTGACCGAAATATTTTCTTTGGTGTTCGACACCAAATCATCTATTCATGCCTTGAAAATTTTATTGCAGTACCTTGAGAGCCATTAGCATCAATGGTGACTCTCTTGCGTTTTTTAACAAATCACATCATTGGCTAGTAATAAAACGATGTCTTACCATGTTTAAATTCAAATCATATATTTGCATGGCTATACTCTTACCTGAATGATCGAGTGAACGAGATAAGAAGACCCCGAATCTAGGTTCATCCATCTGGGCTCCGATTTTAGGATTGTTGTACACATCATCTGTACGATGGCTTTACATACAGATCTTCATCTGAACATGGGCCTATATTTGTAGGCATGTCTATATTGGCTAAGCACATAAAATATATAATAAAATGTACACCGAACTTAGGGAATTTGGTTTATCCATAGATCAATAGAGGAAAGAATAACTATTATGTTCTCCAAAACAAGCCTATATACAGGATGGGAAAGGAGCCTACTTGTGATTCTTTCTCTTCTCCTTCTCCTTCTATCATTGTTGTCATCGATCTCAATCCAACTCAAGTTGCTAGATCGATTCCTGCAAACAAAAACAAAGAACAACAAAAAACATACAACATACATATATCTACTTATCTTACTCAAATCAAACCGATTAGATCTAAAATACATACATCATTCAAGAATACATTGCACAAGAAATAGAGACACATGTATGGGAAAATGAACAACAATATTTATTAGTGATTAGAAGGGGGAGATTACAATCAATAGATCGATTTATTGTCAAGCTGATGCAGCTTCATTCCAACCTAATCACATCTAGCATTATCCTAGCCGCATATCAGTACTTTCACTCTCTTATCAGATTAGAATCCAACAACATAACTTTACCAAATTATTCCTTCCCTAGCACTAGGATGAGTGCTCAATTTATACAGAAACTGATGGTAGTTTCTCTATGAATGACTTTCTAATAATAGGCAAGACATGTTTCCAAGTTCAGAGGTGTTAGATGGACACTTGGATTCGAAGTTTGACACATATGGACTCTTCTAAAAGGCACTGAACATGTGGATATTAAAATAAATCTTCCGGGAAATCACATGAGAAATTTTAGAACCGACACATTTCGAATATTCTGCTCCCAAGTGAGAATATTCCCGTAACAATGAGAATTCCGCTTCCAGGTGACCAACACACCCTTGAGTGTCGGGAAGTGCACTGCAATGCACCCTTGTGTGGAGGATTTGGCACTACAACATAGTTAGTCCCTTGCAGGTGAGCGTTGGTGAGTCAGTAGGTCATATAACATATACTTCAAACCTTGGAAATCTCACAATAGAAGCCATGAATAAAATGTTCTTCACTTAGGGTGTATAGCAACTAAAATATAAGGGGATGATAGACCCTATTTCATTGGTCTTGGGGATGATGTCCAGTTTGACCAGGTCTTGGGGGGTGATGCCCAAATTGACCTATAACAGTTGCCCCCTAAAGCATGAACTCAAAATAATAATAGTATTTGGATGAGATTATTTACGATGTGATGGGCCAGAATTGAAGTGGATGGTGACCTACATCAATCTTACAATACATTACATCATGATATATTTCATCTTGACCACGAATTGCTGAGGGAGGCATTCCCATGATCAACACATAAAATATCTAATAACATGTACATATTTTAAAATTTTTTCTAAATTTGAATGTTGCCCATATAGACATGCATACAGATATAGGCCCATGTTCGGATGATGATCTGTATGTAAATCCATTGTACAGATGATGTCTACAACAATCCTAAAATCGCAGGCTGGATGGATTAAAATAGATCTAGGGTCTTCTTATCTCGTTCACTCGATTGTTCAGGTACAAGTCTAGCCATGTGAATATATGATTTGAAGTCGAACATGGTAAGACATTGTTTGATTACCAGCTAATGATGAGAGCCATTAACATCAATGGTGGCTCTCTCACATTTGTTAACAAATCACATCATTAGCAGGTAATAAAATGATGTTTTACCATGTTTGACTTCAAATCATATATTTGCATGGCTATACTTGTACCTGAATGATCGAGCGAAAGAGATAAGAAGACCATGGATCTAGTTTCATCCATCCAGGCTGCAATTTCAGGATTGTTGTACACATCATATGTACGATGGCTTTACATACATATCATCATCCGAACTTGGGCCTATATCTGTAGGCATGTCTATATTGGGAAACATTTCAATGTATAGGAATTTTTGAACTATGTACATGTTATTAGAAAGTTTATGTGCTAAGAATGGGAATGCCTCCCTCAACAAGTCGTGATCAATATGAAATATATCATGATGTAATTTATTGTAAGATTGATGCAGGTCATCATCCACTTCAGTTCCGGCTCATCACATCGTAAAACATCTCATCCAAATACTATTATTATTTTGACTTCATTCTTTAGGGGGCAGCTGTTATAGGTCAATTTGGGAATCATCCCCCAAGACCTAGGAAAACTGGACATCATCCCCAGGACCAATGATATAGGGTCTATCATCCCCTTATATTTTATTTGCTATATGCCCTAAGTGAAGAACATTTCATTCATGGCTTCTATTGTGATATTTCCAAGGTTTGAAGTATACGTTATATGACCTACTGACTCACTAGCTCTCACATACAAGGGACTAACTGCGTTGCAGTGCCAAATCCTCCATGCAAGTGTGCACTGCAGTGCACTTCCTGACACTCAAGGGTGTGTTGGTCACCTAGGAATGGAATTCTCATTTTTCCGTGAATCTCCACATGGCCAGTGCCTTCTAGAAGAGTCCATATGTGTTAAAATTTGAATCCAAGTGTCCAACTAACACCTTTGAACTTGGAAAAATGTCTTGCCTATTATTAGAAATTCATTCATTGAGAAACTGCCATCAGTTTCCCTATAAATTGAGCACTCATACTAGTGCTAGGGAAGGAATAATTTTGGTAAAGTTATGCTTTTGGATTCTCATTTGATAAGAGAGTGAAAGTATTGCTATGTTGTTGGGATAATGCTGGATGTGATGGGGTTTGAATGAAGCTGTAGCAGGTTGACAACAAATCGATCCATTGGTTGTAATCTTCTCCTTATACTCTCTAATAAATATTATTGTTCATTTTCCCATACATATGTCTCTATTTCTTGTGCAACGTATTCTTGAATGATGTATGTATTTCACATATAATCGGTTATTTGAGTAAGATAAGTAGATATCTATATATTGTATGTTGTTTTTTGTTATAACTTATCTGTTTGTGTTTGAAGGAATCAATATAGCAACTTGAGTTGGATTGAGAGTGATGGCAATAATGACAAAAGGAGGAGAAGTAAAAGAATCACAAGTAGGATCCTTTCCCATTCTGTATATCTGCTTGTTTTAGAGAAAATAATAGTTATTATTTCCTTTGTTGTTCTAAGTGATAAACACCAGACTTAAGGAATTTTGTTTATCCGTAGATCACAATTTCGTATAACAGTATTCATTTTACTTTTTTTTACAACCAACATTATTTTTGTATTTAGAGCATATTTTTTTTTTTTTAAAGGGTCACATGTCAACTTGATGGATAGACAGACAAACTTACACATCCCCCTCATATTGGGTTGTAGAACCAGCCTAGATCCATACTCTGGATCTATCAAGCGACAGGAGGGATCAAATCTCTCAAGGTGAAAACCTATTTTTTGAGTGCAAAATTTGATGAAATTTTTGCACCTTGAGAGATTTCATTATGCTCAGTGCTTGATAGATACAAAGTTAAGATGGATCTAGGTTGGTTTCAGTCGTTTGCGACCAAGGAAAATATATAGAACATATGATTAATTTTATTAATAATATGTAAATAAATATAATATTAATATAACCATTTTAAATATGGTAAATATGTCTGAAATTTATCTCATCATTTTAATTTTAAATTTGCTTAGTTGATAAATATTGTAAAATAACTTTAATGATGAAAAATTATGAAATAAAATTTTTGAATGCAAAGTGGCAATGTAATAGCGTTGAATGATAGAAAATGTGAATAATAAGAATGTAGTCAATTACAAATAGTCTTCATTGTGACCAATATCAAACTATTTTATTATACTATTCTTATTGTCACCCTTGTTAGTTTTGTCATCTTTTCATATCGATTATTTGAAAAGGATAGTTGAAATCGTAAACTATTTGAATATTTAGCTCGAGTTGTTGTAGTAAACATCATACCATATCTTTCTTGATGTTAAATATTAATAATTTCAATTACTATAACACAAAAATAAATGTACATTGTCAATATTTTTGTGTGCTTACACTGAAATCAATGCACACTATCAACTAAATGACTTTAAAATTAATGTACCATCATACATCCAATTATATCAAATCAGAAATCAACATATACACTAAAATCACTGCATCTAATGCAAGAAATCAAATAAGATTATAAAACAACATCTACACTGAAATCAATGCATCTAATGCAAGTAATCAAATAGTATTAGAAATCAACATCTACAATCAAATAAATGCATCTAGTGCAAGTAAGCAAATAGGATTAGAAACTAACATCTACACTGAAATAAATGAATTTAGTTCAAGAAATCAAATAGGATTAGAAATCACCCTCTACATTTAAATCAGTGCATTTAGTGCAAACAATCAAATAGGATTAGAAATCACTTACATTTAAATCAATGCATCTAGTGAAAGCAATAAAATATAATTATAAATCAACATCTACATTGAAATTAATGCATCTAGTGCAAGAAATCAAATAGGATTATAAATCACCATCTAACTTGAAATCAATGCATTTAGTGTAAGCAATAAAACATGATTAGAAATCATATACATTGAAATAAATGCATCTAGTGCAAGTAATAAAATATCATTAGAAATCAACATCTATACTAAAATAAATGCATCTAGTGCAAGTAATAAAATATCATTAGAAATCAACATCTATACTAAAATCAATGCATCTAGTGGAAGCAATCAAATAGGATTATAAATCACCATCTACACTGAGATCAATGCATCTAGTGAAAGAAATATTCTTCCCTCTCTCTCCACTCCATATATATCTATATCTCCCTCCATCTCTCTTTTTTTGTCTCTTTATCTCACCCTCACAAAAACACATGCTCTCTCACTCCATATATATCAATCTCTATGTCCCTCCCTCCCTGTCTCCATCTCTCTCTTCTTTCTATTTACCTTCCATCTATATCTCTATCTCCATCTATATCTCTATATCAACCCCAAAACATACACTCTATTTCTCCATTATATCTATCTATCACTGCCTCCTCCTCTCCCTCTCTTTCTCTCTCTTCCCCTTCCTTGTCTCACCCCCACTTCTATCTCTCTTCCCTCATGTTTTCCTCTCTCCCTCTCTCTCCATATTCCTTATCACTCCCTATCTCTCTATCTCTCCACCTTTATCTCTCTATGTATTTATTCTTACTTCCCTCTCTCTCCCCCTCCATATCCATATCTCTTTCCCTACCTCTCTCTACTCTCTCTCTCAAATCGGGGTACATTAGGACCAAATTTTGGGGTTAAAATATAGTATTTTTTGTAAGTAAAATTGTGCGCGCTAAGTGAATCACAGGTCAAGGGGATTTGGGGCAGGTCAAAGCCACTCATGAGTTGTAATGGGTGAAGGGTAGAACTAGGGGCTACAAACCATAATTTGAGGACCTTAGATGAGTGTATGCTAAAGGTATAAATAGGAGTCTAGATCGAGTGGATAAGTAGTACGAGGTAAGAAGTCTGAACTATGTTTTGATTTTCTGAGCTAAGAAGTGAACTTGTTTGGGTTTAGAAGGCTCTTATTGGCTGTGTGTGTGAACACCTTAGTCATGTTGTGTATGGACTCCACTGGTTGTGTGCACGGGTAGAACGAAAGTACTGTAAGGAAGATCTGAATTGTGAATGAATAAATGAATGTTTTGGATAAAATATGAGTATCAAATGCATTTGCCTTCTGCTTTATGATTTCTTTCTACATGCTATTTCTGTTTAATGTGTTACCTGTGTTGGGACTGACTGCACAACTATTTTCTGCCTTATATGAATTATAAATGAATGGATATATTGTTGTTAAACTTAAATTTTATGCATTAAATACTATTGAGAGGATTGCAGGATCTATGTATGTGCATGCATAGGGTAGCCTGTGTAAATTGACCTAAATATTCCTGGTTGGGGTTTCTGGTTAGGGCTTATGTTGTGAAGGTTAAATCATAGCTATTTTAGATCTGAAGACACCCACATCATTGAGTTCTCTCTCAGGGTGTGGAAACCTGGTTCCAACACCCTCCATATTGCTTCGAGTGAGACTTTGAATTGTGCAAGTAGGTCACTGCCGAAAGGGCCAATAGTAAGATGGTTTTGTTCGTTAACCTTAACTCCAAACCTGGGTCAATACTTCTCAAGCAAAAAAATGGTTCCGTTGTTGAGACCAGGATCATTTTGAGAGAGATTGTGTGATGTGGCGACCATCAAAGCCTAAATTAGAAGACTAGTTTGAGAAGAAAATTCAAGAATTTTCCCTTAAGGAAAATGAAAGTAAGAAGTTGTCTGCTGAAGATTGGAAACATAAGTATATCTTCACAGAGGTTCACAAGATATTATTTGTGACATTTGCACATGAGTTACAGGAGTGGTTTTCAAGATTAGAAGAGTTACAAACCTTTTGGAAGGATGACAAGGTCACTCAGTGGATACCTCAATTGATCCAATAGTTAGAGCAGACTGATAATTCCATCACTCGGACTGTAGATCACTGGGTTGTCAACATCTTGGGTGGGTTTGTGATAGAATTGGTAGTAGATCAGTTTGTGTTGTACTCTGAAGCTGAAAGGAGTTTTTTCAAGGGACTGAGAGGTAGATTCATATGATCTCTTCCTCTGCTGATTAAGATGGTATTGTGTGAAAAGGGTGTTTTTGTGAAACCACACTGAGTGAATGACCCCAGATAAGCTAGAAAGCACTACGTATAGCAGAAAATATTCTTAGGTTAATCAATGAGGAGACATATCTATGTACATCCCCCTAAGAAATTGACCTGATATAGAGAGTAGTGAGGCTACGCACACCAAAGGTAGCCCTCCTGCTACGCCATGGTCAAACTCGCACAGGGGTAAGACATCTCCTACCCCACCATCGCCACCCCCTGAAGGAGATATGGCTGTGCATATGAAGCTACCCATATTTAAGGGTGTGGGAGATGAGGAAATGGATAGGTTTTGGTTTGTTTTCGATGTAGTGTGGACTGCATAGAATGTTAACACTAATGTTGTCAAAAGAGCACAACTGGCTATGGAATTTGAAGGTTATGCATTAGATTGGTTTATAGGATATCTAACTCAACATGTTGATCCCACTATTGTGGAGATTAAGGACGCTTTGAAACAAAAATTCAGAAATCCAAAGTCATATTCATAGTGCGTAACATAATTAAAAGATATCAAACAAGAGTCGAATGAATCTATTTGGAAGTTGCTATGAAACTAGAAGCTGCGCCAGAGCGGATGATCAATTCAGAACTCTGAAAATCCAAAGTCAAATGGAGGCAATGCACTTGGAGATTTAGAACCTAAATAAAGATTGAGTAAAGGAAGTTGGTGTATATGTCTGGTGCACACACTGTAAGGGTTCATGCCACACCAAAGATCAGTGTAATTTTTTCTCAAATTACATGCAAGTAGGGGGACCGAATCCATTGCGCCTAAGGGATGCTACTAGCCCAAGTGGTACTCCCAAACTATGGTGCCCTGATTGTAGGGTAGCTGGATGACATGATACAAACTATTGTCCTCGATTGGGAAGCTATGTTCCAGAGCTGAAGCAACAATGGTGCAAGTTTTTCTCTTCAGTTGGTCATGATGAGCATAATTACTACACATTCGACCTAATGATGGACAATGATGACCTCTATAGAGTGTAGGCTGACCCATCTTCACCATCATATCCCTATAGACATGGAGGATACCTAAAAAGAGGAATGGGAGGGGGGAGTGGTGGAGGCTCAGGTCAAGGAAGAGGAAAATTAATCTGCTATAATCGTGGAGATGCTGGACACTATGCGTGCGACTGCCCGAACCCTGCGCGACAATTGTGCACGTACTGCAGGAAATTTGATCATGTAATTGAAGACTGTCCTGTTTTAATTGAGAGAATGCAGGAAAATAAACATCAGACACCTACGCAAAAAATTCAAATGGTTAAGGATGAACTGCGCGATGATGACCCAAGTGTAAACATAATTACACGTACTGGTGCTGCCGCCAGAGGAGATGAGGAAAAGAAGGCTAATGCAGAGCCATTGATTAGAAAGGCTTCTGACAAGAAAGGAGGACTCAACCTGTAGAAGGAAAAGGAGACTTTTACGAAGCAGGAAGGATTTTTCTACCGCAATGGCATCCACATCGAAGTCTATCATGGAATCAAGGATTGATGATGAAGTCAAAAGACTCCTACAAGCTTGCATTAAGATATTACGTAATCAGAAAGCAATAAACAATCTTCAGGCCCTGATAGCTAGTTGCGCGGATAAAGAAGTGCCTCAAATTGAGATAAGGTCATGAACAAGATCTATAAGAACAAGAAGAGAACTGGTAGGGAGATGCACATGATCGTGCAAATTGGAGAGTGTGAAATGGATCAAGTCATCTTGGACTTAGGGTATGATGAAAATGTTCTACCTAAGAAGACATGGCAGAAGATGGGAGAACCAAAGCTGGAATGATCCACCATTCGGATACGCATGGCCAATTAGCAAAATATCATTCCACTTGGAAGACTTCCACAGGTTTTGGTAGACATTTCTGGAGTAATGGTACAAACAGATATTGAAGTGATACAATTTCTAGATGATGCAGACCCCTACCCTGCGCTGCTAGGGATGGATTGGGCCATCAATATGGGAGGCATCATCAACTTAAAGCATAGAAGCATGATCTTGATAATGATTGTACGCTGGTGATAGTACTGTAGGAACCGATAGAAGGAGAAATGTATACAGAGCTAGTGCACAAAGGAGATGATGTCGACCATATCTACAAGCTGACAACACGGGACAAGGATTGGATCAATCCTACAACTGATGGCATGTTGAATTGGGAAAAGGATAGTTCATGTTTCTCAGATTCAAATGGGGAGATGGAGAACTGGAAGAATCAATTGCATGATGACTCTAGGCTGCATTGCCTCAAGATCACTAAAAACTTATGATGCATCTCCTCAGAGGTAAGATAACTAACCTATTTTGATGGTTTTGGTAGTGTCATAGTATTTCTAGAAGAAATGGAAAAGGCTGTCCCAGAAGAATTAAGGTTCTGGGCACTTGATTTGGCTATATGCGCGACCCCAACGTGTTGGTGGGATACACACAAGGGAGTTTTTAAGGACTAGGAGGAATGTAGAAAAATGATGATGTTGCACTTTGAGCCTCTCGCTACCCCACCAACTGAGCTTTTCTATGGTTAGGGAGACCTGTGCAAGAACCTGGTCATGTGGATGAAGGTTTTGAAGGAAAAGACTTTGAACGAATGGGCTCATATGTTTTTTCATTCGTTGGGGCCAGTACCTACTACTTGATATCTGGATACGGAGCTACATCGAGGGACTCACCATTGGATTTCAATGAATGATGATTTCCTATCAACCTTTATCTTGGTTAGGGGATCGAAGGGATTGGATGAAGCTCTGCAAGATATATAAGCTCTTGCCTTTGATGATTCCCAACCTCGAAAAGAATGTGCTATGCTAGCATGTGATGCACAAATACAAGATCTTGTTAATTTCAAGAACTTATCAGTAGAGGATAATGAAGATGATCTAAGAAATATCAACATCCCTGAGTCCGAAGGAGAGCGCACAGTTTTAGGGCCCTCATCAGGAATGATAGATGTAACTAAACCTCTGAAGTTAAAAGAAGTCAACATTGGGACAAAAGAACAGTCCATGTTAGCCAAAATCAGGGACTACTAGGACGATAACACAGTAGGGAAGGTTGCAGAACTATTGACAGAGTATCAAGACCTATTTCCTACAAAGTTCTCTGAGCTCAAAAGAATTGTAGGAGACTTAGGTGTTATGAATATAACCTTGAAACCAGATGCACACCCTATAAAGCAATGACCATATCGATTAAATCCCAAGTATAAGAAGAAAGTAAAAGAGGAATTATAAAATATGGTGGCTGTCGGCATCATTGAGCTTATAGAGCAGTCTGATTGGGTAAACCCAATGGTTTTTCAAGAAAAGAAGACCAAAGGAGATATAAGGATCTGTGTAGATCTGCACAAGATGAATAATGCATGTGTGCATGAACCCTTCCCTACTCCATTTTCGGATGAGATCCTGGATAATGTGGGAGGAAAAGAGGCTTATTGTTTTACTGATGGATTTTTGGGGTATCATCAAATCAGAATTGCACCTGAAGACCGCATCAAGACCTCCTTTGCAATGGAATGGGGATCTTTCCAATACACTGTCATTCCTTTAGGATTTAATAATTCAATTGCAATCTTATCGCATGTATTAGTAGTTGTGTTCAAATAATTAATGCAAAATTTATTGAAGGTGTATTTTGATGACTGGACAGTGTTGGGTTGGTAAAGAAGCATGTGTCAAACCTGCACATGATGCTTGACACGTGTAGGAAGCACCAGATTTCTGTTAACCTGAAGAAATGTATATTCTGCATGCCTTTTGGAATTTTTTTGGGTCATATAGTGTGTCAGCAAGGATTGATGGTAGACCTAGCCAAGATAGAAGTTATCATCAAATTAGAAGTCCCCACTAATGAAAAAAATTTGTGCTCCATCCTAGGGCACACCAGATATTATAGGAAGTTCATTCAGGGCTATGCTTTGATCACTGTGCCTATGGAGAATTTATTGAAGAAGGATGTGTCATTTTTCTAGGATGAGGAATTTTAAAAGAGCTTTCAACTGCTAAAGGAGAAGATGGTTACTGCACCTATTCTAATATTCCCAGATTGGTCCATGTTTTTCCATGTACATGTAGATGCATCTGGTATAGAACTTGGAGATGTCTTAGCGCAACCAGGAGAATGAGATATTGAACACCCTATTTCTTTTTCCAGTAGGAAGCTCTCTAGTGCAGAGTGCAAATAATCAACCACAGAAAGGGAAGGATTGACCATGGTTTATGATTTGCAAAAATACAAGCACTATCTTCTAGGAAGACACTTCAAAATGTTCACTAACCATTTTTCTTTGAAACACCTGGTCAATAAGCCTGTGTTGGGGGGGAATATTTGCAGATGGTTGTTGTTATTTTGGAAATATGACTTCGAAATCATTATGAAGCTGAGAAGATTAAATGTTACTTGATCATTTGTTACACATCGAAAATGGGGAAGAACCAACCAATTTGGAGGGGTTACCTGACGCGCAACTCTTTGCTATCAAGGTGGTTGTTGAACACTTTGATGATATTATTCACTTTCTGACCATTGGCAGTGCACTTGCTAAATATTCGGTGCAGTAAAATAAGGAGTTGGTTGCGCACACAACTGATTTTACCCTGATTGCTGGTCAATTGTACAAGCTAGGAGCAGATGATGTATTAAGGAGGTATGTGTTGGAACATGAGAGACATGATATATTGGTTGAGGCTCATAGAGGGGTGGCAAGAGGCCATTATGCAGGGAAGGCTACTGCGTAGAAGGTGTTTCCTATTGGGTTATTGTGGCCCACATTTCAAAGTGATATACATGCATACTATTGAGCCTGTGATGCATGCCAGAGAATGGGGAAGCCCTTGCGCAAAGATGAAATGCCCCTGTAGCCACAAATTGTCGTGCAGGCCTTTGATAAATGGGCTATAGATTTTTTGGGACCTATCAATCCTCTAGGGAAGAAGACTGGAGCACATTATATTATCACTACCATATATTATGTAACTAGATGGGCATATGCTAGGCAATCAAGGATTGTACTGCAGATACTGCTGCACACTTTATTTTTTAACATATTTTTACTAGGTTTGGATGTCCGAGTGCAGAGTGCAGTGGATCAAAGCACGGCCTTCCTTGCCCCCTTTGTTGCTGTCACTAAATAATTATAGACCAAAATGAAGAACCCAACACTGTTGTGACTTGTGACGAGTCACAAGATTCTGTTGGGGGCTTGTTGGAGCAGGGTCCCTTAGGACCGAATTTTGGGGTAAAAATATAGTATTTTTGTAAATTTTTGTAAGTCAAATTGTGCGCGTTAAGCGAAGCACATGTCAAGGGGATTTGGCATGGGTCAAATCCCCTCATGAGTTTTAATGGGTGAAAGGGTAGAACTAGGGGCCACAAACCACAGTTTTCGGACCTTAAATGAGCGTAGGCTAAAGGTATAAATGGGAGTATAGATTGACTTGATAAGTAGTATGAGGTAAGAATTATGAACCATGTTTTGATGTTTTTATCTAAGAAGCAAACTTGTATGGGTTTACAAGGATCCTCCTGGCTATGTGTGCGAAGACCTTAGACCTATTGTGTCTGGACCCCGCTGACTGTGTGCGCGGGTAGAACGATAGTACTGTAAGGAAGAT
The DNA here is from genome assembly GCA_034641835.2 of Pinus albicaulis. Lineage (NCBI taxonomy): Eukaryota > Viridiplantae > Streptophyta > Pinopsida > Pinales > Pinaceae > Pinus > Pinus albicaulis. Next base: position 211,953,803 of record CM076584.1, on the reverse strand, counting down.
CTAAACTATGAATGAATAAAGGAATGTTTTGGATGAAATATGAGTATCAAATGAATCTACCTTATGCTTTATGATATGCTTCTGCATGCTATTTCTGTTTACTATGTTATCTGTGTTGGGACCAATTGTGCAACTCTTTTTTCCTTAGATGAATGATAAATGAATGGTTCTATTGTTGTTAAACATAAATTTTATGCATTAAATACTATTGAGAGGATTGCAGGATCTATATCTGTGCGCGCAGAGGGTAACCTATGTAAATTGACCTAAATTTTCATCATTAGAGTTTCTGGTTAGGGCTTTTGTTGTGAAGGTTAGATCATAGCTGTTTTAGATCTGAAGACACCCACATCATTTAATTCTCTCCCAGGGTGTGGAAAACTGGTTCCAGAACCCCCCCCATACTGCTTCGGGTGAGACATTGACTTGCGCAAGTAGGTCATTGCCGAAAGGGCCAGTAGTAAGAGGGTTTTGTTGGTTAACCTTAACTTTGAACCTGGGTCAGGACCCCTCAAGCCAAAACTCTCATATCTTATCTTTCTTCCTTTCTCTCTCTCCCTCTCTCTCTCTCTCTCTTCACCTTCCAACTTTGTTACTATATGTATTTATCTCTCCTTCTCTCCCCCTTCTCTCCATCTCTCCTTCTTTGTCTCTTAATGTCACCACCAAACATACACACTCTCTCTCCATATCTCCCTTGTCACCCCCTCTCTCTCTCTCTCCACTTCTAAATCTCTATGTCTTTCTTCTTCCATCCATATCTCCCCTTCCAACTCCATCCCTCTCTCCTACTATATCCATCCCTCTCTCCTCCTCTCTCTCAAGTCCTCTATCTTGTCCTTCCTCTCTCTCCCTTTCTCTCCTACCTCCCTCTCTCTTCCCCAATCTCTCTCTCTCTCTCTCTCTCTCTCTCTCTCTCTCTCTCTCTCTCTCTCTCTCTCTCTCTCTCTCTCTCTCTCTCTCTCTATCTCGCTCTCTCTCTCCTATAATCCTATCTCTTCCCCCATCAAGCTCTTCCTCTCTCTCACGTCCTATCTCTTGTCCTTCCTCTGTCTCCCTTTCTCTCTAGCTTCCCTCGATCTCTCCCCCCCACTCTCTCTCTATTTCCCTCTCTACCCTCTAATCCTCTGTATTCCCCCCATCACTCCATCACTCTCTCCAACTATGTTACTATATCCTTCCCTTTCTTCTTCTCTCTCCTTCTATTCCCCCTTGTCTCCATCTCTCCTTCTATGTCTCTTTAACTCACCCCTAAACATACATGCTCTCTTTCCATCTCTTCATTGTCACTCCCTCTCTCTCCACTTCTCACTCTCTATGTATTTCTTCTTCCTTCCATCTCTCCCCTTTCGGCTCCATCTCTCTATCCCTCCCTATCTCCTCCTCCTCTCCTCCTTCCTCTCTCTCCCTTTCTCTCCTACCTCCCTCTCTCCTCCTCCTCTCCTCCTTCCTCTCTCTCCCTTTCTCTCCTACCTCCCTCTCTATTCTCCCTTCTCTGTCTCTCCCTCTCTCTACCCTCCAATCCTCTCTCTTTCTCCCTCCCTATCTCCTTCTCTCTCTCCCACCTTCATATTTATTCCTCCCTCTCCCTCTCTTACCCTTTTATACCTCTGTGTTGAGCAGGAAAATCCCCTTTCTGGATAGAGGTGATCCCTCTAGCCCTAGGGTGGGTCTAGCAACAAGAAAACATGATGGAATCCTGAATTCATAGCTTATAAATGAAATATGAACCAAAATAGATATCCTACCTCGGTCCCATGATTTTTTCATGGCATGCGACAATGATCCTTCGATCTTTGTCTTCATGCCTTGCGCTCCATGTTGGTGACGATGTTCACACCCCTGCACAAAGATCAAACAAAGGATAACAACATATGAGCATATACATTCATCTACAACTATTCAACTAGTAAAGGAGAGCTATACAGTTTTCATATAAATGGAAACAAAGTTGGAACCAGAAACCAGTTATGTATTATTGATAGAGAAAAAGAAGTTTACAACCTTATGCCTTGACATTGCATATCTCCTTCAACAGGTTCAGTCGGGCGTGTCCCAAGCATTCATTCGGGATTGGAATCGATGAGGCAATGGGCCTAAACTCTCTCTCAAAAATGGATTCTTCACTGCCTTCTTCTACGCACTAGCTATAGTAATGACTATTCAGCTAGCTGAATCAATGTGAGGAGGAAGAATTTATAGGAGAGGATGAGGTGGTTTGGGATCCCACATAAGGTGGAGGAGAGGTCTATCCCTTTGGGGAGTTGCACAATTGTAGGAAAAAATAAGCCAAACATAGCTCCGCGTGGGTGCCCTTCTGATACAAAGTGCCAAAGGGCATGGGGCCTAGTCCTAATTTCTCCTTGGGCGCGAGGACATAACTGCCTACTAGCGCCGACCCAAAATCATATGTTTTTGAAGGTTTTCTTGAGGAATGATCAATAGAGAATATGTTCTTGACATGCTAAAGAATGCAATGACACTTGTGGCAATGTATGAAAGTACACAGAAGTCACTAAAATGGTCCTCCAATGTTTGGGATGAGGATTGCAGGGGCGGTGAAAAAATACTCTGTAACAAATGCCCCCTAAAGCATGAAGTCCAAGAGAGAGGGGTGAGTGAAATGATAAAATACCCAAACCAAAACACATCGTTAGAAGACCTGCAAGAACAAGTACAAATGATATCTCTGATACATGAATATGTGGTATAGGTGCAACCATCCATAATAGAGTACATACAATAATAAGATCGAAGGTATGGATGCAACCATCCTACAAGAAGGATCATCAAATGGACTCAGGTATGGTCTCAACCATCCAATTATAAGATTCATGCATATAGTCATGATAAACCAAATCGTCTCACAACCTAGATTTTATCAGACAAAATCCAAGGTCTTGCACTCCATCTTGACCTGAAAAAGTACAAATTAAAGCATGAAAATGAATGAATTGAAGTCGAACATGCAATAAAATCACCTGATTACCATCCAATCATGAAAGTTGTGAACAGGTGTGAGAGAAACCATTAGTAATGACAATGGTTCTCAAGTTAAAAATAGTAAAATCCGTGGAATGTGAATAGTGAGCTAGAGTTGAACCTCGCAAAATCTCTTGATCGAAAGCCAATGATGAGAACCTATCATCGAATGCGAAAGAACTTGCCATTGAGGCATGCAATATCCAAGGTAACAGAAGGGAGTCTCTGGATCAACTTCCTGGATAATGAGCTGAAGTCGACAGGAAGTGACCAGTTGAAGGAGGGCCATATTGTTTCCCATATCATTGACACGAGACAGAGGAATAATATGATAGTGAATCAGGACTAAACCAACGATCAGGTGTTGACAATTGTAGAAGAAAAATTCTCTTGAACATATTGGCGACACAACTCTGGAATTTTGTAGTATTTGACATCAAGGGATATGAGGTCACGGTGATGTGGAAAAGAGAATATGAGAGGTAAAAAAATATAACCCAAACCCATGGAGGAAAAATGATGAATGGGATTTCCCCAACTCGACACGAATTGCAGCCAAGTATCTCAAGTGTGACATACTGCCGACACGACTGAGAACTGGTTCCATTTTCCCCCACCATTTCTGGTGAGTACCCCAATTATTTTTGGAAACAAGCTTGAAGGGGATAGCATATGGTTGTCATATAATTTTTTCCTTCGGACAAATCCATCCTAGTAAAATTTACTAGCCCAAGGAAAGAGGAACTTGATAATGTCATGGTCATAGTTCCGATGTCATTTAGATTGTAACGAGTCTGAAAAAGGAAGAACTCGAAATATTTTCATGTTCAGAGAGTTTGAAAAGAAGAGGAAAATAAAACTCTAGCAGGTCCCTTTTCATAGGTAGTCTCACAAATTTGAAAAGGTAGAAAACAATATCCGAGAGAAACTCTTAGTCGCAATTGGCTAAGGTATTCCTTTTTCATAAATAATCTGTCCCAACCCAAAAAAGGGGAAAACCTATACTAGGCAGATGACGTTTCGAAGCCTTTAATGAGTTCAAAATGACAAGATTCTTGACAATCTTTTCAATTTTCGAGAGTCATAAAAGAGCTAAAAGATGACTCGAGGGGGTGAATTTTTCGTGTTTTTACCGAGTCCGAAAAAGTAATAAAATACAACTCATCTCTTCATCGTCATCATGTTTAGGACTATTGCTACACAAGAAACAAATGTAAAACCCATTTTTCAAGATAAAAAATTAAAATAATAGAAAAATAAGCTTAAAAACCTAATTAGGGTTTCGAAAAGGTTATAAAATGACAGAAATAGTAAAAATAAATTACTTTTCACCTTTTCACTTTCTTGTAAGAATTTTACCATTTTTAACTGTGATATTGGGGAGCTGACAACAGAAAATCCAGGAGGTCATTCACAAATCCTCCTTCTCCAGGTAAGAGGTCTCATCTTTCATAGAAAAAATTTACAAAGTTACACAAATTTACAAAGGTGAGAGAATGGGGATGCTAATAGACAAAATTTTCCAAGTGAGAGAATGGGGATGCTAATAGAAAAATTTTTCCTAGGAGCAAAGAAAGGATCGAAGAGTGGGAAAATAGATATTTAGAAAATACCTGATTTGGCACTAAGGGTAGTGCTACACACTATAACATGAGCCGCTAGATCTCAAGCCCCTGACAAAGCTACAAAGGCACAACTTCAACTTGCCGTGGATTGTATGACTCCAACCATTTTCAACTGGGTGGAAGCTATAAAAATCAACCTGAAGCCCTAGTTAACGAAGTGCAAGAATGAAAAGCTAAAATAATTTGGATACAGGTCCATCTTGATATTGTTCTTCCTAGAACAGTTGTCGATATTTCAATGCCAGGAGGTGATAGTACCTAAACCAATAGCACAAGAGCCATGGATGGTTCGTTGGGTGGGGTTGACGCCTCGATTGGGAGGTGGTCAACGTATGTCATGGAAGCCAAAATTATTTGACTGGCTCTGCCGACAACTCATCATCATAGAGGACTGTATGTACACAGACACTGATTTCATGGGTGATCCCAATCGTCCACTGCTGGAAGGAGAGGATTAGGATGAAGCTTTGGGTAGAAACTCATTTTTGATTGTGATGAGTATTATGATTTTTTGTTAATATATGTTCTAATTATTTATCCATGCATTACAGATGTTGGCCTAGAGAGAATTGCAAGGATGCCCCCCAGAGCATGGAGGGTCCCACGCGATTTCAAGGCGGCCCCCCAAGGTGAGGGAAGCGAGAAAGAATATATCGCGCGCAACATGAAGGGACTCACAAGTGGGATCCCAGTTTACGTGAGATTCAAGGATGTTCCTCGTGTTTATCAGAGGCACACTATAGGGGTGTCTAACCACATCCATCGTTTATTGAGGCAGGTTGTGCGTGCAGTGAAATTCTATCACAATCATCATGCTAATTAGATGCCTAGGCTTTATTTCTACATATTTTTGAGAGACATGATGTCTTAGGATGTAACCAAAACACACATCTTTTTTGAACTTATGATGCGCAATATGGATGCAAAAAATCGATATATATATATATATATATATATATATATATATATATATATATATATATATATATATATATATATATATATATATATATATGCTTATTTTTCTGTCTAAATATTATTATGTGATGATGATGCTTTTACAAGTTACGCAAATGTCTATCTCATAAAATATTGGCTACTGCATCAGTTAACACATTAATTCTTCTAGGAATATGTTGATATGTAATACAATCAAAATTCATTTCTAACAAATGAACACACAAATGCAACCTTAAAATCTAAGGATTTCTAACAAAGTAATGCCCATTAAGCGAGAGAACAACAAGTTGAGAGTCTAGGTTCACAATCAATTCATGAATGTTGAATGCAATGGATTCGATCAAGATTTCAATGATGGAACTGTATTCAGTGACATTCTTAGTTGTTCATCCTAGAAAAATACCTTGAAGGTCTATCATCTCACCATTAGGATCATAAATCACCCAGGCTGCGGAAGACAGATTCCCAGAACTACGGGAGGCACCATCCGCAAAACCAACATAAGGAGTGACAGACATATGAATAGTAAGTAGCGACATAATAAGCAGGAAATAAATTCTCACAAAGCACACCGAGCCAAAATATGTACAAAAATGAAAAATACACTTATGTACAAATGGACATGCACGAGAAAAAATCATGCATAGTATCTTTTGAGGTACAACCCATTTCTGGGCTGATTGAAAGGATAGCCTTCATAGTCAATTAGCTCATAGGCCCCATTATGCAAAACACACTTAACAATATAGGGCCCATGTCACATGGGTTTGATTTTCCTGCCCTTAACTTATGATGAGCTTGGTCATACAAGAGGACTAGGTCTCCTACAAGGGTACGAGGGGAAACTGTCTCATCAAAATGAGCTTTGACCCACTTTTTCTGTGCTTCTATGACTAGAGAATTAAAGCGGCGAGTTTCATCTAACCTCTCAAAATGTAGAAGACGCTCTTCCTATGGCGAGGTATTAGGCAATAATTCAACAACTATTTTGAGAGAAGGGATTTCACATTCAATCAGAAGGGTAGCTTCCAGACCATAAAAAAGATGGAATGGAGTGAATCTGGTTGCATCCTTTATTGAGGTTCGATAAGCCCAAAGAGCTCAAAACAACATGAGATGCCAATTGGACTTGTGCATCCCAATTGTATGCTGAATGCATAGTGACTAAAACCTTGTTCATGACTTCAAACTAGCCATTGGCCTGAGGGTAGTATGGGGTTGAGCTTTCATGACACATAACCAAATTAGAAGTCAACTCAGATATCATGTAAAGGCAAAAATGAGAGCCATGATCAGTCATAATGGCTTGAGGGACACCAAAGCTGGTAATCACATGATTGAATAGAAATTGTGCAGTCGTCTTACTGTTAGCTGTGAGTGTAAGTCTGGAGATAGATGATGATATCACCGTACCATGGATCGAGGGTGCTAGTGAGAAAAAGTGTATCATCCTAAATGCATTCCTTAGAACCAGAGGGAGCAGAGGTAGACGGTAAAGAGAAAATCAATTAGAAAAAACCAATGATTTCTTCAATTTGGAAGTAGTGAAATCCAAATCAAATTCTTGGAGGATAAAAATCCACTTCGAGTATTTTCCCCCCAACAATTATTGAGTCAATATATAGGTCGTGGGGTTGTAATCATAAATCACAATGACCATACTATTGGGGCCCTTGTTTTGAAATAAAACAGTTTTTTATTTGCGGATAGCAGGTGGCAGAATGCAACCATGGTAGACAAAGAGCTGTCACTATTATGAAGAGTTGAAGATTAGGTGGCGCAGCTATTGCGGGGACAAGCACATATGGCTGAAGGAAGCGACAAAGAAAATGCAGTGGAACACCCAGTGATCAGGGAGATGCAGCAAATGCCAAAATGGAAAGGAAGGGAGAACTGTTAGTTGCGTTGGAAAAGGAACAAATAGATAGCTAGCCAGCGGAGACAGAGGGTTGGCACAGTATGGATTAGAGGATAGGAGCTGTAGGAGAGCTCTGTTCATCCTGTTCGTTCTGTTCTCTCTCTCTCTCTCTGTTTATTCTGTTCTATCATATGCGACACTATTGTAATCGTTTCTACCAGGATCACTCTGAGGAGCACTGTAACTATCTCTTGTTGTTAATGCAAAACATTATGTTCTAGGTTTGATATTCTGAGTTTAGTACTGTGTCTCTGGTGTAGTTGAATGTGCGGGTTACTTTAAATTTTAATTTTTCGTCCTGAATTCATTGATGAGTATTATTATTTATAGATTATTTACACTTATTTGGAGCACGTAGTCCTGTGGGTTTTAGGATATATGCTGTGTTTGATCAATACCTTATTTGAGCCAAACCTTAGTAAGGTTGCGGCACACCTCAGGTGAGACTCTTTGCTCTTCAGAGTAGGGTGAAAATGTCGGTGTTGTGCCAGACTACTACTGGAAACCTTGTTGCCCTCCATTCTGAACCTGGGTCTTGCCCAAGAGAGCTTTTTCCTTGCCAAAAAATGGTTCTGTTAACGGGACCTAAAATTCCATTTTGGAACTAGATCATGGTATCGTGGATCTTCGAGAAAAAAATACGCAACTGGTGGGATAACCACCTAGATCAGTTCATAGCTCAGTAAGCGGACTTGAGACAGCAAAGGGAGAAAGCTGTGAAGAATTGGGTTCTATTCTTTGTATCCGCTAGTGATACCTACAAGATATTATGGGGAAGGTTTCCAGAAGAGCTCTACAACTGGTTGAGGAGACTACAGACCAATACAGTCCAAAGAAGCTTGCAGAAGGTCTGTCACAAGTGGTTGCTCGTAGATCTGGTAGCGCTCCATCGGTTGGATATGGATTTGACCCGAGCGGTATATTTATTGGTGCAATCTACCTTGGAGGGATACATAGTGGAGTTTGCAACTGAGTGTTACCGGTCTTTCTCGAAAGTGGAGGACATATTCAGGTCAGGGTTGTGGGGAGAGTTGCTGAAGGAGATCCCTCTATGGATCAAAGCTTTGATGGTGGATGAAGGATTAATGGAGTTCAAAAAAATCTACGATGGAGACCTAAACCTCCAGTATTAGGGGAAGGAGCTGAGGGATAGATTCTTAGAGTATGTTGAAAAGGGGAATAGGGATATGGATGCCGATACCTCTAGTAGGTTGAGGGAATGACAAGCACATCGGAGGGTGAAAATCACTAAGAAGTCGCGAGAAAGGGTGATGAAGGAGTTGGAAAAACTGGTAAAGAATAGAAAAAAAAAAGAGAAGGCGCCTTAGATGACAAAGGAGATGGAAGGTTAGGTGGGTTCCCGAGATATAGGAGGGACCATCAAGGAAGTGTGGCAGGTGTATAGGAGCCCAGCCTAAACGGAGAAGGGAAAGGAGTACGACGGAGATGGCATGCACCCTGAGGAGACGTCCGATGTGGAGTTGCATGTTTCAATGGAGCAGCTATTCCAAGAGGGGTCGACACCCATAACCCTAGGTAACTCTATTCCCCAATGTTCAAGTAGCTCTAGTCCCGAGCTTCCCCTGGTACTCTATCAACCACTAGGTGAAATTTTTGTTAAGTTACGGGAATTGAGTAAGTTGAATAGTGTTTAGTCTACAATAGTAATACACACTAGTAGTAGTGATACCATTTCACAACCGGGAGTCAGGGGTTTGTTCTAGTAACCCCCACACAAGGAAGCATGGCGGGATCATTTACCTGATACAAAGAGTTCTCTGAGAGGGGTAATGATGACATGGAATAACACTGGTACCTCTACGAGGCCATATGGAGGGCTTAGCAGACACCAGAGGTAGGTGAATTGATATAATTTCAAGATACTCTCGGGGAGAGAGCTCTATGCTGGTTTATAAAGTGGTCTGAGGCTCATCAAAACCCAATGATAGACGATGTAAAGAGAGATTTCATTAAGGAGTTAAAATTACCCCAAACATATCAGCAGGTTTTGTTAGAGATGTGGGATATCAAGCAGCGAGAGGGGAAATCTGCATGGGATCTAATGAGGAGATTCAAGGATGTGATTGGAAAGCTCAGTTATCTAATCGATCTTAAGCATCAGAGAGATTGGTTCATCAAGGCTCTTCTTCCATTAACAAGAACTTCGATGACACAACATAAGATAAAGACGTTACAAGATGCATTGGAGCAATCTATGAAGATAAAGGCCATGGCGGGATATCCACAAGAATTTAAAGGGGGAGCGTCGATTTCGGACCCCTCCATACTAGGGTTACAACATCAAATAGCTAGCCTAACCGAGAAGCTGAAAGAAATTCAACCAATGCGGCTGACAAGAACAAATGTATGGTGTACACACTGTCTAATGGAAGGACATGTGGTAACTGAATGTCCTCGGTTACGGGGCTAGAATGTGGGGACATCAGCAACAGGGGCATCGGGAGCTCCGCCAACAGGATGAGTTGTGAAGATAAACACCTAGGGATTATATCCGCCACAACACCAGTACACGGGGTTCCCCACGCAACAGAATTCAGCTGCAACTGAATATTGTGAAATATGAAAAATCATGGGTCATTCACCTCGTTTATGCCCAATATTGAAAAAATACTCCAACGTTCTGAACTACATATACTGTGAGTTCTGGGCTTCTACCACACACATCATAGAGAAGTGTAGGGCTCTGGATGCCTTGGCGGAACGATTGGACATGCCTTCATATAGAGTAAATCAAGCTCCCAGAGGACGAGGGGGAGGCATGAGAGGAGGCCGAGCTGGAGGAAGAGGGCTAGTATGATGTTACAACTGCAACCAAGAAGGTCACGTAGCTAGGGAATGTCCACTTCCTAGAAGACCTTGGTGCTCCCAGTGCAGAGTTAACACACATGCAACAAAAGACTACCCAGAGCTCATTAAAAGATGGGAAGAAAGAGCCAAACAAAGAGGAACAAATCTGGTAAATGCAGAGCCAAGAATAATAGATCCTTAAGCTATGCAAAATGTGGCCATAGTGATGTGAGGAGGAAAAAGAATGGGGGAAGATGCATAGATGACGAAACTGATAAAATTGATAAGGCCAACATCCCCAAAGCCACTATTCAGGCCAGAAAGACAAAAGCAATACTTTAAAGAAGCAGTGGAAACCTTTTCCCAACTTGGGGAAAGAAAAGGCATTGAGTTTCCATAGGCCAAGGAAGATATTGAGAACTAAGTTAGTACAAGTACTACGATTGAATAATGGTTCCGTCTATTCTTAAAAATTGTTAACAACACATCAATGTTGGAATAGTTAAAGCAGAACCTAGAAAGTGTGGTGTAGGAGAAAAAAAGACTAGGGGAGTCAAGTGGTACCACTCAAAAATACATACGAAGGGTAAAAAGAAATAAGAGAAGGACAAGAAAAGAGTTCTAGGTGAATACACAAGTTGTGGGATTCCAAACTAAAGACACAATGCTTGACCTAGGGTCATATGTAAATATATTGCGAAGGAAGACATGGGAAGCATTGGGAAGATTGAGGCTGACATATTCACCAATTCAACTCTGTACAGAAAACCAGTACTGCATTATTCCCATAGGAAAACTAGAGGAGGTGGAAGTCGATGTCGCATGAGTAAAGACATACACAGACTTCGAAGTGATAGACATTATGTGGATAAAGATCCATATCCACCATTAGTGGGGATTGAATGGGATTTTTAAAACTACACAGTAATATATTTAAAGAAGGAACTAATGATCTTCGAGGATGGGGAGGTCAGGGTCACCCAGCCACTCTAGCCCTATCAAGGTCCCCGATACATAGAGTCTGTTCACAACAGAGAAGATGCTCAACTTCTTGATCATCTGTATCAGATTATTGTAGGAAAAAGGAACGATTATATCAACCTAACAACAGGGGGATCAGTGAGTTGGAGAAGTATTAAAATCTCAGAATTAGGCTCAGAGATAGCTTGGGATGATTGGCAGCAAGGGGGATATGAGACCAATACAAGAAGATGCGCCAACATCGGAAGAATCAACTAGTTAGGGACAGAGGTAAGGGATTACCCCACTTTGTCAAATATGAACATTGTAAATACTTTTATTGCCAAAATAGAATATAAGGTACCATCGGACCATAGGGTCCCACTCATGGATATGGCCTTATAGTCCACAGCAGCAAGGTGGTGGAGTAACCACTGCAACTTATTGTTGTGATGGGACAAAGTTGCGGCAACATTGAAAGTCAGGTTCAAGGAAGAAGAAGAACCACATTTCACTCAAAAATTCCAAGGGGATTGAGACCCCAGAAAACATTTGAAAGAGTGTGAGGATCAATGGAAAAATGCAGGATACCCGGAAGGGTTGTGGGTCCACAAGTTTATACATTCATTGGATTTGATTCCATAAGCTTGGTACCTAATGCAACAAAGGAAAAGAGGGACTAGTACTTCAAAAGCAGTTGTGGAGAAATTTACACAATGCTTCTTATTTGAAGGAAAAATAGAACCAATCACCCAAGAATTACAAGCTATAAAAAAGGTATTGTTCTTCTCAGAGATTCAGGAGGAGGATGAGTAACTTCTCCCAAACCAAAGCATCAGACAGTCGATAGCATGTAAGAAGATAGACAGTGAAATGGACGATGATGATTTAGAAGGTCGTAGACATCTGTATTTTGAGGAAGAGGAGGGGGAGTGGGATATTAAGGAAGACCCGACAACATAAGGAATTCATATGGTACCACTAACAACCAAGAAAATGAACATTGTTACTGAAGAAAAGCCTAAACTTGCGTTAATCGGTGATTATTGGGATGCCAAGACGACTAAGGAAATATTCAACTTGCTACAAGAATATGGGGACTTGTTTCTATCATCCGTATTGGAATTGAAAGGAATAAAAGGAGACATGGGGGAAATGCGTATAATTCTAAAGCTCGATGCAAGACCAATCAAGAAAAGACCCTATCAGCTGAATCCAAGAGTGAAAGAAGAGGTTAAGGTAGAGATTGAAAAAATGCTAAAGGCAGGGTTGATATTCTCGGTGGAAGAAACAGAATGGGTAAGTCCAATAGTCATACAAATAAAAAAGGATAAGTCTAAAATCCGAGTTTGTGTTGACTATAGAAGCTTGAATAATGCCTGTATACATTCAGCAACAAAGTCCTCAACAACGTCGCGGGGAATGATGCTTATTCCTTTACGGATGGATTTTCAGGCTACCATCAGGTAAGAATAGCTGAATAAGTAAGAAAAAGAAAAATTTCATCACTGAATGGGGTTCCTTTGCATATCATGTAATTCCATTCAGATTGAAAAATGCACAAGCAGTATTTTCACACATTGTGATAGCAGCATTCCGCGAGTACATCCACAAATTCCTGGAAGTCTATATGGATGACTGGATTGTCTACATCATGTTAAAATACCACACAACTTTATTGAGGATAATGTTTGACAGGTGTAGGCAACTCCAGATTTCATTGAACCTCAAGAAGTGCATCTTTGCAGTGCCTTTTGGAACACTGCTAGGACACGTTGTATGCAACCAAGAAGTTTGCATTGATCCAACAAAGGTAGCAGTTATAATTAACATGGAGGCACCTGAAACTGTGAAGCAGTTAAGGTCACTGCTAGGCCACACAGGCTACTATTGGTGATTCATTCACAACTATGCGAGGATAACAACCCTATTAGAGAAGTTGTTGCGGAAGTCGGAACAATTCAGTTGGACAGAGGATTGCATGACAACCCTGAATACTTTGAAGGAAAAATTTGCAAGTGTGCCAATATTAGTTCACCCAGATTGGGACAAGAAATTTCATTTCCACATTGATGCTTTGAGCATCGCACTTGGAGAAGTTCTAGCTCAACCAAGGGACACTTCAGTTGATCACCCAATTTATTTTGCAAGTCGTAAGTTATCAACAGCGGAACGAAACTACACTACAACAGAGAGGGAAGCGTTGGCAATGGTGTATTCCCTTCAAAATTTCCACCACTCCCTGCTAGAAGGTATTTTCAAGTTTTTCACAGACCATTCAGCTTTAAAGTACCTAGTAAACAAACTAGTCTTAGAAGGAAGAATTTGCATATGGCTCTTACTCTTTCAGGGGTTCACCTTTGAGGTGATAGTCAAACTCGGGAGACTAAATGTGGGGCCTGACCACCTATGAAGGCTGGAAAACGAAGAAAATGGGGGGTCTCTGGATGATCAACTGCTAGATGCTGATATTTTTAGAGTAGAAGCCATCCCAAAATACCTAGACTAGATAGCAACCTACCTGACAATGGGGCAATGCCCAAAAGAATATACAGCAGTCCAGAGAAGACACCTAGTGGTCTGAGCAGCAAAGTATCATCTAATAGCAGGACACATGTATAATATGGGGCTAGACCAAATCTTACGAAGATGCGTCCTGGGTCATGAGAGGGAAGGCGTACTGTGGGAATGCCACTGTGGAGTTGCGGGAGGGCATGTACGAGAAAAATCGATGACGAGGAACATACTGCAGGAGGGTTTATGGTGGCTGACAGTGCACATGGACAGTAAGGCATTTGTAAGAAAATGCAATGTATGTCAGAGGACATGATGTCCATCAGACAGAGACGAGCTCCCACTTCACCCGGTGAAAGCACTGCAACCATTTGAAAAATGTGCAGTTGATTTTATAGGTCCAATTGCACCAGTCACAAGACATTCATAGGCCAGGTATATCATAATGACAATAGGCTACTTGATAAGGTGGGCAAAGGAAATGCTAGTGAAGGATTTCATAGCTAAAATAGCGGTTGGATTCATATTTGAAAATATCATCAGCAGGTTTGGTTGCCCGAAAATCCTGACAATCGATCAGGGTATGCATTTCATCACTGCTACCATTGAATCCCTACTCGAACACTTCATGGTATAGAATCATAAAAGTAGTCCTTACCATCCACAAGCTAATGGTACAGTAGAAGAATTTAATAAGATTCTAGAAAGGGGCTTAACGAAGATTTGCAAATCTGAATGAGATGACTGGGAAAAACGTATACCAACAACACCGTGGGCATACAGAACAACTGTCAAGAGGCTAAAAAACTAGACCCCATTCCAGGTGGTGTAGTACTGGTGGAATTTTTCATACCGAGCCTCCTAATCACAACATCTCTCCAATTATCAGAGGAAGATTCACTAAAAGAGCGATTACATGAACTATAAGAGCTGGAAGAAGACAAGTTTTTAGCGAAATTCCACCAAAATTTTAAAAAAGAGAGACAAAAATCTTGGCACACTTGCCATATCAAGCACAAAACGTTCCCGGTAGAAGGAAAAGTTTTAATTTATGACAGTAAGTTCCAGAAGTTCCTAGGAAAGCTGAGAATGCATTGGCTAGGACCATACTACATGATAGAAATCAGAGATTTAGGAGCAGTTCAGTTAGCACAACTGGATGGACAGGTACTACCAGGATGGGTGAATGGCACATGCCTGAAACCCTATCATGAGTAAGTTCTACATTTCAACTTCCAATAACTCTCGCAACCGAGAGGAGTCAGTAGGGTAGATTAGATTAGATAGAGTCAATAACTCTCTCGCACCTGAGAAGAGCTTAGATAGATATCCCAATAAAGAAATTTTAAAGCCAAGCAAAAAAATTTAGAGTTGCGATTTGGAGACCGCAACGCAACCGATTGTGGTCAGGCGGAGGGCAGTGTCCAATGTGTCATCCATGTCTGAGAACAATCGTGTCGAATATCATTCCATCATCATCACTCATATTACCCATGTCAGTCTGTAGGTATACCAAGATTTGATAAGTAATTTCCATAATCAACATCGTCCATACCAAAATAAATTTTCCATAATAGGATATAATCATTACCCATCGCGTCTACTCAACTCCCGAAACCACAGTCATATTTGTTAGAACCCACCTCATCCCGGTAACTAATCACACGATTATAGCCAAGGGGGAATGTTGTGAAACCAACTCCAAAAATAGAAGAAAAGATATTTCAACGCCTTAGAAATAAGCCACTTCGAGGGGGCAACCTCCAATACATTACATGAATGAAAAATTCTTGGATGATACAAATGACAAAACATCCTTTCTATGTATAGGAGTCCATGGGGCCACAATGTAATCTTAGCTGACCTAACAATAATAATGTAAGGGCACAATAATAACAATATGGGGGTTACAGGGGTACAAAAATAACAATAATAGGGGATAAACTAACATAATAAGGGACTACACTATTAATATAGGGACTTAACATGCCCCTCTCCTTCAAACAAGTGTTGTCCTCAACGCTTGATTTTTTCTTGATGTTTCTGTATAAAATTCTCATCCTCCCATGTGGAATCTTCTACAGGAAAGTTCTTCCACTTGCTGAGATACTTTGAAATTCATCGTACTTGTCGAGTTATTGTTTCTGTGACCTCTTTAGAACTTCTTTCGATGTGATGTTGATCTTCCTGTTGTTTCATTAGATTCTTCACCAAAGTTAGGATATCCTTTGAGAGTTGGAGCACTTGTTGTTGATGCTCGATGTGATATTCCACTAATTTACCATCCATATTAGCTATTATTTGATCCTTCAAACCATCCAACTTAGCCTCCATTTATGCTTTTAAACCATCTATGTCATCTTCGGTTGCTCTTCATAAGATCGAAATTTTTTACACTTGGTACTGTAATTTTGATATCTCATACTGCAATTCTGCCTCTTCATGCGTCATAGTATAGCTTTTTGAGGGTTTAATGGGTATGGAATTATTTTTTTGAGGCATTATAGAACCCAATACCGATAAAAATTCTAAAATATGCCCTTGGAATCACTTCAAACTACTTTTTCAAACAAAAGTTATGCAATTTTAAAAACCAAATACACACCTTTTTCTTGCTTTTGAGAAGCTCGATATTGAAACTAAATTATATATGTGATTTCGGATCTTCAATAACTAAAATTTGGTTCTGAGGTAGCCCTTTGAAGCTTCTTTTGAATGCCAAAGGTCTGACCTAATTTGGATTCTTCAAGGCAAAATTATGTCCAATCTCCCACAATGACCTAATTATGGACTGGTTAAGTAGAGCGAACTTGTATGACTTGCCACATATCATTGTTTGCTCCTTTGGCTCTAAAATTTATAGAAAGGAAACTAAATTCCGTTTACTTCCAGTCACTTTTTACATAATTCCAATCTGATGCTCAGAGAGAGAGTTATGAATACTTTCCCACGATCACCTCTTTGAGATGAAATTTGGGAGCCTGAAAAAGACCTAACTTCCACAGATCATATCTCCGAAAATATTGTGAACCAAGCTCTAAAATTTTGCAACAATGTTCCCTAGGTTTTCAGTGTCGCACTCTACAAATTTCAGCTTCTGAACCTTCGTAGAAAAATTTTTATAGCGGAAATTTCGTGATGACCGTTTTAAGTGAAATTCAGGAGCCTACAAAAAGCCCTAACTTCCATAGATCATATCTCTAAAAATATTGCAAAACAAGCTCTGAAATTTTGCGACAATGTGCCTCAATATTTCAGATTCACACTCTAAAAATTTCAGCTTCTGAACCTTCATACAAACCAATTTATAGCGCAAATTCCATGATGACATATTTGGAGCAGAGAAACCCTAGAATCCAAAGCTCTGATACCAAATGTTGTGAAACCAGCTCCAAAAATAGAAGAAAAGAGATATCAATGCCTTATAAATAAGCCAATTCGAGGGGGAAACCTCCAATACATTACATGTATGAATAATTCTTGGATGATACAAATGACAACACCTCCTTTCTATATATAGGAGTCCATGGGGCCACAATGTAATCCTAGCCGACCTAACAATAATAATGTAAGGGTACAATAATAACAATATGGGGGTTACAGGGGTATAAAAATAACAATAAGAGGGGATACATGAACATAATGAGGGACTACACTATTAATATAGGGAATTAACAAGGAAGGCAGGGAAAATTAATTGGTTATGGGGTCTTATCAACCTCATGTGTGTCGGTTACTTACATAACTTGCATGAAAGATAGTGCGAGAATGCCAGAGAAATCTGAGTTAGAACCAGAAATAACAGAGGTAGCAAGAGAAACATTAGCAAAATAAGTTTATAGGGGGGGCATCCAGAGGTAAGAATTTATAAGGAAAGAAAAGGATTAGCTCTGCAAGTGTACTAGAGGAGAGATAAAATGACCAAGGTAGTGCCACCAGTCATTGAGCAGCAGCTCGATGAAAGAATCTAGAAGATGGAGTCGCTAGTGGGAAAATATGATAGCACATCGTTGATCGATACCGAATTGACATATTCTTTTCAATTCCCAGCGATGAATAAACAAGTCTACATGGAAACTTATGCCACAGAAGCAGGACAAGAAGCAGTAAGAGTACTCCCAGAGTTCAGAGGTGTCTAGCAATCCACCATACTAAAACTCAGGAATCTCCTAGTGTTCTGCACCACAGGGGCTGCGATGCAGTGCATAAAGTTCCTGTTGAGCAGAATCCACAATGGGTTGTTATGGCTGGGAGAGATGTCTCCACGACATTCCAAAATGTGTCAAAGAGAGTGAAGAAAGTAGGAGACGATGACTACTACAGGAAGTATGACACCAAGAGAGGAGGAAATGGGGCCAAGATAGACCTGATCAACAAGCCAGTGGTCAAGTTTTCTTTCTATCTAATTGTGAGCAAAAATATGAGACATTACACAAAAGGGGAGTGTACGCTGGATACCATCTCAGTTGCGAAGCACTGTATCCTGGGGGCACAACTAAATTGGTGTTCATTTCTACTTAATGAGTTATTTGAGGCTTGTGAGGATAATTAAAAGAGGGCCACTAGGTTCATCTACAGTTATCTTGTCATGGCATTGGAAATGTGGAAATGGACATTCCCAGGAATCAGACAGCGTCTGGAAATTGCAACAGGTCAACCGTTAGCAATGAAGTTCACACCCTGGAAAGCATCAGGGGACCCCAACACTAAGGAAGTGAACGAGGAACCATTCAAGTTCTTGTACAACCATATGGTTGACGTCGCGATGAGACAACAAATAATCCCAAGGATCTTGCTGGACAATTATTCGGCAAAAATATGGTTTGGAGTTAGCCATAAGAAAACCTACATTAGGCCAACATGTGTGATGGAATCGACCTTCAAGATGAAGCTTTTAAAGTTTTAAATTGATGAAATAACTTTCCACACTGAAGTATGTTCATGGCCAAGGGTAGGAATGGAGGTTAGAAGTGGAGTCTACTGCTATTGGCATGCTTCCGGATCCATTTCCAGGAGAAAAATCGTAGGAACCGATGGCTAGAATGTTGCAGCTACATCTAACACCAATCATCGAGGAACTGAACACAAAGGTACAAAGCTTTAACTGGGTAGTTCAAACTCTAACAAGTGATTCCTCATTGTTTCCCATGTTCACAGAATTTCAGGCGTCCAATTCCACCTCCTCTTCCATTACAGTGCCCATAGTCACCACCATACCACTTAATCTGTTTAATTCACTGGTAGTGACAACCAAAGTCCTTGTCAAAGAGAGTTAAGCCTCAAAGCCACCCATCGCCATACCAAAAGCCAAGAAGGAGAAATTTACAGTGTCTAGCTAGATAGTTGATCTCACAAGGGAAGATCAAATGCAACCAATGGACACAGGGGCTCCAATCCAAGAATAGCCATTGACAAAACCCCACGCAAATCAAAAGATACCTCTACTCGACCCCTATTCCTTTTTAAATATCCATATATCTCTACCTCACACTCCCCACTCATCGGCCCACACCTCATTCACCCTTAAAGATCATCCAACCCAAACACCCTCCACATCAGCCACCATATTCGACGCAACCATAGCAAAGAGTAAGACAAACTGAGACAACGAGGTAGAATTTAACTCTAGTACAACATTGGTACCTGAGGTTAACCAAACCCTGGTTGAACATGTCACTTTTAAGGACCTTTTAAGTCACGGGGGATCTTTTACTATAGATACAACACCCTCGCCCAAATATTTGAACCCGTTTAAGCAAGAAAACCTGATACTTCGCCAGATGTAACCCACTCTAAACATGGGTAACCCTACTAATCCATTGCTGCAACCAACACCGCCACAATCACCACAGGAGAACTCAGTCAAGTCCATTGTGAGTAGTCAACCACTCCTGGAGATACCACCAAATCAAGATATGTTCGGAGCTGAGAGCATGCAGACCTAGGGGACGGCGCAGTTGTACAATTTTATTTAGCGAGCATCACAACAGGCCGAAGGGCTTCACACAGAACTCCAACAAAAATTTGAGCAGCAAAAAATACAGATCATCATGCTTGTTGAAGAGCATGAACAACTGAAGATAGAGAAGGACAACCTACAGGGCCAACTGGACATAGTGACACAGATTTTTAGGGACCTTTTGCCCATAGCGATCAGATATCGGACGACATATCAGCTAGTGACATATTCGACCAATCCATCCACGTGCGAGTGGCATGTTCAAATATTAGTCGAGAAAATATGAAGTTGAAAGAAGCACTAGCAACCAAGCCTGTGCTGCCAAACCCAGTGGTCATCTACATGGAGAAGATAACAGAGAGACAACACCAGGTAGTCGGGATGCAGGAAAATCTGAGCACCACGGTAAAGGAAGCTTATGACCTTCTGAAAAATCTACATGAGTGTTCAATAATGCTCACTTTGAAATCACAACCAACTTTAGCGCAACTGCAGCAGGCGTTGAAGGAAATTCAAGAAGCCACAGACCCTAATGGACTTGACCAATTGCACAACCAAGCGGAAGAGTTGGAGGTCAATATCCAACAAATTGAGGAACATTCAGCAACAGCCAAATAGGCCCCATGGGAGCTAAGGCAGTCTGTCAAGCTTACGGCGCAAACAATGTAGCAAATGGCCGATGAGGCCAACACCAAGATTAAGGACGTCTTTGGTAATATGTCGCCCATATCAAGGGAGAAAGAAGTAGAACAGGTCACTGAAGAGACAGACCTGCTCATGTAGGGATGGAAACATGCCATTTCCATATACAAAGAACTCAAATAATCAGCGTCGGCAAAGGTCCCCGAGTTGGGGCCCTTGTTTGGACAGGGAGAAGAAAAGGAGAAGATAGGACTGGCCACGGAGGCAAGCATACTGATGGAGACTGAGGCAGCAACAAACAATTGACTCGAGATGAGTCAATATGATGTGGTTGGGGCCTGTTGGGGCCTTTGTTTTGAAATAAAACAGTTTTTGAGTTGTGGATAACAAGTGGCAGAATGCAACCATGGTAGAAAGAGAGTTGTCACAGTTGCGAAGAATTGAAGATCAGGTGGTGCGGCTGTTGCAGGGACAAACATAGATGGTAGAAGGAAGCAACAGAGAATAAGAAGTGGAATGCCCAGTGATCAGGGAGATGCAGCAAACGCCAGAATAGAAAGGAAGGGAGAACTATCAATTGCATTGGAAAAGGAACAAATAGACAGCCGACCAACGAAGATAGAGGGTTGGAACAGTAGGGATCAGAGGACAGGAGTTGTAGGAGAGATTTGTTCTTCCTGTTCATTCTGTTCTCTCTCTCTGTGTTCATTATGTTCTATCATATGTGACACTATTGTATTCTATTCTGCCAGGATCGCTCTGAGGAGCACTGTAAATATATCTTGTTGTTAATGCAAAACATTATGTTCTGGGTTTGATATTCTGAGTTCAGTATTGTGTCTCTAATGTAGTTGAATGTGTGGGTTACTTTAAATTTTTTTTTTCATCCTGAATGCATTGATGATTATTATTATTTACAGAGTATTTACACTTATTTGGAGCACTTAGTCCTGTGGGTTTTAGGATATATTTTGTGTTTGATTGATACCTTATCTGATCCTAACTTTAGTAAGGTCGTGGTACGCCTTGGGTGAGACTCTCTGCTCTTCGGAGTAAGGTGAAAATTCCGATGTTGTGCTTGACTACTGTGGAAAATCTTATTGAATTCCATCTTGAACTTGGGTCTTGCCCAAGAGACCTTTTTCCTTGCCAACACGTACGAAGTAAAATATAATGGGGAAAACATTGGACAGCTTGAATATATGCCAATGCCAATTTCTTGACATGTGCGTAGTGTGTTTCAGTACAAGAATATTGCAGCTCAAATAATAAATGACATGCTCTTCACCATCATCATCGTCTTGTAGCAGAACCATGGCAATAGTGCTAAATGCGGCAGCCAAGTAGAGGGAATAGTCGCGATGATAATTGAGTGGATGCAAGAGAGGAGTATTAATAAGCAATGTCTTTAGTGCATCAAAATATTTTTAGGTAATCTCATCCAAGGGGAACGGGACACCTTGCTTAAGCAATCATGTGAATACTTTGGCTACTTCAACATAGTTTGGTATAAAACAACACAGGAAATTAGATTTTCCTTGCAAACTCTGTAACTAATGTAAAGAGGAAGGGGAGGGGAGATTGAAAATAGCTTCGACCTTAAGAGGGTCGAGAAGAATTCCATATTTGGAGACGATAAACCTAAGGAGTCTACCAAAATCGATGCAGAAGACACACTTATGCGGATTGAACCGATTGTTATAACATCTACAACGAAGAAATATTTGACGGAGATGATCCGGGTGGTATTTATGCTTAGCAGAATGAGTCGTAAGGTCATCCAAGTAAAGTTTAACAATGTGCTTAATATCATGGAAAATGAAATTTCTCGTTGCAAGGTAGCACCAAAATTCTTAAGGCCAAAAGGGAGCGTCTTGTAGGCGAAGGTGCCCCAAGGAAAGATAAAGGCAGTCTTGTGTTGATTATCTGGCATAATATTGATCTGGTTGTAACCAGAGAACTCATCCATAAGGGAAAATATCTCACTTCCAGCACAATCGTCAATGATCTCGTTGATGAAAGGAGTGGGATAGTTATCCTTAGGACAAGCATGGTTGATGTCGTAGTAATCTACATAGACTCGAGTAGTACCCTGCTTCTTATCCACAGGGACGATGTTAAAAATCCATTATGTCAAGGGGATTGAATAAATGAAGCCAAATTTGAGAAGTTTATCAACTTCTCCCTTAATGGTGGCAACCTTTCTAGGGTGCACAAGATGAAGACATTGCTGAACATGCTTTGCGTTAGGATAAGTAGGGATATCGTGCATGACTATACTTGGATCAATTCCAAGAATTTCTTCGTAGGACCAAGAAAAACGTCTCGAAACTCTCAAAAGAGACTAGTATAGACCTCGATCTCATTAGGAGAACAGGTCCCCCCAATGTGGATGTTCTCAACAAACCCCGGTTTAACGAAGATGTCAATAGGCATCGTTTGCGTAATGTTTCCCAAGTGACCTTCTGCAAAAAATTCATGTGTCAAGATGGGCATTTGAAGTGGATGGGAAGGAGCTTGGGAAGAAAATTTCTCAAGACAAGAAGACATGGCCCCAAGACCAGGCATAAAGGAGGAAAAATTTTTTCTGTCATCCCAAGGAGGATCCTCAAGAGACATGGTTTCCATGATGGCCTCATCAGTGGGAAATATCACATTCAAGGGATTAGGAGAATCCTAAGCATTGAGCCAAGGGGATTGAGAATACGTGTTAAGAGACACAGTCAAAGGAGTATGATCAGAGGGAGGAGGAGCTGAATCCGAAATAACTTAACAATAATAAATTTCTATTGGGCTTAATGACATCGCGTCACCAAATGAATCAATCTGCTCATGTGAAGGGATGATCCACAGATCAGAAGATGTGAATATCATATTGAAATGAGCAGTATTAGGTAGAGGAAGAGAAAAAATACCCATAAGAGTGGGATCTTTGAAAAGTCTCGGCCCTATGCTATAATAAGGCATAGGAATATGATCTACATATGGAACGTTGTTCTCGAAAGACATGGAAGTGAAAAAGGACAAATGATCGACAATGGTGATCTTTCCTTTGTGCAGAAATCGAAGAACACAAAAGAGAGTGGACGGGACACATAACATGGCGTGAGTCCAACTGCAACCGAGGAGAATATTATAATTGAGCTTGGCGTCAATGACTTCAACCTCAACGTTAACTGTTTTCCCTTCTAACGTGATAGGTAAACTAGAGAGAACACCAAGAGGGAATTTTGAGATTGATTGAGGGTCAGAGAACCAATGGATTTCCAGCATGCAGAAGACATGATGCAAGTAGAAGCACCCTCGTACATGACCGCTTGATGGATACTCTTCCCATTAATCCAAACTTGGATAATCAATGCAAGCTGGTGTGGAAGACCTAAGACGAAATTTTCCAAATAGGAAGTGATAAGGCTAGAATCGGCGGGGTCAACCCCTCCGATGGCAGATAGCAAAGCATTCCGTTGTGATGGAAAACTCTAAAGTACTTCCAATGATGACATAGCAGATGGAACCTGAGCCAAATCCTCAACAATACTGTAATGCTGAGCAACACATGCATTTGGGTTATAGGAAGACTTATGGAGTACACCTTTGGAAGGTGGCCATACAACAGGCTTAGTACTGGGCCTTTCAATGTGAAGAGGGCCAGAAGAAGGCAAGGGAGGAGGATCATCTACGATATCTTTCCCTGCTTCCTGACGTAGTTCATTATAATATATCGATCTAGTAGCAATAGAGATGGGTGTAGCACCATGAATCATGAAAACCTGAGAGCCAAAAGGGGCGGAGGACTGAGGTTGCTCCACCATCTAAGTTTGGTGTGATGGGAATGGTTCTTTAAGAACATATGGAGTGCCTTGAGTGCCTTTGAGCAATCGACTCACCTTGGCCCATCGTGGAAAGTCCTTGGTGTAATGCTCATCTTCACAAATCAAACAAGGGTACTTCGGTTTACATTTCGAACCATCATCAGTATTAGTTTTAGGAGAATCCTACTTCGGGGTATCAGATTTGGCCTTACGTTTACCCTTTTTCTTACCTTTGGAAGTTTTATCCACCGGGGTGGACTGGACGACATTCACTTCCTCGGTCTCACCAGGATTCGGAGGTGGTTGAGAAGTAGTATCAGTGGAAGAAGTATATTTTTTCTTCGTAGGATTCGGAGAATACTTACGAGAAGTCTAAGACACAGAACCAATGATACCATCAACAGATGGCATTGGTGGGGCTTTGGTAGTTCCATGTAGCGGAGCATCAAGCAAGAGTTTATACAACGTGCCGGATTGAGAGTACATGAGATCAAGGTACTAAGCATGAGCGATGGCTTGTTCCTTAGTAACACATGCCCCCATAGTGATGTCCTTAGCAATCAGACTGATAAAAGAGGTAGTGAACCAATCTTCTGAAGCTGATTAGGAATCTCAAGCTTGATCAAACAATGATGCCACATCCATTCATGAATATGATCGGAGATATGAGTAGCTCGATCTTGTTTGAAGGATGTTAGGAGGTGCGTCCCAATTTCATAACGAACTGGTAACTGAAAGTGCATGAGAAATTCCATGGCAAGAGTGTTGAAATCTTGAAAGATGTTGTGGGAGAGCTCATTGTACCACTTTGTAGAGGCACCAGTGAGAGTCCTTCGGAAAAGACGTAGTCAAATTGAATTGTCAACCCAAGAGTTAGAGGAGAACCAAAGATGGTATGTAATAACATGCGCTTGGGGGTCTTCTCCGAACTTGCCTTCAAATTTGGAACAATCACTAGGGATTTTAGTCAGAACTAGGGGCCAATATGGATTATGAAGGATAGGATAATTCATCAACTTCAACACATCAGGTAGTTCCAGCATAGAAAGAAATGGAAATCGTGGATTGAAAGGCATTGCAGGAATTTGATAGTGACCAATGTTGGGATTACAACCAGGTTGGAAGAAATTCTGACCACATATGTTCTATCCTGGAGGATTTTGTGCATAGGGGTTATAATTCTGATAGTTATGCCCATACACCAGTTGAGGACCAGGATATTGCTTCTGAGTGAAACAATGAGGCCCTGCTTAAGAAACATATGGATTTTATTTTGGAATGTAAGAAGTGCCTTCAGGATGACCTTGCACTATCGAAGATAGACCTTGAGGAATAAAAGGTGGGCCCTGAGGCTACATGTGCTACCCTTGGGGTGTAGGTTGACGCAGATACTGAGGTTGAACAGGCTTTCCTTGAGGTGCAGGTTGGCCTGGATGTTAAGGTTGGATAGGTTGTCCTTGGGGTGTAGGTTGGCCTGGATGTTGGGGTCCACTAGGCTGCCCCTTCTGTGTTGGTAGTTGGTTTCACAAGGCTGATTTTGTTGCAAAAAAGGTTGTCCTTGAAATGGATAGGTTTTACCTTAGGGAACATAAGACGCTCCCTATTGAACATGAGGTTGACCAGCAGGACCGTAGGGTTGTCCCTGTTGGACCGAAGGTTGTCCCTAAAAGGGTTGTCCTTGTGGACCGTAAGGTTGTCCCTGTAGGTATGTGAACTAGTTGGGGTAAACCGACATTTGAGGTGTTTGAACATATAATGGACCTTTTGGGCGAGGCCCATAGTGATAGATGTGATTTCCGTGTTCATCATAGTAATGTGGAGGATTGATAGGAGCTTGAACCTGCTGAGAACCTTGAGGGAAGTAATTCTCTTGCTGAATGGCCATCATATACTAGTCATATGTAAAACCTTCAGGAATAGTAGAGGAGATAGGTGCACTACCAGTAGGTTGATGGACTCCTGAAACGTGAGGCTGTGATCCACTCACGGTGGGTCCAAAAGGTATTGCTGAAAAAATTGGAAGCATCCCACGAAAAGTAGAAGATGGTGGTAATGATAGAATCACACTAACAAAAGGTGCAGAAGAAGCCACACAAACAGTGGGTTGGGTTGGGACAGATGTTACGATTTTTGACGCGATAGGAGTCGAAGGGGATAGACCTGTTACAAATGACCCCTCCGAAGGAGCTAATGTATCTGACCATATTAGATTCTGATACAAAGATGTATCACCAGAAAGGATCTGACTCAACGAATGATAACCAGCCGGGAGAGAAGAAGGCTGTGAGGAAGGTTGACCCGAGACATAAGGAAAATTCTCTGGAGGGAACTGATATTCTCCCGTAGAAACATAAGTCTCTTCTCTACTAATGGGACTCGTGGCATCCATGTCAGATGAATACATGCTGTCGGTGAAAAGGCGATGCTTAGTGGCAAGTAAAGCATGGGTTAATGGTGATTCAGGTAGCTATGAGGGATCTCCCCTAAAAAAGGCCCAAGGGTCCAGAAGTTTCCAATTGATATCAAATTTTTCCTCAAGAGGAGATCGAGTGGCAAGAGGTTGAAGACTTGGAATAATAGAATGCTAGTAACCAAGATTCCTAACATATTGAAATGTATCTGAAGAAAATTTGGGAGAAGGTTCTTCATTACGAGGTAATGAAGGGGATGATGAAACTAGTTGTTCTGCCACCATGAATTTCTCTCAAAAACAAGAGAGAAAAGAGATAATAAATTCGAGGCTTCAAGACTAATCACTAAGGAATTACTTATGAAAAATCCAAAAAAATAAATTTAATGGGTGTGTGATCGTAGGTAAACAATTTTATGACACTGAAACAAAGCTCTACCTTTTTATATTTTAAGAGTCGAGAAAAGGGAAAAAGATGACTCTAGTCACTTTTAGGTTGGATGAGCTTGAAAGGACAAGTGCTCAATGATATTTTAAAATTTAGAGAGTCATAGAAAGATCAAAATTACTACTTAGAGAATTTAAGCAAGATGGTGTACCAAGCTCCCATGAACTGCAATATACACCTTGGTGATCAAATGAAAGAGAAATGACCAAGGACTTAACGTACGTGTAGGTAGTCTCCCTAAATGTTGTGTTCAGTGTATCACGGTTACAGGGCAACAAACTCCACTTCCTATGGATAAATGATTGCAACCTATGAGGGTATCCCTTTATATAATCGATGGTTAGGGGAGCACAAGTCCATGCTAGCACTGTCTAATGCCAGATGGCGAACGACAACTACTAGGTTTAACAATGCCAGAACACGTCACTAGCCTAGAACTCTAAAATGTGAGCATTAAGTTTCAATGCTTACTTAGGTTGATTGATTTCATTTTAATGTTTATCTTGAAATTATGTTTCAATTTCAAGGCCTCACCGAATGTAATCTCAAATATCTAATGCACAACTACATGAGAAAGAATATCATTCCAATTCAATGAACAACTAGCTAAGAGAGGGATAGAGGTTCACAATAAAGCAACAATCAATCAAATGTAAGAAGAAATTTTACTAATGCTACTAACAGAACCAAAGCAGAAAACGAAAGGATCTTCTATTTTTGTTCAATTTTTATTGAGAAAGCTACTAATGCAAAAGCCTACTTTTCATTTTCAATAGAGAGAAAGAATGAAATTTTTGCTCTTTTATGTGAATGAAAAGAAATAATGCACTGTTACACTAGAAGGAAAAAACGAACACTAGTTTTGACCAACTCGAATGAAATGACCAAACACGAAGAGACCAATCCAAAGAGAATGTAAAACACACTAAAAAACAGACACACATTCCTTCACGTAGAAAGAGGACTTTCAAATCGACTCAATGAGAAATGTCATCTATTCTTAGGGTGACAGATGGCATGTCAAACGAACACCAGGATGATAGTTTGATGACCCAACACTCACATAATCGAAGAAAGAGGCTAACAAATCAGTGAACAAGATAAAAAGAGGAAAGACTAGACTAACTCATACACAACTCAGAAGCTCAGTGAACACGTGGCCAAACGAGCAATCAAAGACACCTATAAACCCTAGGATGAGAAACCACACCGATAAGATGAGAGAAAATCAACTGAAAATAATGAGATAGGGAAGTCAAAAGAAATCTAGGTGGACTAATCCAGGAGGGAAAAACCAATCTAGAGGTCAAGATGCACTGGAAAACTCAGGGAAGAGGCTCAAATCCAAACCTACAAGATTCAACATGAATGTTCAGCTGTAATCCGCACTGAATAGGGGAAATCACACCTGTAAAATAGGCAACACGCGCCAATTGGCACGACTGTCAGGGAAACAAAAGCACCGAGATAGGAAACCAAGGAAAGGAGGAAAAGTAGCTGAGGAAAATCCAGGCTTAACACTCTGAGAATAGGTAAGATGGCTTGAAATAGTTAGACATGTAAAACAAAGCATAGAAATGACAATATGACCGAAGTCAAACAGACAAGAAAAAATCTAAAAGAATCAACGAGAGATGACAGACACACTGATCCCCAGTATTTTTTCCAACTTGTTGAGTAGGAAAATTCCCTCTGCAGACAGAGGCGATGCCTCTAGCCTTAGGGTGGGTCTAGGAACAAGAGAATATGATGGACTCCTGAATTCCTGGTTTATAAATGAAATATGAACTGGAACAGATATCCTACCTCGGTATAATACTTTTTTCATGGCACATGACAATGATCCTTCAATATTTTTCTTCACACCTTGCGCTCTGTGTTTGTGAATATGTTCACGTGTCTGTAAAAAGATCAAACAAACGATAAAAACATACAAGCATATACATTCATCTACAACTATTCAACTATTCAAGGAGAGCTAAGCACTTTTCATATAAATGGAAACACATTTGGAACCAGAAACCAATCATGTATTATTGATAGAGAAAAATAAGTTTACAACCTTATGCCTTGATGTTGCAGATCTCCTTCGACGGGTTCAGTTGGGCACGTCTGAAGCATTCATTCGGGATTGGACGTTATGAGGCAATGGGCCTAAACTCTTTCTAAACAATGGATTATTCTATGCATTCTTCTACACACTAGCTATAGTAATGACTGTTCATCTAGCTGAATCAATACGAGGAATAATTTCTAGGAGAGGAGGAGGTGGTTTGGGATCCCACATAAGGTCGAGGAGATGTCTATCCATTTGGGGAGTTGCAAAATTTTAGGAACCAACAAGCCAAAGGGAGAAACTCGATGTGATTTAGTCGAAAAAACCATGATGACTCCATTCACGAAGTTGTTAAGCATTGAAACTTCATTTCTATTTTTAAAAAAATTCCAAAAACAACATGATACAGGGCACTAAAGGGCACGAAGCCTAGTGTTAATTTCTCCATGGTTGTGAGGCCATAACTGCCTACCAGCGCCACCCCAAAATCATATGTTTTTGAAAATTTTATTGAGGAATGATCAACAAAGAAGATGTTCTTGAAATGCTAAAGGATGCAATGACACTTGTGGCAATGTATGACAGTACATATAAGTCGTTGAAATGGTCCTCCAATGTTCGAGATGGGGATTTCAGGGACAGTGAAAAAATATTGTGTAACACTCTCTCTTTCCTCTCCCTCTCTCTCTTCATTCCTCCTCTCTCCTCTCCTTCAGTTTATCTCCAACTCTCCCTTATCACTCCCCCTATTTCTCCACCTCTATCGTATGCCTTTGTTCTTCCCTCCCATATATATCTAGATTTAATATATATATATATATATATATATATATATATATATATATATATATATATATATATATATGTGTGTGTGTGTGTGTGTGTGTGTATATATATGTATGTATGTATGTATTATAATATAATAGATTTAATATTCTATTAATCCAAAGTTATTAAATTTAATGATATTAATATTATAATATATTAATATGAATATTAGATTTAATAATAATACTAATAATAATATTTTAATATTAATATTAATATTAGGGTTAATAATGTTTTTTTGCATGGTATTCATAATAATTTGTCACATGATATTTGGCCCATAGGCTTGGTATATAATTAGATGTTGATTTCTAATTATATTTCATATTTCTTTATTTTATTTACCTTACTAATTTATACCTTTTTTATATTTATTTATTTACCATACCTCTTTTATAAATATGGTATTTGTCCCATGGTATTTGGCACATAGGCTTTACCTAAATAAAACCTCTTTTTTGAGTTGTAAATATAAAAAGAGGTTTTATTTATTTACCATACCTCTAGTTTATTTATATTTTAATTTATTTACCATACATCTGGAGTAAGTATAAAAATAGATTTGTTTCCCTTCCCATACCTCTGGTTTATTTATATTTTAATTTATTTACCATATCTCTTTTTTTAGTGTTCTTAAACCTCTTCATTTTTAAAATTTATTTTTAATGATTTAAATTTTTTTTATTTATATGGTTATGTAAGTTATTGTTTAAGTAGAAATTATTTAGATTTTATTTTTTAATTATTTTTTAGATTTTTTATTTTGGCTAACATTAGTGAAATTTCACCCAGACAGACAAACTTACACATCTCCCCCGTTCTGGATTGTAGAATGTACCTCTAGACACAATGAGCTTCTTGGCTCAATAAAACTTCATTTTCTGAACTTTCTTAGCCTTTTCCTCCCTGCATTGTTGATTTAATGTCACTTCTATCAAACATGCACCAAAACAAAAAAAATTATTACTACTACCCATCCAATCCTTAATTCATCTGTCCCATTAAAATTTTAACCTTACTACTATGTGCATATAACATATCTTATAACGTTGAAATCATTATATGCTTTTGCTTATGGTTCGAGTATTTATTTCTTATGCAACAATCCACATGTTGGATTAATTTCTTATGGTACTATGTTTGGAATTCATTATGACTATAATGAATTTATATTATATGTTTGGATTTTGGCCATCACACATACTGATAGCTTCACAATGCGAATTTTTGAAAAATCATTGAATAAATAATTAAAGGGAAATTAATCGATTCTTGATTTTTCTGTTTATACGTCCTTGCAGGAGGCTGGCAGTTGTCCACCATTAATCACCGTGGTTATTTGTGCTCACCGTCGATCTGTGTAACCCTGGATCTAACGGTGAGGAATCCGGCAGAAAAGCTTAGGGTAACTACCCCAACCCTAAGCGTCGCACTCCCGCTCATTTGTGTTCAGCTCTGCTACGATCATTTTCTTTGAAATTCTTGGTTCCCATCCCTTCGTTTAGGTAGGTAAACTATTTTCTTCCACCATGTTCTTTGTTATAGTTCCACAAGGCTTGGGTTATATAGTCTGATTGGTAAGTGTTGCAACATGGAGCTTTCAATTTGTTGCTATATTTTCACATTTTCTTCCATTGTCTATCTTCTTATATAATCTTCTTAGAGGTCACACTATGGTTTAGGAATGTTGTAATACTTACCATTCAGTTTCGTTCCGGTTATGAAATTTTTTTGGGTTAGTTTTATCTGTGAAGGTAACTGTTCTTAGTACTTTCTATGATTTTTACATAAACCTTGCCTAAGGATAAATGGCTGAGGTTCTCTCGTCAAATGTTAGTGTTGCCTCACTGTTTCTTATGAATGAAATTGCATGAAGATGACCTCCAAGCATGTCGAGATTGAAAGGTAACTTCGGGGATTCCCCTATGCTTCTCCATTTTGTAAAGGGTTTGTTTTCTCTGTTAATAATTTTTGCTTACAATATTTTGTTGTTTTTGGGCAGGTCTTGTTGCTGCCAGGGTCCCGATGGCAAGGGGAGGTACTCCCGCATTCTGCAACATGTTTTCCAAGGATGGCCCTCCAGTTAAGCCAGAACCTCGTTCCCACTTCGCAACATTCTCAAGATTTTCCGGAAGTGTTGTTTTTAGTTCACTGAGGGTAAACCCTCTGTATAAACAGGTCCAACCTTCAACCCTTAAGTTTTGTTGCATGTGAGAGTTTCTGTGCTCCCTTTCATTACGAAGGGTTGAACATAGCCATTCCCTGAAGTTTATATGTTAAGATTTAATTCTTCTTTGTTTTTATCTCTCTCAGGATAGAAGAACATTTGATGTAATATTTCATTACTGGTTTTGCTATAAGTTATTATCAAAGTATATTTGTTTTTCTCTGTGCGCTTATGCAACCCCATACATTATATAAGTTAATTTGATGCATTTAATGTTTTCACTATTATAGCCATGTTATTTATATACATTTTCTAGCTGAACCTTTTAGCACGGTGGTTGCAGGATATGTTGACTCCTGGGTTGATTTACATTCATATTGTGTTTCCAATCTTAAAATAGTTTCTTAGTTTTATGATTTGAATACAAGGGCTTTTAGTACTGTGTATGATTTTTCCAAAGTTATCATTTGTTTTTAAGCCTCATGGATCTTCCTTGAATTTGTAAGAGTTTGTTTCATTTGTACTTCAAGTTTTAATGGCCAGGGGACCATGATCCCTACCCCGTAATTATGAGGCTCTACTTCTAAACCCATGTGCCCTTTAAATTCCTTCTACAGGATGTTTTTAAGTTTTTTTTCTTCTGAGATATAGTTTGCTATCGACAACTTTCATGACATCTCAGTTTCCAATTTTATTCTTGATTTACCCTATGTAATAGTATTGTTTGCCATGTAATCAATATTTTCCCCTTTTTTCTTAACAATATATATACACAACTTGATAAGTATGGTTAATAGTACAACTCTTTATAGCAATGCTTATTTTTTAATTTATTCCTACTGTTACACTTCTTTATACCCTCTATCAATACAAAAGTTTAGAGTAGGAAGATAAATAAAGTATTTGAGTAGTAGGACTTAAATTCACTTTCTATTATAGTATTTCTTGCTATTTTGTCTAGTTCCAACATTGTCTCATCCTTCAAAGTAGATTGAAACCAACATTGTTTCTAATTAACAGAGATACTATAAAATACTAGTATAGTGAATTTAAAATGTAAATTTATTTCTTAACACACCAACTGAACCAATAAAATTTAAACACTTATCTTTGTAGTCTCGGTTAATTGATGGCACCACCCAACCTTTAGATAGGCGATCATGTCCTCTACTCCCCTTGTGCTCCACACCAGGGTCTAGATGGCAGGTTTCATGTCAGAATTTAAGCCTTGGGACCTCTGTCCAACTCCACTAGTAATCAACCTGCTCTGGACAATTCTCTTTCTTCACAACATGTTGTTGTAAACCATTTCTTCTTTCATGAATAGGACCCCTTCCCGTGCTCAGTATTTCCCTTTATTCTCTTGGGGAAGGTAACTGTCAGAAACTGGCTCTTTATTTTACTATGGAATCTTGGAATTATTTTACCATTCAGTTAATAAATTACTCAATGTAATTTTTATTCATGAAGTAAAACTCAAGTTTTTACTAATGAATAACCATATTCGTTAATTTCTTTTTTAACAATTCAAATGTATTTCTAAAAATTCTTTTAAACATAAGATTGAAAATAAAACGAGGTGTTACATCTTCCCCCACTAGAGGTAAAAATTTTCCTCGGTGTTTACTCCATTATGGTAAACATTTCAGGATATGCCTCTCGAACAGAGTTTTCATACTCCCAAGTAGCCTCCTCTGGGCTAAAGTGCTTCCATTGCACCTTAAATTGGCAGATGAATTGCCTCTGGAGCGTTATTTCTCTCTGATTGAGAATACGCTGAGGTTCTACCGGAAATTCGCCATCTAGTTCTACCTACAACCAACATATTTTTATAATTAATTTAATAAATAAATCTTCCTTTTTGGAAGTCATAATGTAAACATAACTTACATGTACGATATGCCAGTGTATCACATGCTTGGGGTCATGTATGTATCGCTTCAGTAAAGATACATGGAAAACATTGTGTACCGATATATGGCTAGGAAAAGCCAGTCGATAAGCCACCGGGCCTATTCGTTCCAAAATGTGGAAAGGTCCATTGTATCTAGGAGCCAATTTGGCACAAGTGTTCAACCTTAAGGTGCTCTTTTTGGATTTAATTATTACATAAACATGGTCACTCACTTTGAATTCTTGAAAGGTTATTTTTTGATCTGCATATATTTTCTGCCTATCCTGGGAAATCTTTAAATTGTGTTTAATTTTCCTCACCTCATGCTCCATTTCCTCTAGCATGTCTATTCCAGGCATTAGATTGGTTTCTAGGCTACTCTAGTTTATGGGGGTCGAGAATTGTCTGTCGTACAATGCCTCAAAAGGACCCATCTTGAGGGATTCCTGGTATCCATTTTTTTAGGTGAATTCGACCAGATGCGAATAGTCTTCCCCCTTTGTGGGTTGCTGCATCACATACATGTGTAGAATGTCTTATAATATTTGATTCACCCTCTCAGTCTGTCCATCCATTTGAGGATGGTAGGTTGTACTAAACTGGATATGTGTCCCTAATCTAGTGAATAGTTCTTTCCAGA
Organism: Pinus albicaulis; assembly: GCA_034641835.2. Taxonomy (NCBI): domain Eukaryota; kingdom Viridiplantae; phylum Streptophyta; class Pinopsida; order Pinales; family Pinaceae; genus Pinus; species Pinus albicaulis. The sequence goes on along the minus strand of CM076584.1, from coordinate 211,919,180 downwards.
AAGCTGAGGTGAACTTTATTTATTGATCTGAGATGACAATTATTGGAATGCCATGCAGTCTTAATATATCCCTCATGAAGATGTCAGTAATCTGTGTGGTCTTGTAAGTCTACTAAATAGGTATGAAATGAGCTACCTTTTTTAGTCTGTCCACCACCACCATAACTGAATCATTGTGTCTTTTGCTTCTTGGTAGAACTGTGATGAAATCAAGGGATATGACTTCCCACTTTCATTCTGGTACAGGAATGGGTTGAAGAAATCTTGCTAGATGTTGGTGCTCCACCTTAACTTGCTGAAACTCCAAACATTTAGTTAGATATTCAACAATTTTTTTACACATTCCAGGCTAGAAATAGTCCTTCCTAATTGTTGTCAACATCTTCTAGTATCTGGTGTTATCACTCATAATTTTGTGAGTCATTACTTGACATGGTCATACAGTTCACTCCTTCAAAAGGGTAATTTCTCCTTAATCATTTTTCAAGTTGGCATAGGAAATTTCATTTTTTCATATTTAACCTATCCTAAGTTTCAAGACCACCCTCATTTCGTCTCAAAACCACCTCCATATAGGTCACATCATGTTCCATCAGTCATCATTTGCTAACATATTTGATTTCCCAAGCTTAGAACTCTGAAAAAGGTAATTTTAGCCAAGAATCCCTACTTTTATAGCGAATTCAGTGTAAAATAGGCAGAAAACGCTACGAAATTGTTGATAGTTTTGTCGCGAATATGAAGCATTTCTATGTTTTCTGACTTTGAGAATTCAACTTCAAGGACGGTTTTTGGGCAAATAGAGACGTATTTTAAGAAATTGAGAGAGGTTATTTTCACTAGCATATCAAATAAAAATAACCTCTTTCAATTTTCTCAAAGGTGCTGCACATTGGGAGATACAGGGATGCCTTTCAGCCCTATTTTCAGCATGCATAATTTTTCTATTTTATACATGTTTTTTGAATGCATATTATGGACAACTGGAGATGTTTTTAAAAAAACCAAGAGAGGTTTTTACTCAATACATATTGGCCTAAAACAAAATCCTTCAGTTTTTCAATATATATCAAGGATATGGATATAAGAGCTCATCTCTGAACCCTATGTTTTCAGAAAAAAACAGAGTCATTTTACTTATGAATAAACTTGCTAAAGGTGAAAAGGATGTTTTTTGAAGAGGAAACACCTCAAGGCTCTTAAATTGAGTTTGATTATTTTTTAAGAGGTTAATGTCATGTTTAAGACCAATTCTCTATAGCTAGAGGTTAATTTTTTGAGGCAAAGTCAAAATCTGGAAATTGCACAGTTTTCCATAGTTTCATAATGTTTCCTAGGCTTAAAGCTAGGAAAATGCTACGAAAACACCTGTAGCTATATTTTTGCCTTTAAAACCACTTTTTTTTGCTTTCAAGGAGAGGAAATGGTAGTGATGAGGTATGAGGTCATGATGGATACCTTGGAACATCAAAAGAGCATAAATTTTTAGTGCAAAAGCTATTTTTGGATGCTACGAAACTGCCCTATTTTTGTAGCGAGCTGTTTTTTAAGGTTTCTGAGAAAATGAAAAATTATTTTGGAAATATGAAAGAGGTTTTTATTCAGCACATGCCTATCTACAAAAACATCTCTTATTTTCTGCAAATCCATTAGGGTTTTGAAATTATACACTCATATTTGAAGCCTATTGTTTCAGAATTTTCACTAACCAGATTTATGAGAAAATTGTAAAAATTCAACTTGGAGGAGGTCCAGCTCAACATCCACGTGGCATAATAACACATCAGCACTCTAGTACACTCAGAAAATTAGTTGGTTGTAGTTTATAAGGGTTATTAAATTGATTTGTTGAACTATTAATGAAAGAAGAGTCCTTTTTGTATTCAAACTCTGCAAAACAGAAATATCCATAGGAAGTCTCCCAGTGATGGAATCATATTTGAAATAGGTCTCTGAGGTGGGAATTCAAAGTTATAAAGGTGGAATATCATTTGTATGAGTCCTAATTCTATAAAGGAGATATTTTTGAAGTTAGAAAGGGGGGAGATGTTATGAAGGCACTACTCTTGTAATCTTTGTCTATCAATAATATACAGTTGCAATAGCTTATTTCAGACCTGAGATTCATCTATGTGTTATTATGTATTTTTATTATATCAGCATTTTACTTTCTCTCCATTTTTCTAGTTGTATGATCACTTTGAATTCATGATTACATGCTCCAACTTCCATTTATACACCTAGTCTGTTGTTTTGTCATGTTTTATTAGTTTTCTTATGTATAATCACTTGGAATTCATGGTGACATGCTCCAACTTCCTGTATGCATATAGATTTCTTTTCTATCCTTCATGTGTGGTTTTATAAGAACATAATTGCCTCAGGTTCCATGAGATAGATTTTCTTGTGACTTGGTTTTCATATTGACTCCATAAGCCCAATGGTAGTAAAACTTATACATCTTTCACCTGCACAAAAACACATTCAATCCAATTCAGAGTTAGCCATTTGCTTTCAATTTGTTCACTGAATATCCATTATCCTTTTGAGAGAGCCCTCTCAGACTAGAAAGGCTAATTTCTAGTTACAAGTGGTTTGAAATAGTTACTCCAAGTTGACCATTGAAGTAACCCAACATGACTCAATTTGGTGATAACATATGGGGTGTCCAACATAGGAACTCTGATGCTATTCATCCAAAATCAACTCCTTTAACCTCATTTGGTTTGGGATACATATCCTCCCTCAAAATACTAAATTTTTTTTATGATTAATTCCATAATCTGATTTCTTTCTTTGCTTTTCCACCTCTCTTGCTTGCTGCCATAAAAATTGATACTCAGGATCTCTATTTGCTTCCTCCATTATTTGTTCCTGAAACTTAATTCTTCTTGATTAAAGTAAAGTTTATATATGAAATGTAGTTTCCTGCTTAAAGCATCCTCTACATGATTCTCTTTACCTTTTGCATGTTGAATGTCAAAATTGAATTCACTTAGGAACGCATTCCATCTTGCTTGGCGGGCATTCAAATCAGATTGTTTAAAGTAACTGGTCAATCTACTATGGTCAGTTCTTAGCACAAACCTTTTCCCCAATAAGTAATCTCTCCAAACTCGAAGAGCATGAAATACAACAGTCAACTCTAAATCATAAGAAAAATATCGCTGCTTATGGTCCTTTATCTTCCTATATTCATACACTATCACCTTTCCATCTTGTGTCAATACTACTCCCACCCCTTCCTTACAAGCATCTGTGTAGACTTCAAATTCTATGTTTGGGTCAACCACTCTAAACGCAAGGGAAGTAGTTAATATTTCCTTTAACCATTCAAAAATGACTTGACATTCATTATTCCACTTAAAAACTTGCCCCTTCTACTGCAAGGAAGTAATGGGAAAGACTATCTTAGAGAAGCCTTTGATGAATCTTCGTTAGTAACCAACTAAGCCCATGAAAGAATGTATGTCAGCTACATTTCTGGGAACTATCCATTCCATAATTGTTTTTATCTTTTCGAGGTCTACCAATATCCCTTTAGCAAATATTACATGACCCAAGTATTGGGTCTATTCTTTTTAGAAATCACATTTGCTAAATTTGGCGTAGAGATGATGTTCCCACAACATTTTCAACACCAAGCGTAAATGTCCTTGGTGTTCCTCCATATTTTTAGAGTATATCAGTATAGCATCAATAAATATTAAAACAAAATTATCCAGAAATGGTTGAAAGATGCCATGCATCAGAATCATGAATGTTTCTGGTGCATTGGTTAATATGAATGGTAGTACTACGAATTCGTAATGTCCATACCTAATACGAAAGGCTATTTTGGATATATCTTCATCCTTAATTCGTATCTGGTGATACCCAGATATCAGGTCAATTTTTTAGAATACCTTTTTTCCTTTTACCTGATAAAAAAGATCATCTATATGTGGAAATGGATATTTATTTTTAACAGACAACTTATTAAGATGTCGGTAATGCATGCACATTCGCATTGTACCATCCTTCTTTTTAACGAAAAACACTGGTGCTCCCCAAGGGGACATACTTGGTCAAATATACCCTTTGTCTAATAGTTATTGTAGCTACATTTTTAATTCTCTCAACTCAGGCACACTCATTCTATATGGTGCTCACGATATAGGTGCTTCTCAGGGTAGTAATTCAATAGTAAAATCGATATCTCTTTTTGGGGGTAATACTGGAATATTTTCAGGAAGTATGTTCATAAAATCCTGAACAACTGGAATATTTTCCAACATAAGGGTCTTGTATTTGGAATTAGTAAACCCACCTGAATAACATATAGTTGACACCCCTTTCTAATGCATTTACCCAGCTGAGATGCTATTATGGGGTGCAATTGAAGTGGTTTCCTAATTCCTTGTAATGCTTGACGAGTACCATCTTCTGCCTTAAAATGGACAATTTTCTCCTTGAAATCTACCAATGACCAATGTCTTTCTTACTAGGCCATTCCTAACAAAATATCGTAGGAGCCTAAAGGTAAAATATTTATTTTGATTGCTATATGTTGTCTTCCTATTTCTAGGCTACAATCCAAAACTTTAGCATTAACTCCTCTCTTTTCTCATGTAGCCAATTGTACCAACTAGGGAATTTTAAATTTCTAGCTTTGAAGTTTACAATTTTCAACTAATCGAAGGTTTATATAACTTAAACTAGCACCAGGATCAACCAAAATGGAAACATTTTGGGAATGTAATTTACCTTCCTGTTCTATCATGGTTGGTTAGAAATATGCTTGCCGATCTTCTAGTGAAACATTGATCATTGGTATTTTTCGTGCCACATCCCCTACTATAGACACCTCTTGAAGCTTGGCTGCAACTTCATTTCTTCCACGGTGAAGGCAATTCTTCAAGTAGTGTGCCTCACCACATCCCCAACTTTGTAAAGGTGGTTTGTGGGGCTATCCAAGGTTTGGCTTGCTAGATGCTTCATTAGGCCATTCCTCAACTGCCCATTTGGTATTTTGATGGTTTTTCCCAAATTTACTATTTTTTGGATTTGTCAAAGCATTTTAATAATTTCCTGATCTGATGTTTTTAAAATTCGAGGAACCTTTCTAGCCTTTCTTTGGTGGCCAACTTCTGACAAATTCAAATTTTTACCTTGGACTGGTGATTGTAGAAATTATATGCACTAAGGATGCATATGTCCTAGATCCACTTGATCTCACACTATTTAACTTTATGCAAGATACTGAATCTATTCCACTTGTTAATATTTTGTGGAAAAATTAATTGCGCAATGTGAAGCATAAACAAAAATAATCAATCACACATAACACAATTTTTAACCAGGAAAGCCTGAAGCTGAAAACCCCAACTAGATATTATGTAACATGGAGATCATATGAAAATCTCATACAAATATTATCAAGCTCTCAGTATAGTACAATCATCATACACTAATCAAGACCAATCTTGCAAATCCATGCACCGATCTTTGCCTCCTACTAGCCTGCCTCCATTATTCAATCCCCGCTGAAGAATAGCTCTGAATGAATTCGAATTACCCTTGCCTTGACTACACAATCCTCATTGGAAACTCCAATTTGTGTGTGTGTGTGTGATGCAATCAATGCATCACTATAGTCACAACAAATAGTCTATCTTGCCTTTTAACCTACCTCTCCACTGGGTCTCCACTTAAACTGCCATGCACTGTAGTTAACTGTTGTATTGTTCAGTTGATTAATGAGTTATTATTTGTGAATTAATTAACTAATTAATTCACTCTACTCTCACTAGTGTATCATTTAGTTAGACTAGATACAACTAGCTCAACTGAGTCTAACTGAGTTAAACTAAATACAACTCCATAACTACTTCTTCCAATTGTGTCATAACTCTGCCACTTGAGTTATAACTGAGTCCTCCATGCATTAGCTCCAGTAAAACCTTGGGAATTGGGTAATTCCCTCAGTCCACTGATGTGCCACATATGTGCACTGAACTAAAGTGATCTAAGAGAATAAGTTGTTGTTTAGTGTCTGATTATTATTAAGAGATAATAATAATCAACATGCATCTATTTTTATTTCAGCGATCTATAAATAGACTTCGACCAATATTCTAAAAATATAATTTCATCTATTTTTCCAACTTGATTAACCATCCACAAATAGCATCCTGCAACTTCTGAAATATGATCATCATGTCTAAAAATAGACATAGTCTAAAAATAGACTTGCGCCAAAAATAGCCTGCGGGCCCACTTAGTGAAGGCGAATATTTTCACTAAGCTCATCATATTTTTGAATCTCAACACTCCCTCTAAACAAGATAGGGATTATCATTCACCCTGATCCTGCCTCTATGGTATTATAATTTTCTCCTGGTGAGTGCCTTCGTCAGAATATCTACATCCTTATCCTCTGTAGGAATGTACTGAAGCAACATGATCTTCCGTTGCACACAATCTCTGATATGATGATATAGGATATAAATATGTTTATATCTATCATGAAACACAAGATTAACCAAGAGTTTAATGCAACTCTGATTATCACAATGTATCATCGTGGGCTCTAAATGTGAACCGAACAGACCAACCAGGATCTTACTCATCCAGATAGCCTCACATGTAGCTTCACTTGCTGCTATGTATTATGCTTCGGCTGAACTGAGTGTAATGGATCTTTGTTTCCTGCTGCACCAAGAAACTGTCGTAGATCTGATACTGAAAATCCCCCTTGATGTGCTCTTTCTATCTGTTGGGCTTCCTGCCCAATCTGCATCCGTGAAGCCATGCAACTTCACCTCATCCGTCTATCTGTACCATAAACCATACTCAGATGTGCCCCTGAGATATCTCAGGACATGCTTGCCCGCCTTCCAAAAGATCTTGGTAGTCTTAACCATCGCTTGTGAAAATTGGTTCACTGCATAGCATATGTCCGGTCTTGTATTGACTAAAAATATGAGCGAACCCACTAATTGTCGATAAACAGTGGCATCCACTACCTCTGCCGATGTAGCATCCTGTTTTTTCCATTTTCCTGGAAGAGGAGTGTCGATATGCTTGCAGCCTTGCATGTGAAACTTCTCCAGTATCTCCCGGGCATACTTGCCTTGAGACACAAACATTTCACCTTCCTGCTACCATATTTCCAATCCAAGGAAATAATGAAGGAGGAATAAATCCTTCATCTCAAACTCCTTTGCAAGATCTGCCTTGCATGAGTGTATCAACTGCTCATCACCTATTAGTATTAAATCATCAACATAAAGTACAATGATTAAAAGCTTAACCTCCACCACAATTTGGTACAGGTTTGCATCCGCCTCACTCTTGGTGAATCCAAGTCTAGTGAAATAGCTGTCGATCTGAGTGTACCAAGCACGGGGTGCTTGTTTCAGCCCATACAACGCTCTTTTGAGCCTGCACACATGCGACTCACTGTTGAAGATCTCAAATCCTTCAGGATGCTCAATGTACACCTCTTCCTCAATGATCCCATTGAGGAACACAGTCTTCACATCCATCTGATGAATGTGCCAACCCATCTGTGCTAAGAGAGCAAGGATGGTCCATATGGAAGAATAATGTGCGACAGGTGCAAAGGTTTCTTCATAGTCAATCCCCTTAATCTGTGAGAAGCCCCAGGCAACAAATCTTGCCTTATAATTCTCGACACTCCCATCAGAAACTTGATTTACCTTGTAGATCCACTTGATCCTAAACCTAATTTTCCCACCGGCCTTGGAAAAATCTCCCAAGCACTATTTCTGACAATGGAGTCATTCTCCTCCACCATGGCGTCTACCCATGTGGGCTCCTGCACTGCTTCTTCAAAAAAAAATGGCTCTGTCACGATACACTTGCTCATAAGAGCCATGTATTGAGCGATGGGAAAGGTATGAATTTGTGATTTATTTCTTTATCTTTTTCCTTTAATCATAAATCCTTTATATTCTAAAATGGTAATATATTGAAGAATTATAATGGAATTAAGGATATTAGTGATTATTGCAAATTAAATAAATATTTTCCTTTCTTCTATACAGAAAATAGAAGAAATGGGAAGCCACCATTTGGGAGGAAAAGACAAAGAATAAGTAACCGTTGTCCCTTCAACAAGAAGCCATATCCAGACAAGAAGATCGAAATCGAAGTGCACAGTCAAAGAAAATAAAGGAACAATGCAACTTCAGCACAAGAGGAAAAAACGATAACTGGAGATAGAAGATAGAGCGAATCCCTCAGAACTTTCGATCGTAAGGGATCGTTTCTTCAAAGCTTATCTGTATTTCTTGTTTTGTCTGCCTGGCTGTTATAAAAGGACATCACGTGTAGAAATCAGAGAGCATGTATTATCATTATTCAGATTTCTTTTTGTATTTTCACTTTGATCGCCGACTCTCGTTGGTTAAAGTAGAGTGCGATTTCTTGTGAACTATGTTACATATGATTAATATATAATTCAGTTGCCGTTCCATTATTTGATACTGGAGTAGCTCGGCGGTGCTTCAACTTAGAAAATTAAATATTACAGAGCAATGCAACACATAAAATATGCGGAAAATAAAAGCACACAAAACACATAAAACTAGAGAGACACATATATACGTGGTTCACCCAGTTTGGGCTACGTCCACCCCGAACAACCAGTCCTTCCTTTCTATTATCCAGCAAAAAAGAAGAGACAAAAACTACAGCAGATCCACTGTAATATCCTTTTTTCTCTCTCACAGTCTCCCTCTCTGTTTCTCGCTTCGAGAATACACATATCATACACAGCCGCAATACAATACCCTCATATATACAAGGGGGTTTCCTTCTAGGGAAAAAAACCATAATCTAAACATAACTTCTACCGTCAGATCATTTGCCTAATGAACGGCCCAGATTGACTAGAAATTACTATACTTTTACAAGGCAATTTTACATCTGTTTTTAGCTTCGGGGCGCTGCCCCCGAAAACCCCCACCAGGGGGGGGGGGGGCACGACAGCGATTAATTATGGGCGGCGTTGCCGCCCCTTTGAAGGTATAGGTGTCTAATTCTGTGATACAAAGTAAACAAGATAATCAGGCTCCACACCCAACACTTCACTAGAAGCTAAGGGCCCAGTCCTAGTGGATCCACTTGCTATTTGTACCATTACTTTACAATTCAAGTTGTGTAATGGTTTTCTTTAATTTTCATTCTCTCTAGTCGCATTTCTTTATAGATTCCATGTTTGATAGCTTACTGTTTCACTATTTTATGGAATTGGTTTATTGCATAAGCTGTGATTGAATTGCGTTGCTGTCTTTTACACCATAACAAGATTATTATTCTTTGTAACTTGTATTGATACGCTTTTCCAATATAAAGCTTCGCTATCCATTCTAGAATTTTCTATTCATTTCCATTAAATGGCTTTGCTGATCATTTCTTTACTGCAAGTATTTGGTTTTGCTTTGGAATGTTATTGCAAAGAGCATGTTTCTTCCATTTCCATTAGCAGCATTATTTAACTCAGTTATTATTTCCAATTAGTTGCTTTAGTGTGGAGTGTAAGATCAAAAATGTAAAGGACATTGGCTATCACTGTCTAAGTTCTCAGATTGAGGATCTTGTTTATGTTTGTTTTCATTTACATCAGTTGACAGAGGAAAGAGTTATTACCACTACATCCTTGACTGATGATTGCTGAGTGAATAATTGAGTTTTTGAGCATTAAGTTTCATGTCATTGAAATTAGATTCCATCTTCAAACATCCATTTACTCCTGTATTTGAAACACTGTGCTGAAAATTGGAAAGCATTACTCTTAGATTGAATTTTCGCCTCAGACTGAGTACACTCTTGAGATAAGAGATCGTACCTGGATTGATAATTAATGTAGGATAAATAGGAGTTAAAAAGACACCTTTTTATACCTCAACATTTTGGCGCCGTTTCCAGGAAGTGTGTAGCTATTTAGAAAGAGCGATGTTTATTTGATTTTCTCTGCTAAGGAAGAACAGGGCAATAAAAACAGAAGGTAAGAACCTGCGTAACGAGCGAGGAACATGCTCATTCACTTGCCCACTTCATAGCAGAACTGCGTAGAAGTTTAAGGTAGGAATGAATGCTTGTGTTTTTTGAATGACTAGAAGATCTAACCAAAAAAAAATTCCTCCCAGACCTGAAAAACCTAAGGGACCGGTGACCCTTGGGTGAAAAACCTTTATCGATAATATCATTAAGAAAGCTGAATCTCAGCCATCAGTAGGCCCTAGAAAAATTGCTTCTAGACAACCTACTAGCTCCCTTCGGGCCTTAGAATCACCATCTGTAGCTTTTGCTGAGGTGCATAGCCAGACAGAAGAGACTGAGCAAGATTCTCAAGAAATTGAGAATTCTCGCCCAATTTATTTACAAGAAGGGAACTCTAGTAATCTCCACGAAGAAGGAGGAGAAATATGGGAAATAGAAGAACCAAGATCCCCTCTTTAAGTAATCCAAACACTAAGCAGCCCAGATAAGGGAAGTGCTGTCAAAATCATCCAAAACAAAGCTGAAGAACCTGAAGAACCAAAATCCCCTCTGATAATAGTTCAGCAAGAGACACTCATTATCCCAGACCAAGGAAGTGTTGTTAAGGTCATCCCTACTCCTTCTAGTCAGCCTTGGAATAATTCCCTAGAAATCCCAAAAGGATATTGGCACATATTTGATCAAATGGCCCAGAACCAGCAACCACCCCAAAATTCCACACTGCAATATCCCATTGTGGACACTGCAGTATATGCACCAATGAAGGCTATTCCTCTCTAGCATATTCCTACATTCCATGGCTTAACATCAGAAGATCTAGATGCATTTCTATTTGAATTCAATGTATTATGTAGGGGGTATGACTATACCACCGATCCCCAAAAGCTAAAATTATTCCCCTCCACATTAAAAGGAGCAACTCTACGATGGTTTATGGGGTTAGGTGGAGGTGTTATAAATGACTGGGATCAGATGAAAGCTGCTTTTCTAAAGAAATATCAGGATTATTGTAGGTCCAGGGAATTAAAGGATGAAATATTTCAGATTACTGCAAAACTTAATGAAACATTGGAGGAATATGTAGAATGATTTTTGGTTTTCAAGTTCCTGTGGTTATTGTTTACTGAAGAGTTTGCCGGATTATCCACAATCTCACGAAACACATGCAGAATGATTTCAATACAACCTCCAGAGATCACCTTATGCATCTTTACCCTTACCTAATAATGTGTTAAAGACTACATTAATTAAAGGATGAAGGAACAATGGGTTGAAACATTAAACATCATGGGAAAAGGTGACATATATCAGGAAAATTTTGCTGACATTATTGATTTATGTATCAGAAGTTCGAGAGGCAGCACAAGACTAAAACCAATAGAATGTGACATGATCACAAGGGATAGCAAGACCTCTAGTGGAGGTATAACCCACATATAAATTGGAAATCTACTAGAAGATTTCAAAACTGATATTTTAGGGACTCTGACGACGCAACTCGACATCATGCAAGCTGAAAAAATCAAGCAGAAGCAGAACAAAATTTGGCAATATTCTACCATAGATGCATAAAGAAACATGGCCATAAAGAGTGCCCGCTAGATACAGTCCAAGTTTGCACCATCTTCATGAAATATCACTCCACAGAAAGTTTCCCCTAACTCCTGGGATTGAAAGTAGTCTACAAAGAAGCGGAAGAAGAAATAGAATGGGTGTGCTTACTAAATCAGTGTTGTCAATGGCAGCCACGAAAAATAGGTATGCCCATCGATCTATCCTCTTCTTTTCAGTCTCCTCAGTATAATGCTCAACAATATAATGGAATGTGGTAAAATCAGCCACCTTTCCCCAGTTGGTTATAGCAGCCATTTCCTACATCGCCATGGAAAAATCAAACAAATCAAACCATTTGGCCAAAATTTCCTTACTATCCACTATTTGGGCAAAATAATACATATCCAACACAATGGTCCCCCTCCACCTCATAGAGTCAAACCTAGTAGTCGAATTGGCAAAGATCTATGAATCAACCAGCTAGAACGATTCCTCTCCCTCCACCTACACTCCCAGTGCCATATACATTGCAAAAAAATCCCCAGACCAACTTAAGACCACAACTCCCAGCCCAACCCAACCTGAACCCTAATAATAAACTGGTTCAATCTGTTCAAATAATAGAAGCAACAGAACTAGAAACTGAGTTAAGGGAGTGCAACGACCTTCAAATAAGGTCTGGGCACATAATAGAATCAGAAGGAGACAAAAATGTTCAAGTTGAAAATTCATTACCTTTAGAACAAACATTACAAAAAGATAATGTGGTTAGAAAACAAACTCATGAGCAAGCAACCACCTCTTCTCAACCATTCCCAGAATGACTAATCATACCTCGCCCAATAGAACATCCTGATTTTGATCTTCTGGGAGAACTGAAAAATTTGTGTATAAAAATACCACTTCTCCAAGCTATCCAACATATTCCAATGTATGCAAAGACCATCAAAGAATTATGTATAAGAAAGCCAAAGAGGAGAATAACAACTAATCCAACTGTCCAAGTAGTTGGCACACTATCTGACTTGCTATCAGGAAGAGAAGCACCTGTAAAGTATGAGGACCCATGAAATCCTATAGTTACGGTGAAAATCAATGGAAAATCCTTTCCAAATGCCTTAGTTGATTTAGGAGCTGCAAATAATATCCTAACAACCAACACTTGTAAAAAACTTAGCATTACATCATTAGATCCAACCACAACCTTATTGGAATTGGTTGACCGATCGGTAGTCAAGCCAGAAGGCACACTGCATGATGTAATGGTATCTTTAGACTCCTGGGAATACCCTGCCAAATTTTTTATTATTAACCCCAAAAACCGGCTAGATGGACACCCTTTAATGTTAGGTAGACCTTGGCTGGAAACTGTTGATGCTTACATTGGCTGCCGACAAGGTAGCATGACTATAAATAGAGGGAGTTATGTCAAGAATTTAGCCTTATACCCTCCAGCCTAGCCAAGTTTAACAATAATAAAAACAAAGAAACAACATGTATCATACCTCATAGAAAACATTAGATCACCATTAGCCATAGAAGATGCCCTCGAATTTAAAGACCAAACAAAGGATGACATCATTAATAGTTTCATTAACCAACCAAAAACCAGATCCCATTTGCAATGTCACATGATCGAGGCATCATTTGATAATGAAGAAGAAGAAGATCACCTGAAAGACATTCATGATCAATCAATACTTACCACCTCTGCTTACAATAACAAAACTATAGAAATTGAGCCAGGAAAAACTCTGAACATTAACAAAAACCTGTCTGCTGAACGAGAGGAGAAGATGGTCCAACTACTGAGAAAATATAAGGGAGCCTTTACACGGGATTACCTAGACATGAAAGGAATTGATCCCCAGTTATGTATGCACCACATTTATACAGAAAAAGATGCTATACCCATTCGCCAACCCCAACGGAGATTAAACCCTCATGCTAAGGATATTGTGAAAGCTGAATTACAAAAAATTTTGGATGTAAATTTTATTTATCCAATATCTGATAGCAAGTGGGTCTCTCCACTAGTAGTGGTGCCAAAGAAGAATGGAAAGTGGAGGATATGTGTAGACCACAGAGAATTAAAAAAAGAAACCCAGAAAGACCACTTTCCCCTTCCTTTCATTGATCAAGTATTAGATACATTAGTAGGAAAGAAATTATTTTCTTTCCTAGATGGCTTCAGTGGATACAATCAGATTCAGATCGCCCCAGAAGGCCAAGATAAGACTACTTTTACTAGTCCTTGGGGAACATTTTCTTACAAAGTTTTACCCTTTGGTCTATGCAATGCCCCTACCACATTTTAGAGGGCCATTCTCAGCATCGTTTCAGATTTAATAAATGAAGGGCTCGAAGTATATATGGATGATTTCACACCTTATGGAGATGATTTTGAGCCAACATTAGAAACATTGGAAAAGGTGTTGCAAAGGTGTATTGCCACCAGGCTCTTCTTAAGCCATGAGAAGTGTCATATGATGATGACTGAGGGACTCATCTTAGGTCGTTATATCTCAGCAGCTAGAATATAGGTAGATCCAGCTAAAATTCAGATAATTTTGTTAATACCTACTGCCACTACACAAACAGAGGTATGTAGTTTTCTGGGATTTTCTAGTTATTATAGAAGATTCATAGAGCATTTTTCTCAAATAGCTGCACCTCTATACGCACTAGTAGGGAATGTTGATTTTATTTGGATAGATAAATGTGACCATGCTTTTGAAGATCTGAAAAAGCTTCTATCAATAACCCTAGTGCTAAGGGGCCCAAACTGGGATTTTCCATTCCAAATTTCATCTGATGCCTCAGACACAGCTATCGGAGCAGTCCTTGGGCAGGAATAAGATAAAAAACCATATGCAATTTATTATATTAGCAAGAATCTATCTCCTGCTGAATTAAACTATACTATGACTGGAAAAGAATTTTTAGCTGTAATACATGCTATAAATAAATTTAGACATTATATAACTGGGTATCCGTAGTTTTATATACAGATCACTCTACCATAAAATTTTTAGCAAATAAACCTGTTTCAAATGGTAGAGTAACAAGATGGTTGATTCTATTGCAGGAATTTGACATCACAATAAAGGATCGACCTGGAAAAGAGAATCCTGTAGTTGATTTTCTCTCACAAATGCCAAAACCAACGGACGCAGCAGCAGTCAAAGATCAATTTATAGATGAACATTTTTTTGTTGTTACTGCCAGAACCCCATGGTATGCTGATGTTGCAAATTATTTAGTAGTAGGTAAATTACCCAAGCATCTAATGCTCAATTAACGAAAACAAATAGTGCAACGCAGTACCCGATTCTCTTGGATTGGGGGCTACCTATTTCATACAGGAGTAGATATGCACATCAGAAGATGCGTCTGAGAAGACAAAATATTTGACATTCTGAAAGCATGCCACGACGGGCCGTGTGTCGGACATTTTGCAAATCTCATGACTAGTCACAAAATTTTACAAATAGGCTACTACTGGCCTACAATTTTTAAAGATGCTAAAAATTTTGTACAAGCCTGTGATAGTTGACAAAGGGCGGGGCGCCTTGGACAGTCCAATGAAATGCCCTTGAATCCACAGTTAGTAATCGAGCCATTTGAGTGCTGGGTGCTCAATTTTATTGGTCCTATTAACCCACCATTAAATCAAAAAACATACATACTAGTTGCAACAGAGTATGTTACTAAATGGGTTGAAGTAGAGGCACTTCCAAGAGCTACAGAGGACTCTGTAATACATTTCCTTTTCCAAATATTTGTGAGATATGGCCTCCCGAGGGACATAATTACAGATGGAGGACCATAATTTGTAGGTAATAAAATCGCTGCAACATTAAAAAATTACCACATTTAGCACAAAATTACAACCCCATACCACCCACAAGAAAATGGCCAAGTAGAAAGCATGAATAAGGTGATAGAGGTAATACTTACAAAAATAGTTGCATCACAGAGACGTCACTGGGCTTCAAGATTTCCATAAGCCTTGTGGGCATGCCGAACAACGTGGAGAAATACCACAGGGTATTCACCATATCAGTTAATATTTGGAAAAGAACCCATCTTTCCAATAGAATTTGAAATTCAAACATTAAGAACAACGCAGGAGGTGGGTTTGAATTTAAATGAGGCCCAGGTTAGAAGATTACAAAAAATCAATGAGTTAGATGAAATTAGGCTCTCCGCCATTCAACACACTGCATTAATTCAACATCAGAGAGAAAAATGGCACAATGCGCTTATTAAAAATAAAATCTTCCACGAAGGAGATTGAGCACTCCTATATGACTCCAGGTTTCAAGATTTCCCTGGAAAATTCCAGATACAATGGCTTGGACCTTATGAGATACATAAAGTGCATGAAAATGGCACCATTACATTAACTACCATTGATGGATCTGGACATTCTTTCAAAGCAAACGGTCATTGAGTATGACTTTACCACAAACTGCTTAATCGAGAATCCTTTTACCAGCAATTATGAGGAGATTCCACTATGCATATTCTAGCTGAGGAAGATAACTCCTCCGCATGAATTCACTGAGCAATTCCTTTATTTCTGAAATTTATACATAAGCTTTTCTCTTTAGTTTCGCTTGTATGAACTGCTTTTGTACATATTTTTTTTCGTGCTGTTCCTCTTAAGGAACAAATTCTGTTCCTCTTAAGAAACAATAGTTGTTCCTCCTAAGGAACATCAATCTTGTGTGCCTTTATTTTTCGTGTTGTTCCTCTTAAGGAACAGTAGCCGTTCCTCTTAAGGAACATCAACCGTTCCTCTTAAGGAATAGCAATCTTGCGTGCTTATATTTGTTTGTTGTTCCTCTTAAGGAACAACAATTTTGCGTGTCTATATTTTTTATGTTCCTCTCAAGGAACTGCTGCTGTTCCTCTCAAGGAACAACTGTTGTTCCTCTCAAGGAACATTTTCCGTTCCTCTTAAAAGAACAATATTTCCACTGATTGTTTTTGTTGTTCCTTTTAAAAGGAACAACATTTTGACCAATTATTTTTGTTGTTCCTTTTAAAAGGAACAACCCCTTCACCATTTTTTTCACTTTTTTCCGTTCCTTCTAAGGAACAACAGTTTTGATTTGGAATTTTTTTAGGCTGTTCCACCGAAGGATCAACATTTTATTTTGTGCTTGTTTTAGCCGCTGTTCCGCTTAAGGAACAGCTGTTGTTCCTCTTAAGGAACAACAGTTTCACGTGTATCTTTTTTCTTTTATTTTCTGTTCCTCTTAAAGGAACCACAATTTTGTGTGTAGATGCTCTTTTTGTTGTTCCTCTTAAGGAACAACAGTTGTTTTGTCTAAGGAACATCACTTTTTTAGTGCATTTTTCGTTTTGTTGTTTCTCTTATAGAACAACATTTTGAGAATTTTTGTGAATTCTTCATGATCCTTTTAAGGCAAGCATACAAATTTATGCAAGGACACAAAAATTAGAGGTTATTGGAATCAGAAAATCAAGGAAAAATTGTAATTTTTAAATAAATTTCTTTGTATTGATAAGAAAAAGGGAAAGGACACAACTATCTATATCACTTTGTTGTCTTTATCTTCACTAAAACTAATTTGATTGATTATTTTTATCATTTTGGTTCTTCCCTAATCCTCATAACTCTCTTTGAATTTTATTATTGAATAAGAATAAGGGCATATTTTCCTCTATTGAGATGTTTAGACTTCTTCCACCATCCCTACTCTTAAGGAGTGTTGAGCCATCCTCTATATATAAATAGGAAAGTGCTATATAAACAAAAAAGAAAAAAAGAAAAAATATTTATATGATTACTAACAATTGTATGATTTGTCAGATAGAGGATAGGGGGTCTCATCAAGAGCCAGCCTACCATGATCATAAGGAAGCAGTGAAGTGGCATTCCCACTATGGCCACCACACCAGGGATATGATCTAATGGGCACATCAGAAAAATAAAAAGTCCTTGGAATAGGAGGTCTCATCACGAGGTGGCCTGCCCACCTTTCACTCTTTCCTGGTGAATGGCATGGTGATTCATCTGGTTACCAAGCTAGCACAATGGCCTCCATCCTAACATTACAAAGCAATTTCCTAGGCATAGATAAAAGATTATGGTTCCAAGTGTGAAACAACAACTTTGTCAAGGTTATAAACACCCGTGGGAAACATAGCTCTGTTGATGGTATTGGAGTCATATTTTTCATAAATCAATAGTAATTATAAACCCTTTTATTATATCTTTATCTTGATTTCAAATGAGATTATGCTCCTAGACCCATTTTTTTTGAACCTCTTACACATGAAATATTGTTTATAAATCAATCATAATGGTTCAAAGTGAATAATGACCACATAAGCACTTTTATTCACATCAGATGTCCTTTTCCCTATTTTTGCATCATTTCATAGCATTTCCATATTTATTCATGATTTTCATAATATGCCTCGATTTAAGTAATTCAATACTTTTTGTGATCATTTCATGAGTACGCATGCCTTTCTATACTGTACGACTACTGTCCAGTTCGCTGCTCCTCCATTTCCTGTCGAGGAAAACCTCTCATATTTCAAGGGGGCGCGGGTGAATTTCGAAATATGCCTGCATACAGGTCAATTCCTTATTTTCATCAGATCCCGAAAATGGCAATTTTAACGATATTGATATTTTCCGATATGCATGGGTTGTTGTTCCATTGTCATTTCTGTGTATTGATGTGAAAAATTAACAATGTGCAGGGCTTAGATGAAATGGGAGGGCGAGCAGTACATAGCGAACCACAAGTACTAACAGTTTTCGAAGTTGCACGAGAAATTTTTGAAAGAGCAGGATGGATTGCCTACCTTACATGACTGCAGCAGCCCCATGAAACTGTGGCCATAGAATTTTTACAAAACTTGTAGAGGGATCATTCCATAGTAAGAGGAAGGAAAATAATAGTAACAAATGCAGTAATTGCTGAGGTATCCGGTCTACCAGCAATTGGACCCATATGGACCCATAAAAAATTGAGACTGCAAGAGGCCAAGACCATCTTTTGGGACGAAGGACATAACCTAACCATCAAAGGAAAATGAGTCCAGCTAGCAAATCTGGGAGAACCATGGGCAGAACTGGCGAGATTAGTGCAAAGCTACATTACATGTGATGGGAGGAAGGATGTGGTAAGACCACGTCATCTCAAATTATTAGCAGTACTAAAACAGAAATGTGTTGTAAATTTTCCTACATATTTAAAATTTTACTGCATGATGCTACTCAGAGCATAAGGAAATCCCATCATACAGGAACGGTAGTAAGCCACCATTGTTTAATTCGATTAATAGTTAGCCACAGTCTTGCTCAGCAGCATACTAGTTGGGAATAATTGGTATTTTCAATAGACGAGGGAACAACCTTACCTGCCCCGAAACGAAAAAGAATCACCAGCACAACATACAGACCTCTAAAACATAGACAGTCCTCCAGATTAAGAAGAATCAGGGGAATGTTGGGAAGCCTCCAGAGTAGCAACAGCCAGCCCTTAGAATTACCTAGTTCTAGAGATGAGCAACCCCTGCAACTTGAAGGAGGAGAAAATCAAGAAGAGGAAGAAATTAAGCATACCAGTGAAGAGGAAAGGGAGGAAGCAGAACCTCTCGTAACCTCCAGCACAATTCCACCACAGAGTCCATTGTAGGAGGATGAATTGGCCCAAATTTTGGCCAATATATGTGAATATATGGAGCCCTAGAGTCCGCTCAACCTCAATATTGAGGTAGAACAATTATGGGAACATTCTATCCACAACAAGGATACATCCGAGGAAATGCATGATGAGGAGGAGACAAAAGCAGAAGCCCCTCAGGAAATAGCAGATCAAACTAGGGTTTCCTCCCCTGAGGAACCTAGTTAGGATAATACGAACACTGAAGAAGTATTCCAAACGGAGAATATGGAAACGAGCCAGGGTGAAGGCATAGTCCCTGAAGAACAAAACCTAGGTGAGCAGCCAAGTCCAGAAAAGGGAACAACTATTCCTCCCAAGAAGAAGAAGAAGACAAATGAACTTAAGAGGCTGCGGAGGGAACAACAAAAGCTGCTAAAATTAGTAAAACAACTCAGACAGAAGACAAGGGTTCTGAAAAAGGGGGGAAATCTCTAAAAGAACCCCAAAAATAGGGGATGTAGCCATCCAAATGGAACCCCATAATACAAGGGCCATAGAGACTCAAACCGAGCCCATATTCATTCAAGATAGCAAGGAACAACAAGAAGTTGTTACAGACGCATTGCCCAAACCGAAAATGCACAAGTCTGTAATAAAGGTGTTCAGACCAAGGCACTGTCCTCTAGCAGTATGGCCAACCAGACATTTTGCAATAAAGAGACACAGACTGTAGGAACTTGATATTGTAATAAGAAAACCCACGTAGATCTTCAACCCAAAAATGTTTTCTTGAACAATGACCCTAGTGTAGCAAAACTCCAAGAGGATCTGGCACAGGCTCAGCGGGCTAGAGAAAGGCTCGAAGAAGAGACTGTTTCTAAGAAGAAATACCAAGAGTTACAACAAAAATTAAGGAACATCAATGCATCATAGGCAGAAGCCTTCGAAAAATTTCGGAAGGCAGAAGAAAAAGTTGAAGAGGTAAGGAATAGACTACAAATAGTTAGGAATCAAATGGATACTCTCTGTTCTCTATATATATATGTTCTAGCATGTAGGTCCCCTGCCAAAAATTATGCTTTTTTTTTGTTAGAAAGATATTTACAGTTACAAATTAAAGCTGTTAAGGCAGGAAAACCTATAGAATTAAAAACTGTTGAAGATTTTATAAACTGTTGCAAACTCTATGGAATAAAAGTTCAATGCTTACTCTGTGAATTTTATTTGCACAATTTTATATTGGAAGAGGAAATGGAGATGAATCCCAGTCCTTTTGTGGGCGATGTCCAATATCAAGCATTCATTTCATTTGTTGTTAACTAGTTAAAATGGCTCAAGGCCTATAACACTTTTCAAAGAAAAGAAAATGGGTTAGACCTTTGGGTTAGGGGTGAACCGAGACACCCATTACAACTATGGGATAGGCAGAAAAGCTTAATGACAAAAGAGGGTGTGATCCAGACATTGGCACCCATCCACAAAGCGATTGTCCTGGATGGGGTATAATATTTTCTGTCCATTAGAAACCAGGCCGTAGTAGCAGCTAAACTCTGATGGAAGATTTCCAATCGGTGTATTCAAGACAAAGAGCCATTCAATTATAAAAATTTTAAGTTAGCTGCCGACCACCTGGTTATTTATAGTAACCTCATCTTGAGGGAAGGCCCATATTGGCTAGGTTGTAGATTCCAAAGCCCTATTATCTGGTATCCTACAACAGACTATAAGGCCATATAGGAATTACCTGAAGGGTAGATAGGGAAAATCTTTAAATTTTTAGCTGCAAATCATGGTTTTAGACTATTTAATGAAAACCACTCTCCAGCCTATTCTCTAACTGCTTTGCATGTAAACTACATGGTTTTCATGAGGACATGAAAAAGGGTAAGTAGGGGGGTGTGTTGAGCGATGGAAAAGGTATGAATTTTCCATTTATTTATTTATATTTTTCCTTTAATCATAACTCCTTTGTATTCTAAAATGTTAATATATCGAAGAATTATAATGGAATTAAGGAGATTAGTGATTATTGCAAATTAACTAAATATTGTCCTTTCTTCTATACAAAAAATAGAAGAAATGGGAAGCCACCATTCGGGAGGAAAACAAAAATAAGAAGTAATTGTTGTCCCTTCAACATGAAGCCATATCCAGACAAGAAGATCGAAATCGAAGCGCACAGTCAAATAAAAGAAAGGAACAATGCGGCTTCAATGCAAGAGGACAAAATGATAACTGGAGATGGAAGATAGAGCGAATCCCTCAGATCTTTCGATCCTAAGGGATTGATGCTTCAAAGCTTATCTGTATTTCTTGTTTGGTCCACCTAGCTGTTATAAAAGGACAACGCTTGTAGAAATTAGAGAGTATGTATTATCATTATTCAGATTTCCTTTTGTATTTTCACTTTGATCACCGACTCTTGTTGGTTAAAATAGACTGCGATTGCCTGTGAACTTTGTTACATATGATTAATATATAATTCGGTTTCCATTCCATTATTTGATACTAGAGTAGCTCGGCGGTGCTTCACTAGTGGCTAAGGGCCCGGCCCTGGTGGATCCACTTTCTATCTATACCATTACTTTACAATTCCAGTCATGTAATGGTTTGCTTTAATGTTCATTTTCTCCAGTCACATTTCTTTACAAATTCCATGTTTGATAGCTTACTGTTTCAATATTTTATGGAATTGGTTTATTGCATAAGCTATGATTGAATCGCGTTGTTTTCCTTTCCACCATAACAAGATTATTATTCTTTGTAACTTTTATTGCTATGCTTTTCCATATAAAGCTTCACTATCCATTCTAGAAGTTGTTGTTCATTTCCATTAAATAGCTTTGCTGATCATTTCTTTCTTGCAAGTATTTGGTTTTGCTTTGGAATGTTATTGCAGAGAGCGTGTTTCTTCCATTTCCATTAGCAACATTATTTAACTCAATTATCATTTCCAATTAGTTGCTTTAGTGTGGAGTGTAAGATTAATAACTATAAAGGACATTGGATATCACTGTCTAAGTTCTCAGATTGAGGATATTGTTTATGTTTGATTTCATTTACATCAGTTGACAGAGGAAAGAGTTATTACTATTGCATCCTTGACTGATGATTGCTGAGTGAATAATTGAGTTTTAGAGCATTAAGTTTCATGTCACTGCAATTAGATTCCATCTTCAAACATCCGTTTACTCTTGTATTTGAAACACTGTACTGCAAATTGGAAAGCATTACTCTTAGATTAAATTTCTGCCTCAAACTGAGTAGACTCTTGAGGTAAAAAGTCATGCCTAGATTGATAATTAATGTAGGATAAATATGAGTTAAAAAGACATCCTTTATACCTCAACACCATGTATCCATTATATTAGTCAGGTGACTGTCTCTATTTGCGCTGTGATGTAGGGACTCCTACATTTTGTGCCACATCAAGCTTCAGTCTCTCAGCTTTTGTGGTACGCTTTCTGCCTTGTCCGATATTTGGTTCTACATGAGTGGACTCCTCCACTCCATGAATCTCCTCCTGTGGCTGATCCACATCCAGAGGCTTATCTTTGGGAATAAGAAGCTCCTCCTTTGCATGCAAGTCTAACACCCTCTCAAGCGACAACTTCATGGCTTTCACCTCATTAAATTTTATATCCCGTCACACAACAGTCATCCGACTGTCTGGAAAATACACACAATAGTTATGGGGTGTTTCTGTGTACCCCACAAATATCCCAAATTTTGCAGTCGGCTCCAGCTTCTTCCTGGCATCTTTAGTCACATGAATGTAAACAGGTGAGCCAAAAATCTTCAAATGAGAAATATCAGGCTTCTTACTAGTAAAAGCTTCTTCGGGTGTACTCATGCCAAATACTCTATGAGGACAATGGTTTTTCACATAAACCGCAGTATTACATGCTTCCACCCACAAGTGCATCGGTAGGCCCTAGTCATGCAGCATTGTTCGTGCAACACCCACGATCGTTCTGTTATTTCTCTCCACGACCCCATTCTGCTATGGGTTATGAGGCGCTATGAGTTCTCTTCGAATTCCTTCTTTTCTAAAAAAGTATTTGAATTCACCAGAGATGTATTCACCACCATTATCGCTCCGTAGAGCTTTCACTTTCTTCCTCGACTCCTTCTCCAAGAATGCCTTGAACTCACAAAACTTTGAGAATGTTTCACTCCTATTCTGCATGAAGAAGATCCAGCATCTACGAGAATAGTCATAAAAAAATATAACATAATACCTATGTTTTTTTGTTGAAGCAACCAAGAATGGCCCACACACATCTGTGTGTATTCTCTCCAGGATCACCGAAGCACAGTTCTCCTTCTCATGAAAGGTGATCTTCACAAACTTACCCATAGTACATCCCTTGCACTGATTTGACTATGCAAGAGTACCCTTGGGAAGTCCAATAGAAATTTGCTGCAAAATCTTCAAGGGGCCTTGGTGAAGATGGCCCAATCTCCTGTGCCATAATTCGCCCTCATCCCAGCTCACCACTTCTTTTTCTTTGCCCACCATTGCAACGTAGCCATATACCTCCAGCTTGTAGATATTCTTAATTCAAACCCCTATCTTCTTGGTTTGACCCGTTGTTTTATGTTGAAGGAAGGCTTTTCCCTCTCTGAAAACAACATCATAACCTCTTTCTTCCAGCATTGCAACTGAGACCAAGTTATTCTTCAGACCTGGAACATGCATAAAATTCTTCAACAATAATGGATTACTGGACTCCCTCTCAAAGGTAATGGTCCCAATTCCAGTCGCACTATATCGACCATCGTCACCCATCTCTATATGCATCTGGAGGTCCTTCCCCTCCAAGTCACTAAACAACTCTTTGTCTCTCGTCATATGGAAAGACGCACCACTATCAAGATACCACACCGATCCCATGCAGCTTGAAACCAAGCAAGATATCAAGGAGAAATCAAGCTCAAATTGTGAGGCTAAGGCCTCCCCAGCTATAGATCCAGCAGCCTGCTTGTTCTTCTTCTTCTGTGGACAGTTAGTGGCGAAATGTCCATGCTCGTGACAGTGAAAACACTTCACTTTGGACAAATCCTGCTTCTTGCCTTTAACATCGGATTTTGAAGGATTTTTCTTACCCTTTCCTTTCCTTGCTTTGGCAGCTAAATCGAAATTCTCTTCATCTTCATTCTTCGATGAAGATCCATCTTTGGTACCCCGCCTTTCTCCTCCTGCATAAGATCCGACCAAAGTTGCTCCCATCCTGGCAGTTTCTCCCATCCATTGACATAGTCTTCATAGCTATGCCAAATATTTGGAAGCCCAAGGAGAGCCAAGCTCACAAAGTCTTCATCATCAATAGTAACCCCCACACTTCCCAGTTCATCCTTGCAGTGGAAAAAATTCGTGAGGTATTTTGGAATACTGTTGCCTTTCTCCATTTTTATTTTTTTGAGCTTGTCTTTAAGCGCCAACTTCATCTGGTTACTTCTGCTTTGGAACAAGTCTGTCAAAGCCTTCCACATTAAGAATGGAGTGGCTTTCCCATGAAGGCTGGACACAATATGGTCCTTCACACCTTCCAACAGAATCCTTCTCGTCTTTTCTGTCTTCTTTTTCCATGCATCAAGTAATGCAGCATCGCTAGATCTCGGCTTAGGAACATCACTATCAATGAACTCCTTCAGTCCATTATCCTCCAGCACTGCCTCCATCCTATCCTTCCATGCTATGAAATTCAAGCTCCCATTAAGGGCATACTCTAATCTCAACCCGTTGAAATACATTTCAATGTATACTCGATTTCTGCACCAAGAATCTTTTGTAGCAAATTCGAATTGTCCACTAGCACAAACTCACTTCACAATTGCAATATTCAATAAAAAATGCTCTGATACCATGTATAAATTATATGAAATAAGCATGCATATTTCCTAGATCCACCTGATCTCACACAATTTAAATTTATGCAAGATACTGAATCTATTCCACTTGTTAGTATTTTGCAGAAAAAATAATTGCACACACATGTGAAGCATAAACAAAAATAATCAATCACACATAACACAGTTTTTAACTGGGAAAGCCTGAAGCTGAAAAAACAAACTATATATTATGTAACATGGAGATAATATGACAATCTCATACAAAGCTTATCAAGCTCGCAGTACAGTATAATCGTCATACACTAATCAGGACCAATCTTGCAAATCCATGCATCGATCTTTGCCTCTTGCTAGCCTACCTCCACTGCGCAATCCCTGCTGAAGAATAGCTCTGAATGAATTCAAATTACCCTTGCCTTGACTGCACAATCCTCATTGGAAACTCCAATGTGTGTGTGTGATGCAATCAATGCATCACTATAGTCACAACAGATAGTCTATCTTGCCCTTTCACCTACCTCTCCACTGGGTCTCCACTGAAACTGCCATGCACTGTAATTAACTGTTGTATTGTTTAGTTGATTAATGAGTTATTATTTGTGAATTAATTAACTAATTAATTCAATCCACTCTCACTAGTGTATCATTCAGTTAGACTAGATACAACTAGCTCAACTGAGTCTAACTGAGTTAAACTAAATACAACTCCATAACTACTTCTTCCAATTGTGTCATAACTCTGCCACTTGAGTTCTAAATGAGTCTTCCATGCATTAGCTCCAGTAAAACCTTGGGAATTGTGTAAGTCCCTCATTCCACTGATGCTGAAGTGCTCCAAGATAATAAGTTGTTGTTTAGTGTTTGATTATTATTAAGAGCTAATAATAATCTACATGCATCTATTTTTAGATCAACGATCTATAAATAGACTTCGCCCAATATTATAAAAATATAATTCTATCTATTTTTCCAACTTGATCAACTATCCAAAACTAGCATCCTGCAACTTCTGAAATATGATCATCATGTCTAAAAATAGACATAGTCTAAAAATAGACTTGCGCCAAAAATAGCCTGCGGGCCCACTTAGTGAAGGCGAATCTTTTCACTAAGCTCATCATCTTGTTGAATCTCAACACTGATAGCATATTCATGCTTTTCGTATCACCACATCCATAGTCTTTGGGTTGATGGATTCAATATTCTCCTTCATGTGAGTAGGCAGGCTAGTCAAGAATCGTTTTACTTTCGTTTTTTCATCTCTCGAGTATGGTATGTATCTGAAAAAAGAGGTAAAATTAGTGATGAAATAATACATAGACAATTTACCCAACCTTAAATCATGAAACTCTTGATATTTTTCATCATAAAACCACTATGTTAGGTACTTTTCCTTAAAGTACTCTTGGAAGTCATCTCAAGTCACATTTTGGTCTTCAATTCCACACACGTTTTTCACCTCTTCCCACCATAATGTGTCTTTTTCCCACAGTTAATAAATAGCCAAGCAAGCTTTGAGCTTGCTTTCATATTCATAGATTTGAAATGTTTATTTATATTAATTAGCCATGCTTCAACTACTTCCTCAGCCTCTCTAGCAAAGGTAGGAGGTTTAATTTTCCGAAATTCACCTTGTAACTTCAGTTTTTGTTTCTTCATCTCTTGCTGTTCTGAAGCATTTCCAGACTCTGATTCATTGTAGTTTGTGTGTTTTTTACTTTGTTGAGTATGACTCCCTTCGGTGTTATCATTAAATTTCTTTTTTTGTTCTCCTTCTTCATGGGCATCCCTTTTTGGACTAGGCTGTGTTTTAGGATGATTCTTCTTATCCGATACACTCTTTAGTATAATCTCTTGTTCCCTCATCAATGTTTCATTATCACTTCATACTCAAATCATTTATATATGGATTTTTTTCACTGTTTATAAAAATCGAGTTGTTTGACATTGTTGTTCCTCTAGTAATCTACTAGTTTTCTCATGCTAATCCACACTGAATTATACCCACATTTATGGATTAATCTCCAGATTAGGCTGGGAGTGGGTCTCCCCTATAGCTCTTGGTGTCTGTTGGCTAGATCCTCTCCTCATTGGCTTATCAAAATTCCTATCTCTCTCTCTCTTTCTCTCTCTATGCACGGAATTAAAAAATATGAAAGAAACCCAAAGTTATTTGGCCCAATCTGGCCCAACGTGTGAACCACGCTCTGATACCTCTTGTCGCTTCTATCAAACATGAACCAAAAGAAAAAATTATTACTACGACCCATCCAAACCTTAATTTTTTTTTTCACATTAAAATGTTAACCTTACTAATATTTGCATATAACATAACTTATAACAGTGAAATTACTATATGCTTTTTATTAGGGTTCGACTAGTTTATTTCTTATGCAACAATCCGCATGTTGGATTAATTTCTTATGGTACTATTTTTGGAATACATTATGACTATAATGAATTTATATTATATGTTTGGATTTTTACCATCACACATACTGACAACTTGAAAATCCGAATTTACAAAAAAAACATTGAATAAATAATTAAAGGGCAATTAATTGATTCTTAAGATTTCCGTTTACATGTCCTTGCAAGAGGCTGGCAAATGTCGACCATTAATCACCATAGTTATTTTTTCTCACCGTAGACTTGGGTAACCTTGGATCTGACGGTGAGTAATCTTGGTTCCCAGCCCTTTGTTCCGACAGGTAAACTCTTCGCTGTCACCATGTTCTTTTTTTACAGTTCCGCAAGGCTCTGGTTAAATAGTCGGCTTGGTAATTTTTCCCTGTGTTTCGGCGTGGAGATTTCAATTGGTTGCTCTATTTTCACATTTTCTTCCACTTTCTATATTTTTGCATAATCTTTGCAGAGGTCGTGCTATGGTTCAGGCATGCTATAATACTTCCTTACTATTCAATTTCGTTCTGGTTATGAAATTGTTCTGGGTTGGTTTTGTCTGTAAAGGTAACTATTTTCAGTCCTTTATCTGATTTTTACATAGATCTTGCCCAAGGCTAAATGTCTAAGGTCCTCTCCTAAAATTTTAGTGTTTCCTCACTATTTCCTATGAATGAAATTGCATCAAGCTGACCTGCAAGCATGCCGATATTGACAGGTAACTTCGGGGATTCCCCAATGCTTCTTCATTTTTCAAAGTGTTCATTTTCTCTATTAATAATTTTTACTTATAGCCTTTTGTTGTTTTTGGGTAGGTCTTGATGCTGCGGAGGTCCTGATGGAAAGGGGAGGTACTCGCATCTTGCAACATGTTTACCAAGGGTGGCCCTCTAGTTAAGCCAAAACCCTTTTCCCACTTCGCAACATTATGGAGATTTTCTGGAAGTGCTATTTTTATTTTACTGAGGGTAAACCCTTTGCGTGAACAGGTTCGGACTCTGGTCCTCGAGTTTTCTTTCACGCGAGAGCTTTTGTACTTTCTTTTGTTACGTAGGGTTTAACATAGCCACTTTCCGAAGTTTATATGTTAACATTTAATTCTTCTATGTTGTTGTCCCTCTCGGGATAGAAGAACATTTTATGTAATATTTCATTATTGGTTTTGCTATAAGTTATTTTAAAAGGATATTTCTTTTTCTCTGTGCGCTTGCACAATACCATACATTATATAGGTTAATTTGATGCATTTAATGTTTGCATTGTTATAGATGGGTTATTTATAGACATGTTCTAGCTGAACCTTTCACCACAGTGGTTAGAGGATATGTTGACTTATTTATTTATTTACATTCATATTGTGTTTCCAATATTAAAACAGTTTCTTATTTTTATGAGTTGAATATTAGAGATTCTATTAATATGTATGAATTTTTCAAAGTGATCGTTTGTTTTTAAGCCTCACAGCTCTTTGTTGAATTTGTGAGAAGTTGTTTCTTTTGTACTTCAAGTTTTAATGTCCAAGGGACCATGATCCCTGCCCTATAATTACTAGGCTCGACTTCTAAACCCCCGTGCCCTATAAATTCCTTCTATAGGATATTTTTAAGCTTTTTCTAAGATATAGTTTACTTGAGACATCTTTCATGACATCTCGGTTTCTAGTTTTATTCTTGATTTACCCTGTGTAATAATATTGTTTTCCATCGAATCAATATTTTTCCCTTTTTTCTTAACAATATATATACACATCCTGATAAGTATGGTTAATAGTAAAACTCAATATATAAATGCTTATTTGTTAATTTATTCCTACTGTTACACTTCTTTATACACTCTATCAATATAGAATTTAGAGTAGGAACAGAGATAAAGTATTTGAGTAGTAAGAATTAAATTCATTTTCTATTATAGTATTTTTTTTTTCTAGTTGTAAACTTGTCTCATCCTTCAAAGTAGATTGAAACCAGCATTGTTTCTAATTAGGAGAGATATTACAA
The DNA here is from genome assembly GCA_034641835.2 of Pinus albicaulis. Lineage (NCBI taxonomy): Eukaryota > Viridiplantae > Streptophyta > Pinopsida > Pinales > Pinaceae > Pinus > Pinus albicaulis. The sequence continues at coordinate 211,889,701 of CM076584.1, read as the reverse complement.
AATACCAGTACATTGAATTTAAAATGTAACTTCATTTCTTAACACACCAAATAAAACAATAAACTTTAAACACTTATCTCTGTAATCTTGGTTAACTAATATCACCACCCAACCATGAGAGAGGAAATCATCTCCTCTTCTCCCCCTATGCTCCACACCAGAGTCTAGATAGAAGGTTTCATGTCAGAAGTTAAACCTCAGGACCTATTTCCAGCCTATACTTCTCTCGGGTTCCATAGCGCCATTAGTAATCAACCAACTCTGGACATCTCTCTTTCTTCACAACATGATGTTGTAAATCCTTTTCTTCAATCATTAACATAATCCCTTCCCCTTCTCAATATTTCCCTTTATCCTCTTGGGGAAGGTAACTGTCAGAAACTGCCTCTTTCTTTTACTCTAGAATCTTGGAATTCCTTTACCATTCAGTTAATAAATTTCTCAATGTATTTTTTATTCATGAAGTAAAACTCAAGTTTTTACTAATGTAACCATATTCATAATTTATATTTTCACTTAACAATTCAAATTCATTTGTAAAAATTATTTTAAACATAATATTGAAAATAAAATGGGGTGTTACATTTACCAAAATAAATGGTGGAAGGGATCTCTTTTGTAGATTCAATATATATATATATATATATATATATATATATATATATATATATATATATATATATATATATATATATATATATATATATATATATATATATTCTAAGTTTTATTTTTGGAATTCTTAAAGGAGAAAGGTATAAGGGGTGAGTAGATGTGTGAGAGGATTACTGTAAGGATTCCACCATGCGAGAAAGTTACTAGTGCGTGGCTCTAATTTATTCAAATAAAAGAATATTTCTCAAAATCATTTTTCCATGTTGGTTGTCTATGTTATTTTATAATGTGTGTGGTAGGGGAATGAATGTGTGCTCTTGCTAGTTTCCTATGCTTTTTTATTGTCTTTATGATGTGCATGGTGGGTAAATGAATGCATGTTATTGGTTATGATTATTGAAATGATTGTTTATTGATTTTAAGTGGTGGTTATATGTGTTATTATTGGAGTATTACATGCAACGATATTGATTTTTGTATTTAATATTTTATGAGTAAATGATGAGTTTTGGGGAATTACACCAAAGGCACCTTTCAAGACTGAGACAATAGAGTGCAAGAAAATAGTCCTTGGAGGTTAAATTATATCATAATTCCATGGTATTGTAAGGTAGTCACTTTGTTTCATGTTATACTTGAATAATTTGAGTATATCCCTTTCCCATCCAAGAATTTTTTTTCTCTATGCTCTATTTGTTGTGATTATGCCAGGTTCTAAACTAGTAGATGGAGTCATAAAAAATATCAGTTAAAGAAGGAATGGGTTTAGGACAGATAAATGCATGGAAAGGATAAAATAAACCTTCATTTTATTAACTTTTACTTTGGTCTCTTCAGGTACATTTTTCAATTTTCTTAGCTTTTTACTCCATGCATTGTTGATTCACCAAAATAAATGGTTTAAGGGATCTCTCTTTGATTCAATATGCCATTAGTCTTGTATATATTCTAAGTTTTATTTTTGACATTATCAAAGGAGGAAGCTGTAAGGGATCAGAGTAGATGTGTGATAGGATCAATGTAAAAAGTCCACCATGAGCAAATGTTACTGGTGTATGGTTCTTATTTTTTCAAATAAAAGAATATTTCTAAATATCCTTTTTTCCATGTTGGTTGTCTATGCTCTTTGATGATGTGTGGGATAGGGGAATCATGTTGGTTGTCTATTATCTTTGATGATGTGTGGGATATGGAACAAATGTGTGCTCTTGATAGTCATCTATTGTCTTTGATGTGTGGGATAGGGAATGAATGTGTGCTCTTACTGGTTATCTATTCTCTTTGACGATGTGTGGGGTGGGGAATGAATTTATGCTCTTGCTAGTTTCCTATGCTTTTTGATGATGTGTGTGGTGGGTAAATGAATGTATGCTATTGGTTATGATTATTGAAATGAATATTTATTGGTTTTAGATGGTGGTTGTATGTGTTATTATTAGAATATTACATGCAATGATATTGATTTTTGTATTTAATATTTTATGAATAAATGATAAGAAAATTGATTAACAAGTAATATGAAAAGTAAAAGTATATATAATAGAGGTAATAATATATATTTAAATATTCTTAAAGTAGAAATAAAGATAGAACATTAGGTGCAATTTAAAATTGGATTTTTTTATTAGAAAAATTTCTTTTGCTAAAATCTAGCCATGAAATTCATCTTTTTACAATGAATTGAAAGTAGAGAAAGTGAAACCTAAGAAATAAAATTTTGTATCATAAGTGACTTTCCAACTCCAACATTCCTGAAATCATATCATAGGCCAAAAAATTGGACACCACATCATGAGCCACATAGGATGTCTTAAAAATATAATCACATCTCCATATGAGACCAAGAGCAAAGGATCACGTCTATTAAAGTCACAAATATATAAATATGAATAATTCAACTAATCAATCCTAAAACACCAAGCTTTTGGTATATGTAATAACCCATGTAGGGATATTAATGGCCTATGAATATTAAAATCCCTCTCGTTCAACTTAAATCCTATAGCAACAAAAACAACCTAAACAAAGTATTTATTCCCTCGTACCAAAGGAATCCTAACAAAAGAGTAACATCATGGTCCACTCTCTATTTTGGAGGTAATCCGTCAACCTTTCCCTTATACTCTATACTACTCCCATAAACTAAAATCTTCAACTTAATCTTAGTATTATCCTCCATTAAGGTATCATACCTCTTCTCCTCAAGAGAACTAGATGTCTCATAAATGGAATAAACCAATGAAATATGGCTAACATATCTCCTAGGAGGTATTCTTATCCTCACTAAAAATCTAGGTGATCCTACATACTCTTGAGCCTCCTTATAACTAAAAGGCTCATCCAACCTCTCACTAGAATGTACAAATTTCATTGGATTAATTACTCTTGAGCCTCCTTATAACTAGAAGGCTCGCCCAACTTCTCACTAGAATTTACAAATGTCGTTGGATCAATGAATAATTGTAAATTCCACCCTCTCTCACCCCTCTAGGAAAAGTCTTCATTTTGGCTAGAATATAGTTAATGATGGTCCACTAATGACCCTCAAATGCAATTCTCCATTGTACATATATTATATAATAAATCTAAGAAGGTTATTCTTTAAAATAGGAAAATATAAAACATTACTCAACTCAAAAAAATCACTTGAAGGAATCTAAAATAAAATGGGGCCAAATTATCTCATAGAATAAGTAACATCTTCACTAAGATATACACCCATGACTTCCTCTTTCCCCTAAAATATAATCACTAATAACTCGTCATATGTCATTTGTCTTAAAGCTACAATTTTTACATACCATAAAACACTAGAAATGTTGTTAGAATATAAACATTAGTTAATGGAAAATTTAGTCTCAAATTGAGAAGGATCCTCCTCTATACCTGCTATAGTGGCAATTGCAACCTTTTAATATCGTCTCGAGAATTGCATGTCATAATGCCCCATCTCATGGCAGCATAAACAAATCACCGTACTCAATTCCTCACATTTATATGTACATTATTACTTCTTGTATCCTTTCTTACTACCCTTATTCATCCCCTTAATGATATCAATCACATCTACTTCCTCTTGTTTCCTTGAAAATTATTGCAACCCAATTTATTCCTATACAAGATTAATCCAATAATTTGGAAACTTTGCAAAGGCCTCTAGAGAAGAAACACCTTGAAGAAATGGTATCCAAGAAGGAAAAAATCCATTCAAGGTAATGGAATTAACTTTTGATTCTCTTCCTGTGTTGGAATGATGTCCAATCACTTTCTCAAATATGTCATCTTAGTTAATTATATTACCATAGTATTTGTATCATTCATACAAACTATTGAAACTTGGTTTTAAAGGAGCATCTACTGAGAAACATAATACCTTTGAAAAAACTCAACCATAGTATCAAACATGTCCTTACATACCATCTTCTTTGTAGTGTGAGAGATTAAATGACCCTTCATGGAATTAAGTGTTATTCTATTGAGCTTGAATTCCTTCTTCAATTAAACAACTTGATCCATATTTGATCAATATGTTCCAGAATTAATTTTGGAGCATGCTACTAAATATCAAAATCCTCTTTAAATAACTAGATTCTATGTTTTGAATAAGAAAACTTGGAAGCTCCACTTAATTTTTCACATTATATTATTGAGAATCACCTTACACGTCTTGAACAATATTAAGTACAAAATTCAATAATATATGAAGTATACAACACCTTCTAAATTTCAACTCCTTTTCTTAAGAAACCTAGGGTATCACACCTAATAACCTTAAACAAGGTCAACACCCCTCCTAGGTAACATTTAATTGAAATTCCAATTCCCTCTTTCACCTAGAGTGATCTTACCTACAAAATATTTAAAACCATGTAGAAATTTCTACATTTTATGAATTTTAATACACAAAATAAATTCCAGCTCTTTCCTTGAGGTCCCCTAGATATTAACACTATGGATTATCAACCTTAGGGAAGTTATTAAATATAAATAAAGAAACAATAACTAATGATATTTGACCTCTTAATGATTCCAATCCACTAGCTAATTCAAGATAAAATATAATAAATAATGACAACACATATTAATCCTCTAAGGTAACCTTATCATACATAAAATAGATATGAATATCACTTATTAAATTTATATATACAAGATAAAATATGCCATATTTTAACCAATAAATATGTTAAATCACTTGACAATTGTAGCCTTCATTTATGTCAAATTAGAAACATATGTAAGTGTTGTAAAATACAAACCATGAAAAAATAAATGGATAAAATCAAATATTCAATTACATATGTATAGGTAGCTAAAATTGTCACATATTTGCATGAAATTATATATTATGTACATACCATAGCCTTATTCAAAAGATAGTACAATACTCTAAATCTCCAATAACCTAACAAGGGAAAAACTAAAAACCCTATATTACACTAAGGATCTCGAACAAGATAGTATTGCACAAGAGTGTCGTTTAAGACAAAACATCTCCTATTATTCCTCTATTAAAAAAAACACAACCTAGGATTTTATCTCAAAATTATATCTCGAAATGTCGAAGAGATGAAACCCTAACCATAGTATTTAAGATGATCTAAGAAGCTCCAAGAGACCATAGAGACCCCAAAACAATAAAGGTAAAATTCAAATGTAGATCCAAGAGAGAGAATAAGATTAATGTAGTCATCTTAGTCACATGTTTAACACAAGTGATGAGAATTAATGATTATGAAAATACTCTTTGGCCAACATTACATATGTGGATCCATGACCTTACCAAAAGATACAAAAGAACATCTAGGTTGACACATGTCAAGTACTACACTCCAATGGTACACATGTCAATATCCAAAGCAATGCATTGCATATGTAGAGCTTCAATTCAAAGGAAATAAATGATATGTGTCCAATTCTCCTCCCATAAGGCTCCAATGGCCCTAATGAACCTCATGATCCATCTAATTCACTAACTTAACTTCTTTTGCATGGACATTTCCATAACATCAACATCTCCAAGTAATTCTAGGGCTCCATGCAAGCATCAAAGCTACCCCATGTTATTTAGGAATAAATATCCTCGTCTTAAGTTTTAAATGTTCATTATTAAGAGAAAGGAATCCTCCAAGTAATGTATTCCATGTGGAAATAATATTTAATGTCACCAAGCTATTTATATATCTTTAATTCCCTAAGGAGGAATGGCTTGAAAGCAATCAATTGAGGTCACCTCAAGTAATTCATATCCAATTTGAAAATCTATGATGGACCATCTAGGGGCCAATCATACACCATGTAACCCAAATCTCATGAAGCACTTATGACATGGTGTAAATAATTTTTAAGTAACTTTAGAAACAAATAGAACTGTTATCTATACATGAGACTTGTTGGGGTCCTACCCTAACCCTCTTATTGAGATATGTTATTAATTTATGTCCCACTAAATAGTTAGTTGATAGTCACTAATTTTAAAAATGATCCTCTTAGTTAGTAAAAGACTCCAATTATAAGTGGGTCCGTAGGTATTTATCAATTTTTATGCATAGATATATATTAGATTAGAAGTTCATGCATTTTTTTGTTAGGAATTGTAATTTTGTTTAGATCATTTATCTTGGGGGTTTCCCATTCGAAGAGACAAGTGAACACATATCTCTATTTTATATTATCAAATCGATATTTATTGGGTTTATCTCTCTCTTCTCTTATGTTCTTTTTTTTTTTTCACTATATTTGATGTGAATTATACTACAAGTGGGATCAACATTATTTCTTTGGCACAAAGTCAACAATTGAAAATCGACAAAATTTTCAAGTTTTTTTGTAGTATGAATTTCAATAGTAGAATTTGGGTCATTTTCTAAAATTTGTTTGTAGAATTTAAAGAATATAATACATGGAATGAATTCCTCTAAAAAAAATATCTAATTAAAAAAAAAAATTCATCCAAAAAAGAGTCCAAGAGGTGAAATTATTTCCAATTTAAAATCAACATCTTTTTAGGGTTTCTTTTGATGATGACTACAAATATTACAGATTGGATATATTTTCATAGAGAGCATAGATTTCAGTCAAAATAGTTCTAGAAGATCCATATAAGTGTTTGATCTAGGTGTATGTTGGTGGCCACTCTCTTATTCCACTTGGACCCCCAAGACTGTTTCCTTTCATTTTCCTTAATTCTAGCACAACTTTCTATTTTTGATAGTTTTGTGGGTCTTGAACTTCTAGAGTGGTTTTGAGGCCCTAAACAATTTTTTTTTATGAATGGGATTTATGGGATTTTTATTTTTTTTATTTTTTATCCTTGAATATATCTTTCTAATGACGTATTGTGCATGCTAAACATAGATCATATGTACAAATTACAATCACGGGAAGTTGGCTTTCCAAATAATACCAATAGGGCCCACAAAATTTTGGCACTTCATCTCCTAGTGTTAGGTTTTTGGATGTTTATGTTTTTCCATTGTTTATTAATAATAAAAAATTCCTTTAAGCCTCATTGTAACATAGTTTAAAAGGCATGTAGTTTTCGCATCTCTTCTCAGAGGGGCGCTACCAAGGCATGTAGTTGTCACATCTCTTCTCAGAGGGGCGCTACCATCGCCCAAGCTAGTTTTGTTTCCATTTTTCATGTAAACAAATTTAAGTATTTTTTATTAATTATGTAAAGTTTAGTTTTTGTTGCAACTCTATATTTTTGTTTAAATTTTAATTTCATTTCATTCCTTCATAAATATGGATTAGTGGTATCAGAGCGGTTTTCTCCTTTTTTTTTGCATGTCCTCAATGAGGTCGGGGTATAAAGAGTTGGGACTTGAACTGTGTGAACCCTTCAAATACTGACCTCGCCAACAATGACACCCTCCCATGGCGAAAGAAAAGAAATATGAGGGAGTAGGAGATCATTTATCATTTTTCATGAAGAGGTCCTCGAACGACAAACGAACGAGATGATGGACAATTTCTCTGAGATCCTTTGGCAAGTATCAGCGGGAAAAGAAGCTTCATCTTATAATCACTTCAAGCACTCCGCCCTTTAAGCTACAAGTTAACTTTGAAATTCTTATATTTGAAATCCAGATAGATGCAAATGTCATAGAAAAATGATTAAATATGCTGGAAGGATATTTTTCGGTCCATAATTTTTCCTTTATGGAAAATATTATTTTTTCACTCCTCAAAGTGGCCCCCCATGTCAAGGATTAGTGGGAAACCTAGTGTGAGTAGAGGTAAAATAAGGAACCCTCACTATTTTCAGCTGTAGTCACTTAAAATGATTTTTGAGACATTTTTAAGGAACAATATTACCATGTTGAGAGCTATGAAGATAAGTACATAAAATGGACCTCACTACGATAGGAAAGTTACCAAGACATGCTAAAGTTCACAAATATCTTTCATACCCTATGCACAAATCTAGGTATTAAGGACTTGAGAGAAATATGGTACTCAAGTATTATGGTTGTCTGCATAAGTAAATATAGGAAAAAATGGAGTTCTTGGACATCTCCTTGCTAGGCGAAACGTACCAATATGTTGTCAAGACCGAGAAAAAAATAAAAAGTAAAAATATTGGGACTTTGGGTCTACGAATCTGAAGCAATGCAAAATAACCTCCAAGGCACAAAACAAAGGACCAAGCCAAGAAGGAATGACCCAAGGCCGCTCATCGAAGCCACAATCAAAGAACAATAGCATGAAGATGATGAAAATTACAGGAAAGTGGTGTGAATTTCATAATATACCCACTCACAACACAAATGAGTGTCACACAAAGCAGTCACTGGTGTCCAATATAAAATCTTCCAAACTAAATGCATGTTTTAAGTAATAGCTGGAACCCAAAAAGGGGAAACAAATCACTGATGTAGAACCAGGGCCACCGTTTTCACCATCAAGGTCAAGAAAATTGAGCCCAAAGATACAAAGGAGGGTGAGTGTCTCTTCCACTCATAGATGTGGGTGAAGGATTCACTTCTATTGTTCATTTTTTATAGTGGAAGCCAAAATAACCTCATCTCAGATAAGTTCGTGAAGCATTTGGGCCTACCAGAAACACTACACTTGTAGTTGTACACTATCATATGGACTCACTAAGGGCGTGATCTCCACATCCGCTAACTGTACTGATTTCCCTACAACATCAAGGCATTGATGGGTGAGGTACTGTGTGATGTTTTTCCCCTTGAAGTTTGTGATGTATTTTTAGTCCAACCATACTTATGGAAGAATCATGTTGTGTATGAGTCCAAGACTTGCATTGTTATTATTACTTTGGGAAGTAATCTAAAAAGGATACTGAAGGTAGCTCTACCTACTACCATCTCTTTTATATCTGTTAATAAATGTAGTAAGATCATCTTGTAGACATAGAATTATTTTTTCTTTATAATTCACTCTCAAAGTAAGGGGATGATAATTTTCAAATCCATGGCCCTTGGGAGGGGTTCCTCCACATAGTATAAGTAGGTTGTAATATTCCCAAATGGGAAAATCAGGAATACTTGCATAGAAAACACATTTTCATAAATATAATCATGAATAGAAAAATTTAGCCCATGGATCCATTAAATCTAACATTATTACAACCAAATCTAGGAGGAAATCAGAAACAAATGAATTTTTCCTAGTTAAACAGGCCTCCTATGGGCAAAATAGCCCAAAAACACAACAAACCCAAAGACTACTACAACATTGAAATGTTGCATAAAGTGATAGTGCAATTATTTGAGGTTTTGTACTTAGAAATATAGACAAAAAATAGATCTGATAATTTTTTAATCAATGGAGCACAAAAACAGAGGTCTAGTCTCTTTTACATAGATCCAAGATGACCGGGCTAGGGTTTCTTGACAAACATGATGTACATGAAATATTTGTTGCAAATATATGGCTGAATCATGCAAGATATCTGAAGCTATACACAAAAATGGCTGAACATGCAAATAAATGGCCATAGACTCTCCTGTTAGCTTTCCGGGAAAAAGGTTGATCCTTCTCCTCAGAAAATAGCTCATAAAATTGGGGTTTTAACCCCTCCCACTGCAACACCCTGAAAATAACACAGTTTATCCAAGGGACTAGGATGTAATTGTAGGTGAATGCTTGGCCAAGTGCCTGACAGTGGAAATAAAGCACAAAATACTCTCCTAAGATTTCTTAAACAAGATCTCCAAGAAAGAGTGGGGAATTCCCGCATGAGAAAACCCTTGCACTAAAAAGTGCAGCAAAATTAGCTAAAAAACCAAAGAATGAAAGAATTATAAACAGACTACATAAAAAATATAATCTTCAATCATGCCCCATATGGCTGCCATTCCCTCCATTATATAGTTGATGAGCTTCCTCACCAAGGGTCCCACCTGATTATGATGTTGCTTCCATGCAAGGACTTCTCCACCAAAATAACTTTGTCTCCATTAGTCCCACTCATCTCTTTACAACATTGTTTGATTTAGTCAACCTTGAATTGATCTTCATGCATTGTCTCTTTTCACATGCTAGGTGTCTTCGTTTGGACTATCTAGATTGATCTTCATTCACACTGAGTTGTCTTTATTTATGATCCACTCCACATATAATAATGTTGTTGAATTGGTCAAAAAGTATTTTTTCCACACATTTTAGACCCTGTTCACACATGAGAATGTTTGATCTAGTTATTAACATGATCCCTTTTCACATTATGAGGGATTTTATGCCTACTTAAGCAACTTATGGGCCTCCTTACCCATTTATTCATCTCACTAGATATTAAAAGAAAAATTAATATTCCTATTAGCTACATGCTAATTTAGGAATATTACAGTCTTCCCCTCCCAAATTTTTCTTTTCCTCAAGCAACTACAAGGGTGCTTCAAAATCTCCCCTCCTTCTCTTGGGGCCTCCACATCCAATAATCTCCACCATTTCTTTGGATATTCTGCAATAATTTTTCCTCCCAATGGTTCCTCCCAAGTGTGCAAGTTGGCCTTTGGTGGATAAACCAAATGGCTCTCATCATGAAAGAATGGAAGGTCTACATGGAAACCTTCTTGCTGATCAATGGCCTCCTCAAGATATAAGTGATGACAATCATGGGGAATTTCTTCACCAGTGAAGGATTCCCATCTCTATGCTATCATACAAATGAAATGAATCACCTCCCAGCTTGGTAATTCATAGAAAAGATCCACCCAATTTCTCATGAGAGGTATGTCCCAAGTGTTCCAAACAATCATATCGCCCACCTCAAAAAGAAACAAGTGATCTACTATAGTGGCCATATCATCTCCCATGCTCCCCTTGAAACATGTAGTGCAAAAAGTGTGGGAAAGTTCTTCCCTCAAGGACACATCCAACCAATGTGTCTCTCCTCAAACCATGTTCTAAATAAATATAAGATCATCTTTAGCATATGGAATCATAATTAAAGTCATGCTAGCTTCCATATGTAATAAAGGAGAAGGACAATGGTCCCTCATGTGCAACTAGCGCAGTTTTACTCCTAACTTCCATAAAATATGATATAAAAAGTGTTTTTCCCAACACTTGCTTGTTGTCCCATTCTTCTTGTATGCTTGGAGAAGGTGTATGATGGTTGGTGTTAATGAAGCACACCATGAATAATACAACATCTCCCAAAAATATTTTAGGGAATTGTCAAAATCTCCATTGCTCATGGCCCCAAGTAGCCCATGAAGTCCATAAGAAAAAGTGTCCCCTCTTGGAGCAAAGCCGTGTACATGAGTGTTAAGAAAATACAAGCATATAGTAGATACATCATGATGTTCAGAAATATAAGTCTTGCCACACACTTGGCTCAAATCAGTGGGGTAGCTCATGGATGAGCTCCCTCTCACACCCAATGAATGAGAAGGTGGTGATGGTAACTCTTCCCAAGAGCTATGTTCCTCCTCAACCAGAAAACGATATATGCACTTACTCATGTGAGAGTGCATATCCTCTTTGAAGTTTTCCCGCATGAATCCATCTAAGATAGTACGATATGCTCTAATGAAATTAATGGCTTTGGAAAGAAAGATCTCATAGGCTACATTAAGTAGTTTATCCTTAAGCTTGGAGTCTCTAGCAAAATAGATCTGATCATGAGAATAAATGACTCCCTCAACTACTTTATACCTCCCATACATCACTTGCCCATCAAGAACCTTACATGTGAATAGGTCCTTGGAATATTCCATCAAGAGTTGGGACTCCCAATAAGGATCTATGCTTCCCAACAATGACATCGTTGTAGAAATATGAAATGCAGCCCCTGTCATAACATGGCTATCCTCTTTGACATGCTTGATGAAAAAGTTACATTTTGGAGTATTATCAACTTTACTATGCTACCTCTATTGCAACTGATCTTGCTCAAGACAATATTGAAGCAGATGGAAGTCAACTTCTCCTTGAAAATTTTTTGCCTTCCAAAACTTACTTAATTTGGCCCATGCATGCAAGAGTGTTGATATCCTCTTGTCATGTTTAGAAATATTATTTGTGTGTAAGAATATCATTGGTTGCCCCAAAGATATGGATTGTTCGTTTGACATCATATTCATGTCATCATAGACTTCTAAATTCTCCTTTTCCAGCACAAATAACTGTGTGGGAGATATCAATGTCCATTTCAGAAAATTGCATACCTCTCCTTTGATCCCATCAAAGATTCTCTACGCTGTGCTAGCTTCTCCCAAGGCTCCCTCCTTAGCCAAATATGTAAATGATACCCATAGTTGAGAGAAAACTTTATAATTCTTCCAATCAGGGGGTCTCCCTATTGGAATGCCTCCATGCAAAAAGACATCAAGGTATAGAGTAGGATGCATATGTGTGTGGAATTATTTGTCCTTGTATTCACTGCACAAATCATCCTGCCTCCTTTGTACATCAATCTTCTGAAATAAAGAGGGTTGTATGCTCCTCATCATATGATGCTTTCCCTCCCATTTTTCTTCTTCTATATTCAAATCTCACCACTTGAAAATGATGGCACATGCTGCACATGGATTGTGCCATGATCTCTATATGTGAGATTCTTTGGAACTCCTTGCAAGAGTGCAAGAGTTTCTTTCCTTGGAGCAAGTGCTCCATCTTCCTCTTCATGAGGTATTGGATGTTCTCTTCATATGACTGCGTTGTTATCTCCAGCCTTCTCTTCCTCCTCATCAATAGATGAAAATGCCTCATCATCAATAAGAGACCTTATATCTTGGTTTTCCCTTGAAAGAGGAATCTCCATGTATTTCTCTTGAGAAGAAAGATCATCATGAAATGGGGATCTTTACTTTGGAAAAGTATCAAACAAGTTTTCATCCTGCTCAATGGTTTTCTGAAATGGATTTGGGTTTGTGGATCGTTCCAACCCGTGCAAAGTTTTTGTTTGTTTTGGTTTTATTTGTTCCATCAAAGATGTTTCATGAAGTTTTTCATCAAATCTTTCCAATACTCTTCTAATGAACCTTGCTTAAGTAGATGTATTTTCATTCTTTAAGGAAAAATAATCAAAAAACCACCAAGCATAAGCCTTACCCTTAAGATGCAACATTACTACTTTGATGGGTTCATCTTCAGAAACTTGATGTTGTTGCACATAGGTTTTTAGCTCCTTCACCAAGACCCTAGCTGAAAATTTAGGTGATCCATCAAAATTAGATAGAAATAATCTACCCACACCATGCTACATGCTTCTTACACTCCTTTCCTCCTTGATGTCGCAATAAACTTGGAAGTTCAAGTGATCTTTGAACCTCTTAGATTGAGATTCATACTCTTGCAAATAATTCCCAAGAGTCTCCTTCTTTGGCACATCTCCTTTCTCCATCTCATTTGTCATGAAAATATGGCCGGTAGAGTGTTTTAAATCTGATGGTTTGGCTGAATAATCACACCCATAATATGAGGAATTAGAGCTTTCCTCATGTACAAATATTGTTGAGGGATCTCCATGTTTTTCCCTCCTCATTTCTTTGATGTCTTTGTTCATACCTTGCAGAGTTTGAAGAAGAAGTTTTGAGAACCTCTTTCCTCTAGAAAATAAAGGTTTTCTTTGATATCTTTTGCAGATCTTCCCCTTCCCATGAGAAGACTCCATAATGGTTGAAGAACATAAGCTGAGCCAAGATTAGGGCTCTGATACCACTGTAATATTCCCAAATGGGAAAATCAACAATACTTGCATAGAAAACGCATTTTTCATGAATATAAGCATGAAAATAAAAATGTAGCCCCTGGATCCATTAGATCTGAAACTATTACAACCAAATCCAAGAGGAAATCAGAAAAAAATCACTTTTTCCTAAACAAGCCTCCTATGGGAAAAACAACCCAAAAACATAGCAAACCCCAAGACTACTACAACACTGAAATACCGCATAAAGTGATAGCGCAGCTATTTGAGGGTTTATACTCATAAATATAGAGGCAAAACAAATTTGATGGTTTATTAATCAATGGAGCACGAAAATAGAGATCTAGTCTCTTTTACATAGATCCAAGATGACCTGGCAAGGGTTTCTTGAAAAACATGATGTACATGAAATATTTGTTGCAGATCTATGGCTGAATCATGCTGTATAGATGAAGCTCTACATAAAAATGGCTGAATATGCATAGAAATGGTTGTAGACTCTCCTGCTAGCTTTCTGGGAAAAACGTTGATGCTCCTCCTGGGGAACTAGCTCATAAAAGTGGGGTTTTAACCCCTCCCACTGCAACACCCTGAAAACAACGCATTTTCTCCAAGGGAATGCACTGTAGCTATATTTTAATTCTTGGCCAAGTGCCTTATAGTGGAAATAAAGCACAAAATACTCTCCTCGGATTTATTAAATAAGATCTCCAAGCAAGAGTGGGGAATTCCCGCATGAGAAAAGCCTTGCACTAAACAATGCAACAAAATTAGCTAAATAGCCAAACAATGCAAGAAGTCTAAACAGACCACAACCAAAATATAATCTTCAATCATGCCCCATATGGATGCCATTCCCTCCATTACATAGTTGATGAGCCTCCTCACCAAGGGTCCCACCCAATTATGAGGTTGCTTCCATGCAAAGACTCCTCCACAAAAATTACGTTGTATCCATTAGTCCCACTCATATATTTACAACTTTGTTTAATTTAGTCAACCTTGACTTGATCTTCACGCATTGTCTCTTTTCACACCCAAGGTGTCTTCATTTGGACTAGCTACATTGATCTTCATTCACACTGAGCTGTCTTTATTTATGATCCACTCCACATATAATAATGTTGTTGAATTGGTCAAAATTGAACTTGTCCACACATTTTAGACCATGTTCACACATGAGGATGTTTGATCTAGTTATTAACATGATCTCTTTTCACATTATGAGAGATTTTATGCCTACTTAAGCAACTTATGGGCCTCCTTACCCATTTATTCATCTAACTAGATATTAAAAGAAAATTAATATTCCTATTAGCTGCATGTTAAGTTAGGAATATTACATAGGTGGATAAGATCATGGAAGAATACAAGGAAATATTATCCTCACCCACAGTGGTACCTTTGCACTGTTAGGTCAATCATTTGATCAATCTGACTCTTAGAGAAACTCTACCCAATGGGTTTATATACCACCACTCTCATGTGGAAAATAAATAAATCAAGTAGTATATCCACAAGTTGCTACAAATAGGGCACATATGACTAAGTTCTTCACCTTTTGGGAGCCCAATTGTACTTACACAGAAGAAGGATGGGACCTATATCTTCTGCATCGATTATCGAGCACTAAATAAAATCACTGTCATGAACAAGTATCAAATCACATGGATTTATGACATTATTGACTAGCTTAAGGGGGACAAGTACTTTAGTAACATTGATTTGAAGTTTGCCTATCACCCATTTTCAATAGAACCCACATATGTATGTAAGTTTACCTTCAAATCCAAGGAGGGCGTCTTTGAGTGGTTGGTAATTCCCTTCATGTTGAAAAATTCCCTTGCAACTTTTATGAGGTTGATGGATGAAATATTGCAGCCCTTCACCAAATCGTTCATGGTTTTATATCTAGATGAAATTGTCATCTTCAAGAAGAGTTGGGAATATCACTTGCAACATATTCGACAGGTCTTTCAAACCCTATGAAAAAAAAATCTATTTGCGAACTTGGAGAAATGAACCTTTGGCATGAACCAAGTCCAATATCTCGGTTACATCATTAATGAGAAAGGTGGTCATGTGGATTCGACTAAGATCCAAGTCATTCAGGATTGGCCAATGCCGATCACTCTAATAGAGCTTCATAGATTTTTTTGCCTTGCCAGTTTCAATCGAAAATTCATGTTGGGATTCTCACATATCACTTGGCATTTGAGTCAACTTACGAAGGGTGGAGAGAAAAAAAAATGGTCCGAGTCCCAACAAAATGTGTTTGTTGAGTTGAAGCACTGCCTTTACTCTGCACCACTAATCACATTTCAAGACTTGCAAAAACCACTTGAACTTCAGACATATGCCTCTGACTATGATATTGGTGTAGTTATTGTTAGAAAATTATATATTACAGAGCAATGCAACACGTAAAATATGCAGAAAACACAAACACACAAAACACATAAAACTAGAGAGACAAAGATATACCTGGTTCACCCAATTTGGGTTACATCGACCCTGAACAACCAGTCCTTCCTTTCTATTATCTAGCAAAATGAAGAGACACAACCTACAACACATCCACTGTAATATCCTCTATTCTATCTCACAGTCTCCCTATCTGTTTCTCGCTTTGAGAATACTCATACAATACACAGCCGCAATACAATACCCTCATACAAGCGAGGGGTTGCCTTCTAGGGAAAAAAACCCTAAACTAAACTAAACTTATACCATCGTATCATTTGCCCAATGAATGGCCTTGATTGACTAGAAATTACTGTACTTTTACCAAGGAATTTTACATTTGTTTTTAGCTTCGGGGGCACTGCCCCTAAAACCCACTGCCAGAGGGGGGCTTCATAAAGTCGCAACCACCCCCCTTGGACTCCCCAGGTAGTATTTAATTATGGGTGGAATTGCCACCCCATAAAGGTACAGGGTTCCAACGATGTGATACAAAATAAACAAGATAATCAGGCTCCACACCCAACAATCTCCCACTTGGAGACTGATTGTAGCAACTCCACCACTGCATCATTTGATGGATAATGACACCTCTTTGGACATGGTTGTTTCTCATCTTCATCGTCATTCTTGAAGACCAATTGAAACTTTGCATATTCTCAGTTTCTCCCTGGTTACAACTTTTGTTAGCATATCTGCAAGATTCTGGCTAGTGTGTATCTTTTCCAGCTTCAACTGTCCATCCTCCAATACTGACTGTATGAAATGGTACTTGAGCTATATGCGTTTACTCCTGGAATGAAATGTTGAGTTCTTTGCAATATGAATGGCACTTTGGCTATCACTGTATAACATGCCCATATCATGCTTCTTACCCAATTCATACATAAAACTTTGTAACCAAATCATTTCTTTTCTAGCCTCTGTAGTAGCAACATACTCTGCTTCTGTTGTTGAAAGTGCAACAACACTTTGGATTTTTGAAACCCAACTGACAATTGTTCCACCTATAGTAAACACATATCCTATAGTGCTCCTGTTGTTATCTCTATCACCTGCCATATCTACATCAACATATCCTTGTAGAGTAATGCTTGAACCACCAAGCATAATGCTTGATTTGTGGTACCTCTCAAATATCTGAGAATCCATTTCACTGCCATCTAATGTTCTTTTCTTGTATTGTTCATGTACCTGCTTACAACTCCCACTGCATGTGCAATATTAGGCCTTGTGCAGACCATTGCATACATTAAGTTTCCAACTGTTGATGCATATGGAACTTTAGACATATAGTCCATTTCTTGTTGGGTCTTGGGACACATCTCCTTACTAAGTTTTAAATGGCTAGAAAAAGGTGTACTAACTCGTTTTTCATTCTGCATATTAAATATTTTCAACACCTTTTGTATGTAATCATTCTGAGATAGTGTTAATTTGTGATTTTTTCTGTCTCTAGTTATTCTCATACCAAATATTTGTTTTGCAGCTACCAAATCCTTCATTGCAAATGAATTTGCCAATTTTCTTTTGAGCACATTTATTTCTTGCATGTTATACCCTGCAACAAGCATGTCATCTACATACAATAAGAATATAATATAGCTTCCATAATTTTTCTTTTTCAGATAAACAGAATGATCAGAGTGACATCTAGTATGACCTTGTTCAGACATAAACCTGTCAAATTTTAGATACCACTGCCTTGGAGCCTGTTTTAAGCCATACAAGCTCTTCTTTAACCTGCACACTAATTTTTATTTCCCTTTGACCTCATATCCTTCTGGTTGTTGTATATATATCTCTTCCTACAAATCTCCATGGAGAAACGTTGCCTTTACATCTAACTGCTCAAGATGTAAATCTTCTGCTACTGCAAGACTTAAAATAGTTCTGATTGAAGTCATATTAACAATAGGAGAAAATATTTCATCAAAATCAATACCTTTATTTTGTGCAAACCCCTTCACCACAAGTCTAGCTTTGTACCTCTTATTTCCTTGATCTTCTTCCTTCAGTATGTAAACCCATTTATTCTGCAATGTTGTTTTACCTATAGGAAACCTGACTAAGTCCCAAGTCTGGTTATGCATTAAGGAGTCCATTTCTTTATCCATGGATAGCTCCCACTTCTTCCTGGTTTCAACCTACATTGCTTCTTCATAACATTCAAGTTCACCAGAATCGGTCAACAATAAATAATATAATGAAGGAGAGTATCGTTCAGGGGGTATACTTATCTTGGTAGATCTTCTAACACCACTTTTAGGTGTTTGAGGTGCCTGTTGCTATTGTGGTGGTTGCTGTTGTTGTGGCTGCTGATTATTATTATTTTTAGGCACCTTTAATTTTTCTATGATCTCATCAACAACCGTGTATTCTTTGTTTTCTTTTTCCCGTTTATTTTCCTACAATTGATTCTTATACAAGACCTTTTCATTGAATATTACATCTCTGCTCCTAATGATTTTGTGATTTTCATAATCATATAAGCGATAACCAAAATCATTAACACCATATCCAATAAAGATACATTTCTTTTATTTTGCCTCAAGATTTGTTCTATTTTCTTTATTAATATGGACAAAGGCCTCACAACCAAAAGGCTTTAAAAAAGAGTAGTTTACCTTTTTACCTGTCCATGCTTCCTCTGGAATACCACCATCCAAGGAACTTGAAGGCCCTCTTTTTATTAGATAATGCTTGATATGTTGCTTTCTTCAAAATTTCAAAAATCTAACATGTAATCTCATATTTTAACCAGAGCGCTCATAATTTTTGTTCATCTTTTTGACTGTGTTTTCTTGTGGTGTTCTTGGAACTATCTTCTATTTGTGAATTCCGTGCTCTGAACAGTACCTATCAAACTCTTTGCTGCAATATTCACCTCCATTGTCTGATTTGAGACACTTCAACTTCTTTCCTGTCTCAATCTCAACCAAATCTTTCCATTTCTTGAAAGTGTCAAATACATCAGATTTATTTTGAATACAATAAATCCAAGTTTTTCTAGTTTCATCATCAATAAAAGTAACATAATAATGAAAGCCATTGAGAGATGATACCTGAGCAGGTCCCATACATTTGTATGCACAAGCTCTAATTTTTCACTCTTCTTTTCTTTCCCAACTCAGAGAAATCTGACTTTCTTTTGTTTTCCATAAATACAACTCTCACAAAAATCCAAATCAAAATTCTTCAAACCTGGCAACAAATTTATTGAGTGAAGAACCTTCATCCCCTTCTCACTCATGTGCCCGAGCCTATGATTCCATAATTCTGCATCTGCTCCTTTGGAAGTTAAAGCATTAACATAGTTAGAAATACCATTGCATAAATACAATGTACCAACCTTTTTTCCTTTTTCTATTACCACGACTCCTTTGGTGACCTTCCAAGTTTTATCTGTGAAAGTTGTCACACAACCTTTACCGCCTAACTGCCCTTTTGAAATTAGATTTTTTGTTAGATCTGGAACATGCCTTACCTCCTTTAATAGCCATTGGTTTCCATTCTGTTATTTTATAAGAAATTTACCCATTCCAACAATTTTACAGGGTTTATCATCACTCAAACGGACTTGTCCAAAATATCCTTGAACATAGTCATGAAAATATTTCTTATGAGGTGTGGCATGGAATGAGGCCCCTAAATATACTACCCAGGAATCAGTAACGTATTCGAAAGAAAGAATTAAAGCATATTGTAACACATCACTTGTAACATTTTCTTCATGATTGTTTTCGTGCTGTGCGTCTCCTTCTTTTCCCTTCTGAGATCTATAGTATTTCTTCAGGTGTCCTTTATTTCCACATTTCCAGCACACTATCCCTGATCTAGACTTGGATCTGCCTTTCCTTGATTTACAGCGATATCCTGAGCTCTTTCCTCTTTTCATTTTTCTTCCCCTAGACTCTGCACTCAAAGCATTACTCGATGTCTCACCGGAGCTTTTCCGTCACATTTCCTCACTAAGTATAGCATCGACAACATCATCAAACTTTAAAGTAATAGATTTAGAGACCGAGTTACTAATGGCCATAACTAAACCATTCCATATTTCTGGTAATGAGCACAAAATCAAAAGAGCCCTAACTTTGTCATCAAAGTTTACCCCTATAGAACTTAACTAACTGGTAACTGTATTAAAATCATTTAAATGGTCTACAACAGATCCACCTTCCGACATCTTCATATTAAATAAAAAATTCATAAGAAATACCTTGTTTGAGGCCGAGGGTTTTTCATATAGTTTCGCCAATGCCTTAATAAAACCCTTTGTTGTTGTTTCCTTAGAAATATTGAAGGCTACTGACACCACAAGCCACAATAGTACTATTCCAAGTGCCTTTCTATCGAGAATCTCCTATTTTGCGTCTATCATAGCTGTTGAATTCTTTGTTTTTCCACTCAATGTTAGGTACAAATCTTTCTGATACAGATAATATTCTATCTGCATCTTCCATAGCGGGAAATTTTGGCCGTTAAATTTATTGACCCTAAAATTACCATCTTCCGCCATTGCTCCCGTTTGAACTGGGAACCCTTCTTTCCTGCGAGTCTATCAACCAAATAGACCTCCAGATATGATACTAGTTTTTATAAAATTATATATTATAGAGCAATGCAACACATAAAATATGTGGAAAACACAAGCACACAAAGCACATAAAACCAGAGAGACACAGATATACATGGTTCACCCAGTTTGGGCTACGTCCGCCCCGAATAGCTAGTCCTTCCTTTCAATTATCCAGCAAAATGAAGAGACACAACCTACAACAGATCTGTTGTAATATCCTCTGTTCTCTCTCACAGTCTCCCTATCTGTTTCTCACTCTAAGAATACTCATACAATACACAGCTGCAATAAAATACCCTCATACAAGCAAGGGGTTTCCTTCTAGGGAAAAAAAACCTAAACTAAACATAATTTCTACCATCAGATCATCCGCCCAATGAATGGCCCTGATTGACTAGAAAATACTATACTTTTACCAAGGCAATTTTACATTTGTTTTTAGCTTCAGGGGCACTGCCCCTGAAACCCCCCACCAGAGGGGGGCTCCATAAAGTCACAACCAACCCCCCCAGATCCTCTAGGCAGTGTTTAATTATGGGCGGCATTGCCGCCCCATTAAGGTATAGGGGTCCAATGCTGTGATACAAAATAAACAAGATAATCAGGCTCCACACCCAACAATCTCCCACTTGGAGACTGATTGTAGCAACTCCATCGCTACTTCATTTGCTAGATAATGAAACCTCTTTGGACCTGGTTGTTTCTCATCTTCATCGTCATCCTTGAAGACCAATTGAAACTGAGCATAATCTCAGCTTCTCCTTGGTTACAACTTTTGTTAGCATATTTGCAGGATTCTGGCTAGTGTGTATCTTTTCCAGCTTCAACTGTCCATCTTCCAATACTGACCGTATGAAATGGTACTTGAGCTGTATGTGTTTAGTCCTAGAATGAAATTTTGAGTTCTTTGCAAGATTAATGGCACTTTGGCTATCACTGTATAACATGCCCATATCATGCTTCCTACCCAATTCATCCATAAAATTTT
Source organism: Pinus albicaulis (assembly GCA_034641835.2). Taxonomy (NCBI): domain Eukaryota; kingdom Viridiplantae; phylum Streptophyta; class Pinopsida; order Pinales; family Pinaceae; genus Pinus; species Pinus albicaulis. The sequence continues at coordinate 211,867,924 of CM076584.1, read as the reverse complement.
GTAACCAAATCATTTCTTTACTAGCCTCTCTAGTAGCAACATACTCTGCTTCTATTGTTGAAACTGAAACAACACTTTGGATTTTTGAAACCCAAATGACATTTGTTCCACCTATAGTAAACACATATCCTGTAGTTCTCCTCCTATTATCTCTGTCACCTACCATATCTGCATCAACATATCCCTGTAGAGAAATGTCTGAACCACCAAAGCATAATGCTTGATTTTTGGTACCTCTCAAATATCTGAGAATCCATTTCACTGCCATCCAATGTTCTTTTCTTGGATTTTTCATGTACCTGCTTACAACTCCCACTGCATGTGCAATATCGGGCCTTGTGCAGACCATTGCACACACTAAGCTTCCAACTGTTGATGCATATGGAACTTTAGACATATAGTCCATTTCTTCTTGGGTCTTGGGACACATCTCCTTACTAAGTTTCAAATGGCTAGAAAAATGTGTACTAACTGTTTTTGCATTCTGCATATTAAATCTTTTCAACAACTTTTGTATGTACTCATTCTGAGACAGTGTTAATTTGAGATTTTTCCTGTCTCTAGTTATTCTCATACCAAGGATTTGTTTTGCAGCTCCCAAATCCTTCACTTCAAATGAATTTTCCAATTTTCTTTTGAGCACATTTATTTCCTGCAACAATCATGCCATTTACATATAATAACAATATAATATAGCTTCCATCATTTTAATTTTTCAGATAAACACAATGATCAGAGTGACATCTAGTATAGCCTTGTTTAGACATAAACCTGTCAAATTTTAGATACCACTGCCTTGGAGCCTGTTTTAACCCATAAAAGCTCTTCTTTAACCTACACACTAATTTCTCTTTCCCTTTGACCTCATATCCTTCTGGTTGCTGCATATATATCTCTTCCTCCAAATCTCCATGGAGAAAAGTTGTCTTTACATCTAACTGTTCAAGATGTAATTCTTCCGCTACTGCAAGACTTAAAATAGTTCTAATTGAAGTCATATTAACAACAGGAGAAAAAATTTCATCAAAATAAATACCTTTCTTTTGTGCAAACCCCTTCACCACAAGTCTAGCTTTGTACCTCTGTTTTCCTCCATCTTCTTCCTTCAGCTTGTAAACCCATTTATTTTGCAATGTTGTTTTACCTGCAGGAAACCTGAATAAGTCCCAAGTCTTGTTATGCATTAAGGAGTCCATCTCTTCATCCATGGCTAGCTCCCACTTATTCCTGGTTGCAACCTGCATTGTTTCTTCATAACATTCAGGTTCACCAGAATCAGTCAACAATAAATAATATAATGAAGGAGAGTATCGTTCAGTGGGTGTACTTATCCTGGTAGATCTTCTAACACCACTTTTAGGTGTTTGAGGTGCCTGTTATTGTTGTGGTGGTTGTTGTTGCTGTGGCTATTGATTATTATTATTTTTAGGCACCTTTACTTTTTCTGTGATCTCATCAAGAACCGTGTATTCTTTGTTTTCTTTTTCCCACTTATTTTCGTGCAACTGATTCTTATATAAGACCTTTTCATTGAATATTACATATCTACTCCTAATGATTTGGTGATTTTCATAATCATAGAAGCGATAACCAAAATAATTAACACCATATCCAATAAAGGTGCATTTCTTTTATTTTTCCTTAAGCTTTGTTCTATTTTCTTTATTAATATGGAAAAAGGCCTCACAACCAAAATGCTTTAAAAAAGAGTAGTTTATCTTTTTACCTGTCCATGCTTCCTCTGGAATACCACCATCAAAGGAACTTCAAGGCCCTATTTTTATTAGATAAACAACAGTATCTACAACATCTGCCCAAAATTGTAAAGGAAATCCTGCATGCAATCTCATGCACCTTTCACGCTCCATGATTGTTTTGTTCATCCTTTCTAACACACCATTTTCTTGTGGTGTTCTTGGAACTGACTTCTCTTTGTGAATTCCATGCTCTGAATAGTACCTATCAAAATCTTTGCTGCAATATTCACCTCCATTGTCTGATTTGAGACATTTCAACTTCTTTCCTGTCTCAATCTCAACCAAATATTTCCATTTCTTGAAAGTATCAAAGACATCAGATTTATTTTGAATACAATAAATCCAAGATTTTCTAGTTGCATCATCAATAAAAGTAACATAATAATGAGAGCCACCAAGAGATGATACCTGAGTAGGTCCCAATAAATCTGTATGCACAAGCTCTAATTTTCTTCTCTTCTTTTCTTTCCCAATTCGGAGAAATCTGACTCTCTTTTGTTTTCCATAAATACAATTCTCACAGAATTCCAAATTAACATTCTTCAAACCTGGCAACAAATTTCTTGAGTGAATAATATTCATCCTGTTCTCACTCATGTGCTCGAGCCTATGATGCCATAATGCTGCATTTGTTCCTTTGGAAGTTAAAGCATTAACAGTGTTAGAAGTACCATTTCATAAATACAATGTACCAACATTTTCGCCTTTTGCTATTACCACGGCTCCTTTGGTGACCTTCCAAGTTTTATCTGTGAAAGTTGTCACACAACCTTCACTGCCTAAATGCCCTGTTGAACTCAGATTTTTCTTCAAATCTAGAACATGCCTTACCTCCTTTAATAGCCATTGGTTTCCATTATTTGGTTTTACAAGAACTTTACCCATTCCAACAATTTTAAAGTGTTTATCATCACCCAAATGGACTTGTCCAAAATCTCCTTGAACATAGTCATGAAAATATTTCTTATCGGCTATGGCATGGAATGAGACCCCTAAATCTACTACCCAAGAATCAGTAACATTTTTGAAAGAAAGAATTAAAGTATCTTGTAACACATCACTTGTAACATTTGCTTCATGATTTTTTTCTTGCTGTGTGTCTCCTTCTTTTCACTTCCGAGATCTACATTCTTTCTTCAGGTGTCCTTTCCTTCCACATTTCCAGCACATTATACATGATCTAGACTTGGATATTCCTTTCCTTGATTTACTGCAATATCCTGAGCTCTTTCCTCTTTCCATTTTTCTTCCCCTGGACTCTGCACTCAAAGCATTACTCGATGTATCATCAGAGCTTTTCCATTGCATTTCCTCGCTAAGGATAGTACTGACAACATCATCAATATAGGTTTTAACCCTGAACAGAAATTATCTACACACAAATCTTATAACAGAAAATAAACAATAGCGAGAGCATAAAACATAAAACAGATAAACATAGATATTTTGATCCAAATGATTTACCACCACCTTTCATTATATTCCTTTTAGTGTTACAACACATATATATACATGTCAAGCATACATGCAAACTAATCCATTAACCCCTGATTAGAACATAAATCGCGCCTCTATCATATCTACAAAATAATTAGTGGTAGAAAACCAACGTGATTTTCAAACCATGCAAACTCATGCACAAAACATGGTATCTTATATGAGTGGGACCGTATACCAAAAAAATTTTCACCGGGGCGCTGCCCTGGACACGGACAGGGGAGGGCTACATCCCCCCCTGTGATGCCCTTGCTGCGCCCGGCGCAACGTACATCGCTTGGGGCTAGTCGTGGAAAGAATATAACACATACCCAACATTCTCCCACTTGTTTTTTTCTTTCCACAGGGGGCCACAGGAGAGCTTAGTCATTGGTTTAATTCTTCAACACCCATTGTTTCTCTACACCAAGAGAACTTCTAAGTGCTCACAGACTTCGTCAATGCATCTGCAACATTCTTCAAAGTGTCCACCTTTACCAGAAACACCCTTTTAGCCTCAACCATATCTCTAAAAAAGTGATATTGAAAATCAATGTGCTTTGTCTTTGAATGATAAGCAGGGTTCTTAGCCAAGAAAATTGCACTTTGGCTATCACAGTCTATCCTTATAGCTTGTTGTACCAACCCCATACTTGAACACAATTTTTGCAACCAAACTGCTTCCTTTCTTGCATGAGTGGCTGCTATGTATTCTGCCTCTGTAGTTGAAAGCGCCACTATAAACTGTGTTTTACTCATCCAACTCGCTGCACCTCCAAATAGGCTAAACACATACCCACTTGTAGATCTTCTTTGGTCCAGATCTCCAGCCTAGTCTGCATCAACAAAACCACGAATGTCCAACATTCTTTCTAATCCTGGTCTTCCCTAGTAGCACAAGCCACAATCACTAGTGCCACGTAAATATCTGAAAACTCGCTTCACTGCTGTCTAATGCTCCTTCCTTGGGTTTGACATAAACCTGCTCAATACTCCCACTGCATGTGCAATTTTTGGTCTAGTACAGACCATTGCATACATCAGGCTACCCACTACACTTGCATATGGAACACGGGACATATCCTCCTATTCTTCTTGTGTCTTGGGACACTTTTTAGCAGACAAATTTACACCTATAGGAATAGGAACACTCACCGGTTTACTATCCTGTGTTAGCCCCCCTGTAAATTTTTGACAGGAAAAGTAGGGGGCTAAATTGTTTTTGAGCCTTCAAGCAATGCATCTCCCCTGAAGACACATCATCCTTGAAGTATCCTGTGCCTTTTCCCTTGATAAAATCTCCTCTGCTGATTCCCATTATAAAGCTTCTCTGATTGTGACAAATTGTGTTTTCAAAGGCCTTCATTTACCTCTTTTACCCCTGCAGAAAGTCTTCATTTCATCCCTTTTTCCCTTTGTCAAAGTCCCCTTTTTCCTTACCCCCAAATTCCCCCCCTAAAACCTTCTAAACCATACAAAATACCCCTGGTTTTCATCTTTTCCCCCCTTTTCCCCTACCTTTTCCTTTCCCTGGCCTTAAAATGCATTAAAAGAGGCCCAAAGGCCATATTCTACATGTATATGGGGCCTAGCCCCTTTCGGCCGAGCCCCTGCACTTTCCCCCTCCACGTGACCCGGGCGCTAGATCCACCTGCCAGCCCGAAAGGCGCTTACCGCAAAGTATGTATCAGAAGCATTTTACACCGTTGATCTGTATAGATCGGATGGTCGTCGGGGTCCCATAGCATCCACCACTCTACCCGTTCGCCGCCCCGACCACAGATCCACCGTCCATTTAACCATTGATCTGACGGCTCACAGTACACCTCTCCTGGAGGTCCCATGCCCATGCACTATTTAGAAACCACTGGTTTTTTTCGCACCCCCTTTCGGAGGTAGGTGGTATTTCCCGATGGCCCAGTGATTCCACTTATCGCACGATGTGTGGTAGTGGCACTATTTCAAAACCGCCTTCTCATCGCGCATTAATGTTCAGCACAAGATACAGAGCGATATTCATATCAGTGATCCGATCTGCGATCGCCCATCTAACGGTTGTCGCTTCACGAAGTTGCGCGGAGTTTAACCAGAGGCATCTGTACCCCTAGCCCACTGTCCATCACCCTCCACCACGTCCCCAACCATCGATCTCCTCCTGAGATCGGATGACCCAAATTTATTCTCACCCCCGCCGTTGATTATCCCGTCATCACCCGTTCCCACCATGTCACCATCCCATGTGTCTCACCGTACATTCGCCCCTCTCATTATATATTATTCATCCAAAGGTCAAAATTAAGGTTTTCACGATTAATTTTCTCTGCATTCCGCCAACCTTCCCACCAGAGCACTTCTCCACCATTCCTCTGCGTTTTTCACCATTCGTCCGCAGTCCCATTATCCTCCTCACAGTCATCCACATCATCCGACCCCATGCATTGTTTTCTTAACCGTTTTCATATTTTGCAGGGTTATAGAGAGGCGGAAAACCACCAAGGTTCATATGTACTACTTTAATGGCACGTTGCGCAAAGAAGATTGAATTTGGAAGCTGGTACTACAGGGAAATTTCTGGAAAGGTAGCGGCGGCATAAATATTATCCAAGGACAGTTCAATCTCTGTGAAAAACCTATCCAGTGCCATTAAAGCCCATTTTTTGCAGATTAAGACATTTATGAAATGGCAGAGAAATACCAGCTAATGATCAGCAAAGCTCAATGTTCAATATTTAAGATTTTTGAGCCTTAATATAGTGGTTTAGAGGCAAAGCACCAGATTAGCGACATCATGGACCGCCCAGAGGATACAGCATGTAGAAAACCACAACATCGGGGTTTTCACATCAGAAGAATGTTTTCGCACGAAAGGAAAAAGCGCCCATGTAGTGTTCAAGCTATGCCGTGCTCTAGAGATATTTTCTACCCTGAAAACAACCCTGGTGCTATCAAAGAATTTGTTTCACAAGTACGGAAGAATTTTCAGTCATTTATTTACCTTTTTTTCAGTTCACCAGAAGTACTATAGAATGCTGCTGCAGATTACATCAGAGCCATAGCTGGAGTAAATGGAAACCTGACGAAGACCATTATTTCACCCAAGAGCACTGCAGATTAATGCAGAGAATTTATATAGAATGGGCTTCGTCCTTCTTCCTCTTCTGAGTTGTTAATGCTGCATTTAGTTTTTCACCTACCTTATTTGATCCACTAGAGTTATAAATTCACAAAGAAACTCATTGTAAAGGTTGTTGACCAGTTATCAAAGAATTGCAAGTAGTTTCTTTTGAGACACAGTCTCTGTGTAAAGTTGTAAGATAGGCCGAGGAAGATGTTTTCAGACTGAGTGTTCAAATGTTTGCAATGTTTTACTTGACTGGTATTGCTATTTAATATGACAAGCACATTTCTTTGGATCCTGATCTGAAGCAGCGGTGATGTTTTCCTATCTCCGTGTTTTAATTCATTTCATTTTGTTTCTATTGGCTTGCATCAGAATATTGGCCTAGGATTTACCCTTGTTAGGTACCCTATGTTTCTGCTCTCCTTGCCTTTGATGTTTTTCTACTAAATGTGTTATCTAAGAATTGATTTCAGTTAATTTAAACAGTGTAGTGGATGTTATTTCCTGCTCTCTGATGTATGAATTAAATGAATCTGTGCTTAGATGTTTCTTGTTAAGGATTTAGCTGGAAGATTTGGGAACACTGGGGATTAGAGTTAGCCCTGTCCACTAGGATCCTTGTGAGACCAACTGGTCTTTAATTTTGTGTCCTAAACCCTTACTGTTCCTCCTCTCTTACCATTCCATACCACACTATCATCCTTAAGATCCAATGTTTTAGATGACTAGCCCAATTGAAAGCATGCTTATTGATTAGCAAGAAAATCCTTTCCTGACTTCATTTCCCAATGGTCTTTAATGCTTCCTGGAATACTTCACCTATGCTTTAATCCTCTTTGCTCATCTTGTCTTACATTGAACCCTTCTTTCTTGATAACTAGCAACCAAACAAACAATCAAACAAACAAACCCTGTACCTATAACTAGCCTAACATATTAACATTGAGCTTTAAAGTCACATATCTTAGATAATCATAGAGAGATCCCTCTTTGGACCCAAGAGGGCTATATCCTGAGGTCTGAAAGTGGTTTGATGTTGTCTCATCTTTTGGTCTTGCCGATCTAGCGAAAACATGGGAACCCCAACATAATGGCAACTCTGCTGGGGAAAATCTGAGTATCATCCATCTTACTACATCATAAGAACCTTAGAAACCTAAAATATCTGGTTAGGTTGGCAGTTAAGCATTCCTATTCGCAGATCAACCTCTACACCATTTGTTGTATTCTCCCACACTATTAGACAGAGTCTGGAAAGGGCCAGGTAGCCTCCAGATCTCACACTCTTTCAGAGGTGACATATCTGGTAAATGCCCTCCCAGTCAATCTCTGGTTAGAGTTTGCTGTGTTTAGAAGATATCCCTGAAAGGGGACATCTCATAAGCACTATGGTGGACAGTGTACCCTCCAAAAACATCCTAAACCTTCCACCTAGCAACTCCATAATTCTTAAACGATTTAAAGACTCCACTAATGATTAGTAAGCCTGCTGATTATATTGGTATCACATAAGACTCCACTGGGAGACCAGAAGCCCATAACAACATCAACCACAATAAAGGAACAAGTAGGGTTAAGCTGCTTGGTTAGAGAACAACATTCTGGCTTTAAGAACCATTCACACAAGAGGTTATCCTAACCTAGACCCACCTAGAATAGTTGACAATCCTGAGAGCATCCTCAAGGGATCTCCTGCACATAAACAATCAACTATTTCCAGCCACATCCATAGAGCTAACTCTACACTAGAAAACTTTACAGCTCTATCAGACCCACTTTTTTCCCTAGGCACTCAAAATAGTTTACCAAGAACTAGGTCATTCAGTGTTCTAGACCAGCCAGACCTTGAGTCTCCTATTTCACCACTTCAAAGTGGTAAGCACCTTGGGAAGAGACACACCCCTCCATCTACACCTCCTGATATACACTTCATTCCAAACTTGGGGCTTAGTCACCCTATATCTGCTCATCAGTCTCCTGCTGGTCATAATATCCCTGTCATTCATATACCAGCTACCCAAGTCAACCCTTTACCTCATCAAAACATTATCATGGCATCTTGGTATGCCCCTCTAGTTTTACCCCAGCCTCTAGTACCCTTACCCAATGATTATCAATCAAAGATCCCACATTTCACTGCAAAAGAGTCTACCACAGCCCAACACCATGTAGATAGGATGGAAGATTCTTTTGACTACATGGAGATAGATGATGATATAGTCAAAATGAGAATCTTTGCCCAAAGCTTAGGGGGTGATGTGAAGAAATGGTTTAAAGGCTTACCTCCGGGTAGCATTAATGATCTTCCATCTCTATATCAGACTTTCATAAACAAATGGGAGGTTAAGGCCAACCCTCGCCAACTCCTAGCAGAATATATGAGCCTTAAAAGAAACGTAGGAGAGAGTGTCCATGATTACACAACAAGATTTAATATCATTTACAATGCTCTCCCTCCACACATGAAACCTCCCCAAGGTATGGCCCTAGCGAAATAACCCAAAGGCTTTGATGCTGACATGGACTACCAGCTTAGGGAGAGAGATTACACCACGTTGGAAGACATGCAAAAAGGATCAGTGAGTGTAGAGGTTAATCTGATCGAGAAGAGAGCAAGATTGAGAGCTGAAAAAAGGGTAACATATAGAGATGACAATATAGCTTCCACGTTTGACCCAAATTATGACCGCATGTCCAAAAACATGAAAAAGCTATACCAAATGATGGAAAAAATGGTTGTCACAGTTAGTAACCAAAACAGAAATCAAAACCATAACCAGAACCAAAACTTTAGAAGGAACAATGCCACTCCCAACAGACAAAGAGAATCAGATCAGCAAGCTATTCCCCCATTCCAAGAGAACTTTCTTGATGAAGATGAGGGAATCATAGAAGAGTCGGAGGGAAATACAATAAATATGTTTGAAACAGAAGATTCAATCCATAACAGTTACACAGAAGAAGATCAGCCCTCATCCTCATATTGGGATGAGGAATGGTTAGAAACTGAGGATTACAGGTTAGGATTTGAAAATTCCATGATGCAGGTTAGAGAACAATATGAACTCAGAAGCAAGAAGAGTCAAGAAAATTCCAAAACTAAGACTCCTGAGGTCACCCTTAAGAAAAGGCCTGAGAAGACTTCTAAAGTGACTGCTGAAAGTAGCAAGCCATCAGCTAAGAGTTCTGGAAATAACAAAGAAAAATACAACCAAAACACTGATACACAAGGTAAACCAGCTAGCAGCACTAGCACTGAAGTTAGTGCTCCTGGTAAAACTGTCACAAACACTGTGAATAACGAGAATTAGTACACTGATTTAGCCACTAAGGCAGTGGCTAACCAAACAGAGTTGAACATTTTGAAGAGTCAATCCACTTTCAATTTGGAGAGTGAGATTGAAAAAATTAAAATCTCTGTACCACTCTCTGAGCTAGCCACGCAGGAGGTATATAAAGGCCAAATTTTGAAAGCGCTAAACTTAGGTGAGAACAGTGACACTATTAATCTGAGTGATGATCAACCTGCCCTTATATTTGGTCCAAAGATAGAAGGAAAGTTTCAAGAAGGGGTAGTTCCCCCTTTTTATATCAGTCTTAATATCCATGATAAGATTCTCCACAATGCAATGCATGATTCTGGGGCATCACACAACTTGATACGTAAAGTAGTAATGGAAAGATTAGGCCTAGAGATAACTCGTCCCTATAAAGACCTATATTCTTCTGAATCTAGTAGAGTAAAGTGTCTTGGCCTAATTAAAGATTTATGTGTGAGCCTTGCCCAGATTCCAGCAAAGTGTATGGTCATGGATGTCGTCGTGGCAGATGTGCCACCCAAATATGGCATGTTATTGTCAAGATCATGGGAAGCCAAGCTGCAAGGAACAATGTAGATGGATGGGGCTTATGCCACAAGCCCAATCTTTGGCCAACTTAGAAGACTGTACAGGGAATCACCAATGAAATTCCTGGTTAGTAGCCCTGAAAAGCCTGAAAATTCTCCTCTATACTCTGTACATACAGACCTGGATTACTTTATCTTCTGCAATGATGAATCTTTGGGGGGACCAGAATCTGAAAATTTAGATACAATCAAAGGTACACATGATGAAATAGAGCCAATGGACTTTAACACAATGGCCACCCTAGACTCAGAGGAGGAAGATGTAGAAAACTTTGAACAATGCACTAAAACAACAATGCAAAGTGAACCAGGAAAAAAATGCAATCAGCCAACTAGTCACCCCTCTGATTTCCACACACATGATGAAAAACAGAACGATCCATAGCCTAGTGCAGCTCCTATAATGCAACATAATGGCTAACCCAGCTGTAGGAAAGGAAATGATGATAAAACGAAAAATGAACCCTTGTGGGAGATGAGTTTCGATGGGTCATGCACCAAGAGAACTGCTGGGGCAGGAGTGTGGATACAAAACACAGAGAGTGGTTACGCTAAGAGCCATGCATGTAACCTGCACTTCAAATGTACAAACACCATTGCATAGTATGAGGCTCTTATCCTAGGTTTAAACCTGTTGCGGAAATTAGGAGCCCGTAAGATAACTGTGCATGGAGACTTTGAGCTGATTGTTAAACAGGTGAATGGTGAATACATAGAAAAAAATCCTAGATTAAGAGCTTACAGGAATGACACTTTGGATTTATTGAAAACATTTGTTTAATATGAATTAGTGTTTGTTCCTAGGAGTCAAAATGTCATTGAAAACGGATTAGCTTGCCTAGTGTTGTGGCCAGCAAAAACCCCCTTTTTTATTTAGTATTAGTAATAATACTAAATAAGTGGGGACCCTTAGTTTAAAAATCCAAAAAATTTATTGATGTTTGTTTTCATTTTATTAATAAAACTTACTAAGAAAATTCTTTGGAAAATCTTTAAATAAAATTAAGTTTATGAAAGACTAGAATAAAATCTCTCTTTGAAGAAAATATCGCATTCATCGCAAAAAAGTAGAAAATATCTTGAGCAAAGCAGAATCTTATAAATTGTGATAGCGCGATCCAAAAAACTATGCAGAAAAATATTTATCACAAATTGCATATCGCAAAAAATATATTAACAAATATTTTTCATATGTTATATTTTGCGATATTGTGATTTCGCGATCTTGACTACATGTCGCGATTTCGCGATTTGTGAAAGTTGCGATTTGCGAAAGTTGCGATTTGCGATATTGTGATGATACGAAAGTTGAAATTTGTAATGATTTCAATTTACGAAAGCTGCAATTTGCAATATTATGATTTTGCGATATTGCAAAGAAAATCGCAGATCATACTATCACAGATTCTTAAAAAGCTCAATGTACGAAGAAAATACTTTCGTAAATCGAGACCTGTTATGCGCCTTAATGTCAAGTTAATGAATGGATTGTCAATTATTAATGTAAAAAGGATTTTGTTTTGATCGAAAGGTTATTTCACGATTAAATAATATATTTCATATGCCTTCAGCATTTAAAACTATCCCGTCACCTTTCTCACATCATAATTCTGCCTAATTCGTAAAACCGTGCGCGAAGAACAAGGAGACTATACAAAGAAATATTCGTAGCATTATGGGAAAGAAAGAGAAAGATCCGAGTTCGGTAAAGAAAGAGAAAGCTCCAAGTTCTGAAGAAGAGATGGGTATCCTTTGTACGTAGACATCGCTTGCAACAAGGATGTCAGTATCACCACTCCGGGAGGGTATGTTTAATTTGCTTGAAGAAGAAAAAACCTGTGTATACAGGCTAATGCGGTTCAAGTAATTTTTTCCGAAGCATCTCTGCTGCAGATGGCTTGTTCATTTCTGCACCTGACAGCGTTGAAGACCCAGAATTCTTCCGTATACGCATGGTCAAATGGGTGCCGGATAGCACCACAGGATGTGCGAAAACTCCGTGATTAAGAGCTCATTGGGTGATTTACTCCAGAATATTTGAGGCTTATGTATCATTTGCCGGAGCCTCAGGCAGCTTACAACAAACAATTTATGGATAAATTTTCCAAGGAAAATGCAAATTTGGTGGAATGTACCAAGGAATGGTCCAGAAGAGATGAACCACTGAAGAAAAATAAACACGGTATGTACATTACCGGTTCACTCACCTCTCCATATTGTTTTGTCAGCTTTCAAGTATAAGTTATGCAGTTTTTTGAAAGCCTCGACACTAATATGTTTTTTCCTCAATGGCTTTCCTTATTGAATGCTATCGTTAACGCTACCATTGTGGATCGGGCTAAAATACTTTCTTCGATAATTTAGCTAACAAATGGTTTTTCAATTACCTAGCCTAAATGGATCTGCCTCTCGTAGGATTTATCCTCCTTTTTATCTATCCGCCTATGTTAGGATTCAATCGCTTGTTTCTAAATTCCCTTTAATGGGTTGGCAATGGACAATTCATGATCCCTCACCATTCATGTTTATCACAAAGAGTTGTGGGAATCAAAATTCATTCCTCATTTTTAAATATTTTCCATGGCATAATGTTGCCTTCCGTACAGATTGTTGTATAATAACGATGCCCTGCTGTTTTCCTCGAAGTAGAAGTAGACATTCTCCCTCGTCGCAAGATGGTTTGAGAAGAGGCTATTTACTTATGTGAGGGCTTTTGGAAGCTTTTCTTCTCTCATGGTCTACCCTTGTATGTTCTGGACAAACTTATAGCTCGAGAAATTGCATATCAAACCCGTGGAGAGGGAGGTTTAACAAAAGAATTAAAGGATAAAAAAGTACGCTATCCGGCCACAATTTCCCCGTTTCCCCGCGAGCATTTTCATTATTTGATGTTGGTCATGCGTTTAAGGAAGTAATAATATTACATGTTTACAATTGTTTAAGTTTCTGAAAAGGATATTCGAATTGCATGACGTTGTTAAAGATTTCACCACCTGCAGCCGAAGTAAGAGTATTTTCTTCTGAGAAAAGATCTTTTTTATGATATGTTTCAAGAAAAAGGTTCATTTAGAGAAATTTTGCATTTAAATTTCAAGTACCTGCTCTCCTTAAGAATTTCAAGAGTTTAAAATACGTAGAAGATTGACTACTATTCCTTTTGATAATTTGCGATTGGAACCCGTAAGGGAACCAACTCCTAGTGTCGCTCATGGCAGCCTCGCATTCCGTAGAGGACTTAAGTCAAAGTCCGTACAAAGAAATTTCTGAACACTCTAAAAAATCCGATCGTATAAAAGTGAAGGTTTCGTGAAGGATACAAATTTCAATCAAAAATATCTCTCATTAACAACAACACTTCAAACCACTCCATAGTTGAATCTTCCACTTCTTAATGCACAGCAACTATCCATCAAGACTCGCTAGATAAAGAATGGGAAACATTTAATGATTCGATTAATGTTGAAGGACAAAACATACAAACTCCCGTGCGTACGTAAAAAGGTTTTATTACGTAAATAAGTGGCAATGTCACGAAAAAGAACATATACTCATTACTCCTTCCTCCGAGTTTACTTAAAATAGAGGAAATCTCTCCTCCGGATATTCTATAGCCCGCAACATAAAGCAAGAGGTAAGGAAGAAAAATAAAGAAGAGAAAATTAGGCTACACTCTCTACCGATGTAGAACACCGGATGTTTTATGGAAAGATCCTACTACGGATCCCACCGAAAATATTACTAAATTATTCGTATTACAGGAGCTTATGCCTCCGCAACTATTGACAGCATCCGAGGTGTACGATCATATTAACAAAAGAGGATCAAATACAAGTTCTCGCAACAACAATTGCAACAAGCAAATGCGAATACACAAATACGATTTGAAAAGTTACAAAGAAGAGTTTTAAAGAAATTAAAGATTGGGCATCGAAAGCTTTCGTCGAAAAAAGAAAAACAAATACAACATTATGCAAGAAATGGATAAAAGACGAATTCTAAGCTTAGAGAATTTATCTCGTAGTCTATTTCCTTGAATAATAAACCGCCGCAACAACAAGATATATTATGCCAAAAGATTTCACAAGGGGAACTCTTTTATCAAGAAAGTGATAAAATCACCAATCATGTCGTAGAATTACGACATGATTATGATTTAACTAATGAAAGAGTTACTGCTAATTATTTGGCATGGAAAAATATAGAGGAAGGAAAAGAGTAGGAGCACCAATTATCAATGACAGCCATAAAGAAATGCTCTTCAATAAAATGGGATGGCGTATCGTAGAAGGTAAAAGCAACAGAGGAAGCAACATGCACAAGTGCTAAACATCACCGATTGTGTAAATGAAAATTTGCACAAAGTTAATTTAATTTCTTTAAACCATCTCCAGGATACCTATCATGCTAAAAATTGTAAATGTAAGAGGGAAATGTAAATCAAGAGAGAAGGCGAAATCAATTCAAGTGATCGACAGCAACCGGGATTCTTACCGACGTGTCTAGTAAACCACACAATAATGCAAGATTTTAATTGCAGACACATTCTCACGAGAAGATCAGGCCAACACTTGCCGATTCCGTCTTTTCGGGACAATTGAAACTGAAGTCGGCAAACCCCTCTTCGCCAAATCAATGCTAGATGCTTGCAAATTCAAAGACCAAATTCATAAGTAGTTAGTTGTTAATTTTAGTTTTAGACGTTCTAGTGTTAGTTTACTTTATTTTTTCCTTAGAAAAAGGATCATTTAAACCGAATCCTAAAATTTTTGTAATAAACTATAATTAGATTTAGTTAGTAGTATTCAAACCCTTCTCATGAATTTATAGAAGGGTCCCCAAATTATCAAAAACTTATTCGTAACATGCACTTCGCACCCTGTGAGGAGGTTTTGATGAATGAATGGAACGGATTTATTGATATCTAGTTTAATAATCTCAAGTACTGATGTTGCATTTCGTACTCTTAGTAGATGTTAGATTAAGAAGAGAGAAATCATTATCGTCAGCTCATGGAGTAGAACCAGCTTATAAATGGTACTTTATCTCTTAACTTTTTTTCTCGATTCTCGTGTTAAAAGTGATATTTATGTTTATTTATTTATATATTGATGCTTTGAATGCTTCAAATATATCACTCGCACTTCTTTGTACTATGATGACTATTTGTTTATGCTTAATGTATGAATAGCTTATTATGCGATATGTTTTCCACAACTCGTTTTCATCTAACTTTTATATGAAGTATTTATTTATTGAATTCTCTTCTTATAACATTTGAATGATCTTTATTATCGATTGTTATTTGAAATCATTTTAGATCGCATAAACAAGATTTTATCCCGGGTTTAGTTTAGAGTTAGATATTTCTGTTTTAATTAGAATATAATTTGCATATGATTAGATTAGAAATAAAATAAAAATAATTTACCTTCTAGTGAACCTTTTTAGAAAGGAAATATATATTCTCAAATACACACACACATATCGGGAAATCGGGTCCCATTATCCCCAAATAGACCCACTACAATTCAAACTAAAAAAGAGCTCACCAAGGTCCCACTGTGTGAATATCCCCCTTGTTGTAGACCCGATTTTCGGGGCTTCAACATATTTGGCGCTAGGAGGGCCACAAAATATGAATGGCAAGTAAATCTAAATATAAATACTATTCTGAGAGTAAAACACCCTCACCATCTTCCCCAAATTCTCCATCACACTTTAAATTTTAACTAGAGCCGTGTCGAAAGAAGAATGTAGACACTACTACAAACCATGAATTTTCAAAAGACCGCTATTGAACCCTCCTAAGCTGAATCTTGATTCATAAAATTCAACGATTTTCAATATCACCTCAAAGATCCGATAAATCCTGCTGGCAGTGTGACTTCGCAATATAACCCCGCTTCATCCTCTTACTAGGATTGGCGCAGCGAAAATCTTAGCATTCTGCAACCAACCGAGTTACCGTTACCTACAAGGAAGAGAGCGGAAACACCTAAAGGGTCCGATGCTGAGACTCTTTCCTCATCATCATCCATCTCAACCTTCTCACCACGAAGTCAACCATCCACCCCTCCACTTCGTACCATTTTCCCTCACTCCAACAACTTCCACATCACCTTCTCAATCATCTATAATTATAATATCTTCATCTTCCCAATCACAAAAATCATCTTCTAGCACTTTCCTCCGTTAGTAGTTCAATCACAGTCTCAAATTCCATGGAATAATCCTGTAGCCTTAATACCGCACCCTTGAGTCAATTACCAGCTCCATCCCTTCCGAAAAATGGCCGCCTAAATTTAACCTCGAAGGCATGCCAGTTGTAGAAGAACACATAAAAAATTTTATGCCGTCCATAAATCTCAATGGAGTTATTAATGAAGAGGATGTTTTCCGACTTTCCTTTATACTCTACAGGAGTAGATGGATCATGGTATTTCTATTACCATCTCTGGATCCATCACTATTGGCATCTTTCAGACTGCTCTGGGACTAAATTTGGTGATGACAGTCTACAATGACATTAATCAATGGATTCGTCTAATCTTAGAGTTTAATTCAAAAGAACTTGTCAAGGATTTCAATTCACGTTTCAATAAATTGTTAAACAAAATTATCGCTTCCAAGCCTGGCGAAGAAGTGCGAGTGAATGGTACATTTATTCTTTACCATCAAACATAGCAATCTTCATTGATAGGGCTAACAAACAACTTTAGCGTAAAAAAACATGAAGGAGGCACAGCGAGAAAATGTATCATTGTTTTTTAGATAATAAAAATGCAATAGAAAAGAACGAAAATCCAAGAAAGTCACTTTTAAGGAAGATCCCAAGAAAAATACCAAAGATCCATTTGATTTAGAAGGATTGCAAATTTTTTTGAAAACCATATCTAACGAAATGGTTGACATTAAGAAATAGGTAAGTGTAAACATCTTCAAAAAATCTTTCAAGCCTTTTAGAAGAAACTCCTTCAACCGATTCAAAGCCACCAAATGCCATTACTAGAATAAGTTAACCGAAGAAGAAGAAGAGAAAAAATGCTACCGAAGAAAACTACCGATGAAGAAGAAGTTGTAGAAGTATAAGGTATGTGATTGCATATACTCCCACATACATAGCAAGGATCAAGAAGCATCACCAATTAGCACTCGGCTGTAAAATCAATCCTGATCCTCTCAACCCACTTCTTAAGTCAAAGAGTGCAAGGTCATTGACTATGAGATAAAATTGCACCCAAGAAAAACGACATAGAAAGCACCAAACGAGCCTAGTCCAGACATTCACTAACCCGCAAGAACACTCATTGTTCCGTATGAAAATGGAGTATAATATCATAGAAGACATGAAGAAAACTAGAAGTTAACATCACTTTTTATGAATTGAGCAAGTTAAAACACCAACAAAAGGTACTTTGAAAGAATTACATGTTGTACGTAAAACCTTGCCTGATCCCGTGATTTCTGCTTCAAACGAGATGGGAAGACCTCCACGAATACATTAGTAAAGTTGATCTAGAAAATATCGCCTTAATTGAGGAAGGTCAAGATCTCATACTCCTCCATTTTTTCTTACTTATGAAGTTTCAATAAAAATTTTCATAATTGTTTTAGTGATTCGGAGCTTCATCTAATATTCTTACCAAAAATCAAAATGTAAAGTTGAACTTTCAACCATTGAATTGAGAAGTGGCGCATAGTTCAGTTAGATTGATCGCAAGTGGAGGTGATTGGTGAATTAAATCAGGTTACCATAAGGCTATCATTGAATCCAAAGGTATGTCAAGTCATTGATATTTTAGTTGGAGATATTCCAGTATTTTATGGCTTAATTATTAGCAGAGATTGGTCAGAAAAACTTCATGGGTATTTTGCAACTGATTGGTCACATATGTGGCTTCCTTACAATGGTAAACCAAATTAGATAAAGGTTGAACGAGAAAAACATCAGAAATACATAGTAACATAATTGGAAGGAAAGAATGAACCAGTTGCATACAAAATGGGGCATTATCATTGGCAATTATTCACTTTCGATTCCCTTCTTAGGAAATTTCAATGCTCACATTACCTTATTTAGAACATTCGTTTTGTCTCAAATAGAAAATTTTTCTCAAACAAACATAGTTCTAAATGTATTAATTTTGTAGATACTCCCGTAAATAAAACTTTATTTTGGAAATTATTTTTCGATGGTTCTAAGCCCAACGAAGGAGCAAGGAGTGTGCGGATGCATTTTGGCTAGTCCGAGGAAACAAAATTATGTTAACTTCTTGTAGACTTGAGTTTGATTGCACTAATAACACCGCAAAATACGAGGCTTTAGTCCAAGGATTATATAAAGCAATCGGACTAGACATCAAATATCTACAAAGTTTTCTTGAGATTCAAATTGTAATTAAATAGGTACGCAATACTATACATTGTTTATCAAGTCATTTAAAGCATTATCAATCTTTAGTTCAAGATCTGATCGAACATTTTATAGCATTTAATATTTTACTCAATCTTTTAATTCAAAATGCTAGTTTAGACCTCCTAGCTAAAGTAGCTTCCAAGCCTATCTCGCGTAAGATCAAACTCGATCGATTTTCACCCATTTAATCTTAGACCCTCGATTCCCTTATAACGTTACCAATTGGAGTATTTTCAATGATGATCCCGATATTGCAAATTTTCTCACATCGAAGGATCTTACACTAATCAAATAATTGATGAAGACCAACATGACGTACAATTGCTCCAAGATAACACCAATAATGCTATGCCAAAGTTCGTAGTCAAGTTAGAAGACCTTTATGATTTAAAAGATCATTTAAAGATCTACCAATTCAAAAATACAAAGTTCAACTTTGAAATATGAATTAGTAAATCTAGAACCCGATGCCAAACCACAGAATATCAACCTAGGCCTTGGCCTAGCTTCCGAAGAAAAATTAAGATATGTTCATTCTTTGAAACAAAGATAAAAGTGTCTTTGCTTGGAACTATAACCTCCAAACTTATGACACTTCTATCATCCAACATACTATCCCAATGATAAATGATGAAAACCCTATCAACAAAGTTGGAGAAAATCCACCCCAATCTAGAAAACCAAATCAAATCCGAACTCAATAAGTTATTGAAAGCCAAAAATTATTTTTCCGTTCGACATTCTAAATGGGTTTCCACATGGTTCTCGTTATAAAGAAGAAAGGAGATATTAGAATTTGCATTGACTTTCGAAACCTAATAAAGCCTACCAAAAGGATAATTTTCCCTTTGCTTCCCATGGAGAGAATATTACGTGCAACAGATCGTAACTAATGTCTTTCAGATGGTTTCTTCCGGTTAAGCAACCAACTCCGTTAGTCCATCGTGATGATCAATTGAAATTGCAATATAGAACCAAATGGGGCACTTACGCATATCAAAAGATGCCTTTGGTCCGATTAATGTTGGTGCCACATTTCAGAGAGCCATGGACATTGCTTTCAAAGGATTATGAACAACCATGGTAATTTACTTTGGATGATATAAATCGTATATTCTAAAACAAAGCAATCATCTTAGATTTGAAGTAAATCTTAACGTCATTAAGAGATGCAACTTCACTAATCCGAAAAAGTCCTTTTTTGCATTAAGTGAAGGAAAAATTCTTGGATTCATAGTATCAAAATCTAGAATTCATATTGATCCCTGACAGAATCAAGGAAATTTTTGAAATATCTTTACCTCACAACAAAAAAGCTATGCAATCTTTTCGTCAGGACACTTAGTAAAGAGATTTGTCCTAGATTTTTCAAGAATACCTGTATCTCCCTTGCAAGCAATGATTGGGCAAGAATTCAAACTCCAAATGGGGCAAAGATGAATATAAGGCATTCAATCTGATCAAATAAGCAATTATCAATGCTCCATCTTTAACTCCAAATTTTCCGATCCTTTTATTTTGCATACTTGCCTTTGATAAATCTTATGCCGGCGATACTCACTCAAACAAATCAAGACAAAAGTAGAAGCTCCAATTGCCTTTTTCAATTTGAATTTATAAGGATCCGACTGAATTATTCGTATGTGGAGAAACAAGCTTTGAGGCCGTTTTCAAAGCAATTAAAATATTTCAAAATTTTCTTACTCAAACCCATACAAAAATCATATACCGTTTCCAGCTGCAAGAAATCTTTTAGTCCAAGAAGATGTGGTGAAAAAAGAGCCAATTGGGTTAATATACAAGAATACAGATGTTGAAATAAACCCGCCATTATTGTAAGAGGTCAAGGTTTTTGCAAAATACTAGTCAGAGCATCGCTACTTCGAGAAACCATTCAAGAAATACAAACATATGAGGTAAGCTCAAACGATGTTGATTAATTATGGCGTCGATATCATATTTTATCTAAGAATGGATATGCTCCTCCAAAATCTCGATTACACCAAGAAAAGAGCTCGAAGGTTGAAGGCTAAACCATATCACTTTATAAATGATGTTCTTTTTAGAATAAATTATGATTCTCGTTCTTCTGATGTCTGAGAAATCAAGCTAAAAATTTTGGCAGAACTTCACGATGGCCAAATAGGACATTATGTTGAGGATGCAATCAGACATAAGATCTTCCACGCAGCTATTATTAGCCCACATTATTCAAAGATTCATATAGCTACGCGAGGAAATGTCAAATTTGTCAAACCGCAACTGAAAGACAAAAGAAACCATCATGCATTACAACCACCAACATTGACCAAATTTTGATCAATGGGGATTAGACATAATAGGTGAGATCGTTCTCACTCTTCTAAAAAAAACATACATATCATTACAAGATAATCATTATTTTACGAAACGAGTAGAAGGCATCTCTCAAGACTCAAGCACGTCGAACACATCATCAAGTCTATTGATCGCTCATAATCACCGTGTTTATTTTCACTTCGCATTAATGTTTGATAATGCATCATATTTTTCTAGTAATTCTATGACTGAATTTTCACTCAAGAGAGGTTTCAAACTTAAATACTTCCGCCAATTATTATCTGACAGGGAAATGGGTTAGTTTAACTATGAATAAAAACTTAATCAAAAATTATTAAGCGAACCATTGATCAAAATCATTAAAATTGGCATAAATCTTTAATATATGCTTTATGTATGCGTATCATATAATGCGAAGGCTTCTATTGGCACTTCTCCCTTTAATTTAGTTTATGGAGATAAGTGGTTCTTCTGGGAACTCATCTAACAATCTCTTCTTTAGGCTTAGTCCAATATATCGATGAAGAACCAACTTCTTCTTTACAATTAAGGCAGATGGAAATAATTAAGTTAGAAGAACAACGAGAAAAAGCCAAAGTAACTCATGCTCATCATCAAGCATTAGTTAAAGCTTATTTTGATTCAAACATGATAACTAGAAAAGACTTTCAGATATGAGATTAAGTTCTAAAATGGGACAAGGGTCATGAGGAAAAAGGAAAACATACGAAATTTCAACGAATGTGGCTTGGTCCTTTCCAAATTGCAGAGATCATAGGTCCATCAAGTTTTATATTACAGGATTTAATAGGGCAAAAGAATTTTTACCCGTTAATGGGACGTATCCTTAAAAAATATTTTCCATAGGAGATCACTCTTCTATTTTGTAGATTAGTTTTCTTTATTGCTCATAATAAAACTAGTTGTTAATAGTTTAACATTTAAATTAAGTAGAAAAAGATACAAAGTTCTCTTTAGATTTTATTTCTTCACTTATATAAATAGAAGCATTTTAGAATATTGATCATTATTATTCAAAGATACAGTTAAAAGTTTAATCTAGAAATGATATTAATTTCAACTTTGAAATTTTTTATGAAAGCAACTTTTGGTGAAAGATTGTTTTATATCAGTATAATGAAAGGTATCAATAACAAAACGAATATTCTCTCAGAAAGTTCTTTCCAAAAACTCTATTATTGTCGTCTAGAGCTATCTTAAGGAAACAATGATTTCCTCCCACTCAGAAAATTACAAAGTTCGGTGGAATAATCCAATGATACACTTTTAACTTAAAGAGGTGAAAAGTCCTTAATACGAGCCGACTTATCATGATCATATATTATAGCTTGCCGACTTTGCCAACATCAAACATACCACAACAAATGGCAATGACTTAAGATTATTGCAATCAAAGGCAAGGGTTTCATCACGAGCCAACTTGTTCAAATATAAAGTTATAAATCAAGTGAATGGCACCGTCATAAAATTGGCTATCAAACCAAGACATTGTTCTTTAAGGATAAAAAAAAGAAAATAAAAGCATTAAGTGTGAATATGGATTTCTCTTTGAAAATTGTATATATTTAAGGGACAATGTGATCAATAATAGGTAACAAACATAATCCTGTTGAGGCTATAAATGCTTGCTGGCAGCAGTGGCTCTACCTACGACAAATGAGCATATTTAACACTGATTTACAGAGAATATTTTTGTTTTATCTTTTTAAACCAAGTAATGATTGATTTAAATTCAAAGACTAGCTTGAGGAAGTGAATAGTCAAAATTGATCATAGAAATGAAATATCATTCATAGATTGAAGCATAATGTATTTTGTCTTTTTATAATAAATTTTCATTTTCTGGAAAATTTTCTGTTTTGAAAAGTTTAGAAAATTCAAAAGAAAAAGGTAGATAATCAAGTTCTTCCAAGTGAATCGCAAAATGTTGTGGCCAGCAACAACCCCCTTTTTTATTTAGTATTAGTAATAATACTAAATAAGTGGGGACCCTTAGTTTAAAAATCCAAAAAAATTATTGATGTTTGCTTTCATTTTTTTAATAAAACTTACTAAGGAAATTATTTGGAAAATCTTTAAATAAACTTAAGTTTATGATAGACTAGAATAAAATATCTCTTTGAAGAAAATATCGCATTCATCGCAAAAAAGTAGAAAATATCTTGAGCAAAGCAGAATATTCTAAATTGCTATAGCGTACATCCAAAAAAATATGCAGAAAATATTTATCGCAAATCGCATATCACAGAAAATATAGTAACAAATATTTTTCATATGTTATATTTTGCGATATTGCGATATCGCGATATTGCAATGTCGCGATTTTACGATTTGTGAAAGTTGCGATTATATATTAAAAATATACGAAAGTTATATTTGTAATGATTTACCAATATAAAATCACATTTGCGATATTGTGATATTACAAAGAAAATCGCAGATCACACTATCACAAATTCTTAAAAATCTCATTGTACAAAGAAAATCTTTTTGTAAATCGAGACCCGTTATGTGCCTTAATGTCAAGTTAATGAATGTATTGTCAATTATTAATGGAAACAGGATTTTTTTATCGAAAGGTTATTTCACGATTAAATAATATATTTCATACACCTTCAACATTTAAAACTATCCCGTCACTTTTCTCATATCATTATTCTCACTTAATTCGTAAAACCTGGGCAGCGCGAAGAACAGAGACTATACAAAGAAATATTCGTAGCATTATGGGAAAGAAAGAGAAAGCTCCGAGTTCCGGAAAGAAAGAGAAAGCTCCAAGTTCCGGTTAAAGAGATGGCATCCTTGTACTTGCACATCGCTTGGCAAAAAGGACGCTACTATCACCACTCCGGGGAAGGTATGTTTAATTGCTCAAGAAGAAAACCCCAAGAGTAATGATGCTGCGGCTACTACGGTTCAAGTGTTCTTCCGAAGCATCTCTTACATACCGGGCTTGTTCGTTTTTGCACCATAGCAGCAAGACCTAGAATTTCTTCCATATACGACATGGTCAATGGGTGTTGGATAGCACTGATATTACTGATGTGCGCTTAAAAATCCAGATCGTGGAGTCAACAAAGTCAATTACCTGCAGATTTGAGGCTTATGTATCATTCCAATAAGCTCAAGCAACTTACAACAAACAATTTATGGAGAAATTTGCCAAGAAAAATGCAAATTGGCTGAATGTACCAAGGAATGGTCCAAGAGATGAACTACTAAAGAAAGATAAAACACCTGTGATGTACAAAGCATCAGCTTCACTCACATCTCCATATTGCTTACGTTGCTATGTTATGTAGGATTTTTGGAAAGCCCGACATTAATAAGTTTTTTCCCCGAATGGCTTCCTTATTGAATGCCGCCGTTAACGCTACCATTGTAGATCAAGCAAATACCGTCTGATAGTTTAGCGCCGCTATTTTCAATTACCTAGACAACAAATCAGTTTCCCTCGCAGGATTTATCCTCCTTTTTTATCTATCTCGCCTATGTTATGGATTCAATCTCGTTTTGTTTCTAAGTTCCCTTTAATGGGTCGGCAATGGACAATTCATGATCCCTTGCCCATTCATGTTTATCACAAAGAGTTGTGAATCAAAATTCATTCCTCATTTTTATAAGATTTGCCATGAAGAGTGAATGTTGCCTTTGTACAAGAGGTTGTATAATAAGGATGTTCTGCTACTTTCCCTGCAACTGTATAGACATTCTCCCCGTCGCAAGATGGTTTGGAGAAGAGTTATTTACTTATGTGAGGGTTTTTGGAAGCTTTTCTCTATCCTCATGTTCTACCCTTGTATGTTCGGGGACAAACTTATAGTTCGGGAAAATTGTATATCAAACCCGTGGAGAGGAGGTTTAACAAAAGAATTAAAGGATAAAAAAGAAAGCTATCCGGCCACAATTTGCTTATTTCTTGCAGAGCATTTTCATTATTTGATGTTGGTCACACGTTTAAGGAACTAAACAATATTACATGTTTACAAATGTTTAAGTTTCGAAAAGGCTATTTGACTCGTATATACAGCAAGGATTTCACCACCGTAGTCAAAGTAAGAGTATTTCTTCGGTGAAGAAGATCTTTTCGATGATATGTTTCAAGAAAAAGGTTCATTTAAAGAAATTTTGCATTTAGCTCAAGCACTATTTCTCCTTAAGAATTTCAAGAGTTTAAAATATACGTAGAAAGAATATTGACTACTATTCCTTTGGATAAATTACGCTTTGGAACCTGTGAAGGGAACCAACTCATGTCGGCCAAGCAAATGTATTCAGAGAGGTCAAGTCAAAGTCCAAGAAGAAATTTAGTGAACTCTAAAAATCTGATCAAGATATAAGTGAAGGCTCATGAAGGATAACTCAATCAAAAGAGCTCACAACAACAAAATTTCAACTACTCCACAACACCTTCTTCTCCACTTCTAATGCAACAACCATCCATCGACTCATTAGATAAATAATGGGAAACATTTAATGATTTGATTAATGTTGACATTGTAACATACAAACCTTCGTGCGTACAAGAAAATGTTTTATTACGTAAATAAGTGGCAAATGTCAGCGTAAAAAGAACATATACCAATTACTCCTTCCTCCGAGCTTGTACTTAAAATAGAGGAAATTCCTCTCCGGGATATATTCTATAGCCTACAACATAAAGCAAGAGGGGTAAGGAAGAAAATAAAGAAGATAAAATTAGAAGCCGTACTTACCGATGTAGAACAATTGGATAAGCTTTATGGAAAGATCCTACTACGATCCCATTGAAAATATTACTACATTATCTCGATTATAGGAGCTATGCCTCCACAATCATTTAATAAAAGCATCCGAGGTACGATCGTTATTAAATAAAAAAGAGACCAAATACAAGTTCGCAACAACAATTGCAACAAGCACATGCCAACAAGAAGCAATACATACGCATTTGAAAAGTTGTAAAGAAGAGTTTCAGCAAATGAAGATTGCACGAAAAGCTTGGCCGAAAAAGAAAAAAACATGCATTATGCAAGAAACGCATAAAGACGACCCCAATCTTAGAGAATTTATCTCGTAGTCTATTTCTTTGAATAATAACCGTCGCAACAACAAAGATATTATGCCAAAAGATTTCACAAAGGGAACTCTTTTTATCAAGAAAGTGATAAAATCACCAATCATGTCGTAGAATTACGACATGATTATGATTTATCTAATGAAAGAGTTACTAATTATTTGAAATGGAAAAATACGTAGGAAGGAAAATATATAGGAGCAACTAGACCATCAATGATGCCCATAAAGAAATGCTCTTTCAATAAATGGGGATGGCCGTATTAGAGAAGTAGCAAAGTAGCAAAGGAAGCAATGCATACAGAAGTTAAATACATTACCGATCGTGTAAATGAAAATTTGCACAAAGTTAATTTAATTTTAGAAACCATTTCTAGGATACCTACTAAGGTGACAACAATTGCAAACGTAGTGGAAATAGAAAGTCAAGAGAAGTGCTAAATCAATTCAAGGATTGACAAATTTAAACTCGGGATTCTTACCGGACATGCTCCAGTAAAATCCAATACTACCAATGCAAGATTTTAATCGCATCATTAATTTGGCCGAGAAGATCGTGCCAACACTTGTCGATTCCGTCTTTTTCAGACACCGGAATTTGAAACGTCAACCCCTTTTCTCAAATCACGTCGGATGCTTGAGAAATTCAAAGACAAATTCATATAGTTAGTTGTTAATTTTAGTTTTAGTTTTAGTGTTAGTTTTACTTTATTTTTGCCTAGAAAAGGACTCCGTCATTTAAACCGAATCCTAAATTTTTTTAATAAACTATAATTGAGATTTAGTTAGTAGTATTTAAAACCCTTCTCATGCATTTAGAGAAGGGTCTCGGAATTTGTCAAAAACTTATCCTCGTAACATGCACTCTCGCACCCCTCGCAGGGAGGTTTTGATGAATGAATGGAATGAGATTTATTGATATCTCTGTATTCAATATCCTTGCCATCGATGTTGCATTTCTTCGTACTTTAGTAGATGTTAGATTAAGTAAAGATAAATCATTATCGTTTTCCTTAGCTCATAAGTAGAACCGCTTATAATTGGTAATTTATCTTCTTAACTTTTTTCTCGCTTCGTGTTAAAAAGTGATATTTATGTTCAAATATTTATATCGATGCTTGAATACTTCAGCTTATCATTTGGCACTTTGTACGTGATGACTATTTGTTTATGTTTAATGTATGAATAGTTTATTATGCGATATGTTTTCCACAACTGCTTTCATCTAACTTTTTATATGAAGTGGTTTATTTTTATTTAATTTCTCTTCTTATAACATTTGAATGATATTTATTATCAATTGTTATTCGAAATCATTTCCAGATCGCATAAACAAGATTTCCATCCCTGGGTTTAGTTTAGAGTTAGATATTTCATTTTAATTAGAATATACTCATGTATATGATTAGATTAGAAGTAGAATAAAAGAATTTCACCTTAGAACCTTTTAGAAAGGAAATATCTATTTCTAACACACACACACACATATTGGGAAACTGGTCCCATTATCCCCACGGACTCCACTACACCAAACGAAAAGGAGTCGCTAACCAAGGTCCTGATCGTGGTATCCCCCTTGTTGTAGACCCAATTTTTGGAGCTTCAACACCTAGCTAGTTCATACCCTAAGACTCCAAGCGACCAAATGCATCGTATCATTCAGACTCCAATTCCGTACCTCGCAAAGGGGCGTATAAATGAAAAATATTGGCAAAGCCAAGGAGATAAACATTGAAAATTTTTGGTAGCGTGAATGAGTTTGAAGTTTCTGATTCAAACTCTAAATCTAAAAAATATTGCCTAATTGAATAATCTCGATGAGGAGACACCCCCGTAATATAGAAATAAACTCTTTAAACAAAAATGTATCAGGAAACTGTATTAAAAACGTGAAAACGCATAAAGAAGAGGGAGGTGCTACAGCCAAAGACAGGAACATACCCCCAGGTTTGAATTCTTAGAGAATGATCTTTTGACTTTGATGATGTAGTGAAAAATCCCACTATAGTAGAACATGCAGAATCTGATGTTGAGGAATGCAACATTGTGCACTAAATATAAAACCCCAAGACGATCAAATCGGGTTAAGTCCCCGCTCGCAAACATGAAAAAGAAATACATTGACCTATTCAAGGAATTAATTGATGTGTTTGATTGGAGTTATGAGGACTTAAGGGCTTATGACAATAAACATCATACAACATAAAATACCCTTTGAAATAAAAATCGTAAGCCTTTTCGACAAAAACTTCATAGAACAAACCCAAAACAATCGTCTCAGCAGAGGAAAAAGCAGGACAAGAAGATGTATGAGGCATGTATAATTTTCCCGTGAGGTTCTTTGATTGTGAATATAAACCAGGTGGTTATGAGAAATAAAAATAGGGGAGATCGCATTGTGCATAGATTTCAAAAATCTTAATAGAGCCCCACTCAAAGACAATTACTCCTACAAAAATGGAACATATTCTTCAGAGGGTAGTAGGTTCGTAAAAGGATCTCCCTACTAGATGGTTTTTCAAGATACAACCAAGTCCTAGTGATCCCAGAAGACCAACTCAAAACAGCCTTTACCACCCCATGGGGCACTTTTATGTATGTGAAGATGCCTTTTGGATTGATGAACGTTGGTGCAACCTTCCAAGAGAATGGACATACTTTTCGATGAAATAGGACACTTCATTGTCATCTATCTAGATAACATAATAGTCTATTCTAAGATCGAAGAAGAACACCTAAAAATCGTAGGAAAGTATTTGAAAAATGTGAGGCCTAGTCCACAACCCAAAAGATCGCATTCGGGTTGCAAGAAGGTAAGCTGCCATATCATATCCGAGAAAGGGATTTTAGATAGATCCACAAAGAGTTGAGAGAATACTACAAATCACACACCCAAGAAACATCAAGGAGTTGCAGTCCTTCATTGGGAAAATCAAATTCCTTATGAGGTTTATTCCCAACTTAGTTGAACAACTTAGGAATATTACTAGCATGTTAAAGAAAGGTGCAGTATTATGGACTCAAGAAGCTAAGAACCTGAACAATAAAACTTGCACTCACCTGTGCCCCGTCCTTATTAGTCCGCATTTCTCAAAAATATTTCGATTTTTTCATTTACCTCCAAGCATACCATAGCCGCAGTCCTACCGCAGAAAAACCTAGAGGGAATGGAACAACCCATTTCTTTTCTTTAGCAAAGTGCTCGTAGATGACCCCAAACACAAATATTAGAAAAATGTGCCTATGCTTCCGATTAAGGCCTTGAAAGAATTTAGGGTGTACATACTCGCATTCCCACACCATATTATGTGCCAAATATAGTGGTTAAAGATGTGATCATTCTAAGACCCGGGAGTGAAGAGGGGCAAATGGATTGTCGTGATCTTAGAATATAACCTTGAGATAAAACCCACCAAACTAATTAAAGGTCAGGCTTAGCTTAGCTAATGGCCGAACTTTCAAATCTACAAGCCCTTGATATTAACATGATAAATACCTTGATGATGCGCAGGGACCGCCTGGGACCCACCGTTGAGGAGTGTGTTCCTAGCTCTCCTTGGTATTCTGACGTTATATATGTTCTTACACACCTCAATGCCCCTCCTAAACTATCAAATACCAAGGCTTTATCTGTGCTGGTGCCGTGAGGCATTGCATAATGAATAATTATTTATACCGAAATAATCCTAATGGCCTATTGCTTAAATGTCCGACCGAAAATGAGGTAGAGGATTAAACAAGAATGAGGCAGAGAGTGTGGAGGCCACCTCGAGCTTGTGAAGGCCACCGCAAAACAAAATAGTCGAGATGGCTACTATTGCCCCACACTCTTCAAATTATCCATAAGATGATATCTCTCGCCACAAATGCCGATTTTGAAGGCAAAGAAAATTCTCCCCCTTACCCCTACAACCCGTCACCGTTGAAGGTCCCTTTCGCAATGGGGCTTAGATTTGCCAGAGAATTCACCCTCTTCCTCCGCACAACACAAATGGATCCCCGATGCCCCCGACTACTTCACTAAGTGTATAGAGGCCATACCTACTAGGAATGCCACAGATTCAATCACCATTAGTTTCCTAGAAGGTCATATCCCTCCGTTTTGGCTTCCCAAGTAAAATAATCACCGATAATTCCGTCGCTTTCGCATCCAAGAAAATGGTTGATTTATGTCAGTATCATATAGAACTCATTATTCAACCGCTTTATTACCCCTCAAGGTACGGGATTAGCCGAATCATCAAAACAAGAGCTCCGTGATCATCATCAAAAGTCATTGGAAGAAAACAAAAGTCATGGCATAACAAGTTAGTGCATGCCCCGTGGGATGACAAAGCGAAAACAAAGAAATCCATTGGCATGTCACCATACCACTTGTTTATGGGACAGTGCGTGTTTCCTACCAACCTTGGGGTACCAAAGATCAAGCCGGTCTAGGAGATTCAAACAGAAGAAGACAGATGGGAGAGGAGAATAAATCGTATAATTCATCTCCGGAAGAAATGAGGGAAGAGGTTTACAACAGAGTGTTGAAAGTTGTGGAGAATATAGCAAAATTGTTTGACAAAAGAACCAAAGCCGCCGATTTCAAACTTGGAGATGTTCAAGTTGTTTTGGAATTAACACCCTAGAGGTTGGTTGGGATTCAACCTCCACAGAGCAGGGGCGTACTTCACTTAACAAGAGACTCACACGATCATGCACATTCATAAAAACGAAATAGAAGGTAATAGAAGCCACTCCGTTGGTCCTACGTTTGAAGTAGATCCACGTGGAGTTCAAATCCCAACCGTCCTTCCTCCTTAACCCGAAATACAAGAAGAAACCAGCACAAAGACAAGTTGTACAAACATATTTCTACTCTATATGTTAGTGAGATTCATATAAAACATTAACAATCATAATGAATGCTTGTATAACAAATATTATTCATACATTAAAGCATACACTAACACGTTTATTTTATATGAACAAAGATAGATACTTCGTATTATAAAATAGTACGCATAAAAGTAAGTGGAGAGATTATCTACCTGATCCTTCCAAGGCCTCGTGCATCAAGCCGCCGTCCGGATCCGTCCATCCCTTTGCCCTGCTAAGACTCCTTCCAAACAGTAGCGAGATAACATATAAAGGGATGTATATCTCAAGGAAACAAGGGTTTCCTGAAGTGAACCGGGAAAGTGTGAGGCACGGGAATCGACTTGGATAGGTAATACCACCGTAGTATAATAATAATAATTCTCTCTCCTTTAGGCCATACATATGAGGTCTTTTTATAGTCCCTCCAAGTAGTTTCAAATAGCTTGAAAATACACACGGGTCGGGGTGCTGAACCTACCCGAGTAACCATCAACTCAAACGCGAAATTAGGGATTTTTATATATTTTTTAATCATTAAAATGGCATACGCGGAAAAGTCTAGTCAGATTGCGTATACACGCGAAAAAACACGGCATAGTCGTTGATGGGAGGATTTTCCACCGTTTTTAAGTGAATTTGTCCAAGTCCGTAGGAATGGTGCCCATAAAGCCATGAAGCAATCATGAATCATGTCAAGGTGAGAAATGATGCTATAACGTATGCCCCCTAATATATGAGGTCGAAGGGGTACATGATGGCCGAAATGTAATATGCACATGTAAAGAATCCGCAAGGAGCCGGGTGAGAGGACTTCACCGTATCACCGCCAAAAACCAATGAAAAGAAACCGTAGAGCTGGCACCTATGCCGAGGCGGCATACCCATGCCTTACCAAAAATACATCATATATATAGAAAGTACCGAATAGATCCAACATGTATACAAGTATAATCAATCCGAAAGTACATAAGGAATCATCCGATAGGCCTCGAAATACAAGTCCGTATCAATGTCCAAGTATCACATATAGAAAGTCGAACAAAGATAGCACCGATGCCCGATCAAGTAATCGAATCTCCAAGATCGCATCATAAGAGGCGGATCAAACGGCACAATCACGCAAATCCTCAGATCAACATATAGGATGTCATAGCGAATCGCAACATATAAGGGTGGGGACCCGCAACACCGGCGTAAATCGAAAGGACCGCATCAAAGGAACCGAGAAATGATACTACCCGAGGTCTTCACCGATCACAATGGCAGCTGGCCCACACACCGGGAATAAATGAGTCGAAGTCGAATTACAGGAGAAATCGTTGATTACCGGCAATGAGGCCTGCTAACCAACGCGAGACAACTCCACCGATAATGATAATGAGTGTCAAGGTGCCCCTGCAAAGAGCACCGACAAGTGTGAATGAATGAGTTGAAGTCGAACACTTGAAAGAATCTACCACCGTAGAGGCAATGATGACCCCCACCGTCGATAGCGAAGAGTCCGCCATCGATGATCGCAAACCCTAAGGTACCGACAAAAAGACTCTAGATCTTGTTCCCGCAGAAACAGCCCAGGCCGATGGGAAAATATCTCATTGGAAGGAAGGCAGACATAGTATCCCACATCACCAACACAGTGTAACTCCCGCAGCCAAGATTTGGAAGGAATCGGACGAAGGAGTGATGGAACTGGAAATCAAGTACGTTTCCAACGCACAAGATGAAGCTGGGCAAGACGAAGAAACCCTTCCAACCAACCAATAATGAAAGTCGTATTGGTCAGAAGGGAGAAATCCACCGATAGGGTCAAATGGAAACTGTGCATCTACGAATCCCAAGTGTGATAATGTGTGCCGACGTCGTAAATACGTGGGAAACCATCACCAAAGACCAAAAGGATGATGATCAAATGCCGAGCACGAGGTCACCTTATCGACGATGGAACAGGGGCCCAAGGTGCGGCTCTAGGCTTGCCTTCGAGTACGGTCGTAGTCGATAAGAGATGGAAACCGCCCAAGCAGAAGTCAATGGGGACCTTCTCAAACCAAGACGCAGCGTAAGATCAAAACATCCGATGTGACAGAACATGATACCGACAAGACCTAGGAAGGCCGACCGAAAAATGAGTCAAGAGACACCGAAGGTAATGGCCGACCTGTGCCAGACTTCCTCGAACAAAAGCACGACTTCGTGATGACCATGGCGTAAAGTGACACCGTATAAGTCTCCGTCTTGCAGGAGGGGCAAACAACTCTCCATATGATTGGAAGAGATAAACTAACCCAGAGGAGAACCGACAAGAAACATGGTAAAGGTCGAACCTAGGTCAAACTAGAACCATCCCAAATGAATGAAATATATATAAGTATATGCTTTGTTCATGCGAGCAACCGTACTCGCATCGCCATCAAAATAACGAAGATACATCCTGCTTCCGCCTTTATAGACGACGTGTCTTTTTCATAATAAGCCCGAAAAGAATAAAGAATGCTATGGTACAATGGATAGAACGAGTATCAAGAAAGCGTATGCACTAGTTCCTGGGATTGGAACAATCCTATGCTCAATGCAAGGTGGCGAAAACTGTCAAAGGATACCTCGTAGGAACGTTCCATCCATGGGTATAAAGGTGTCAAGTCGATAGCTAAGTGCATGCAATGGTTAACTGTACGTAAAAGTCGAAGGTCAAAAGTTGGTTAAACATCGAGTCAAATGAAGCCGGCTAAAGGCCAGGATAAACAAGTGGCCAATATGCAATGCAAGAATACAACCTAACGACACCAGGGAGCCTCTAGGGTATAAGCCGGGGAAATGATAAGTGATGAAGGAGAAGAATGAAGCTTCAACACAAAAGACATGGCGTAGACTAAAGAGGACTCCCGAGCCTACATTAAAAAGCAAGATGGGCAACAAGTGATAGCGAGGAACTAACTAGGAAGCCCATGTAAAGGAAGGCTCTACCATCAAGTCATGATTTAAAAACCTGGCCGAGTGAAATGGGTGTAATGCTCAAGGACTCGATGGGATCGACCCTAAGGCAAGTGATCAATATGGAGGCTAGAATGCAAGATGCAAATCTGAAAAGTGATTCCCAACCTATATGCCAAGAAGGATCATATACCGCCGTGAAGGTTCCGAAATCATGGGTCAAAAACCGAAAATCTCGAAATCGCTTAAACAAAATTAAACATACCAAACTAGGCACCTCCAAGCAATCGAGTTATACATCATAAGACAGACGAAAAAATAAGCATTAAGTGAGTTCTTTAAAAATTTTCACTTCTTTTTAGCCATAAATACAATAAATTAATTTCAATTGGTTCATTATTGCATAGTCGATTTGGAAAAAGAGCTCGAGCTAAAACTTGTTTCACAAATCGGAACAACCGACCACTTAGTTCGCCGAAATCCTGTAGGCTCCTTATTCATCCCGTTAATCATTTTTGTCCGTTTAAAATTAAAATTAAGTGAATTTTTGCCTAGAAACCCTTCTTAAAAATAAGTGATTCATATTACGGCCCATTTGGTTATTGTGATACATTGGGACCGTGCATTGTGAAAGTCGTGTATGCGTGTGTCCATAACTCAAAAAGAAGTTTTCTATGCAAATTTTAATGAAATTTTTCGTGATGACTATCTCTTGAGGGAACGTGAGCACAAGAATAGACCAAGAGGTCAGGCAGATCGCGCGGCACAAAATGTCCTCCGAAACTCGTGATTATTCAAATTTTTCAAAATGCCCAATATGAAAAGTACGTGAGATTGCTTAAATGGCTTTGTAAATTATCAAGCCGATCGTAGATTGCTTCATCATCGATCAAATGCCATTACGCATAGAAGTGGAAGAGAGAGCATTTATCACCGGACTCTCCGGTGGAGGGGAGACCTAGTGGATCCGCACCAAAGCCCCCGGGAGGGTTGACCGTGGAGGACTATGTCCAAATCTGGCTGCGTAGATAATTTCAAGAAAGCACAATGACAAAATCAAAGATATCAGGGATTTGCACATAAAGATCCTCCTATTCACCATCGGCAGAGGGCAGACCGCCTTACTACACCAAAGGCCCGAGATTATATGAGCATAGTTGTAGAGTGCTTAATTCATGCGATTGGTGCACTCGCTACGTACGATGAAACAACAACCGACCTCCATTCGTCAAACAAACAAAACACTTTGGCTATGGAACCATTTTGACTACATTCTTCTTCGAGAGAGTTCCAATTTTGAGACTCGTAGTCATCTCACCATCGCCACTTTCGACCTAAAGAACGCTCAAGGCGTACATGATGAAGAGATCGGGGGCAAACAGGTAACTCCGAATTCACTCCGGGACGATGAGTTCTTCATGGTGGAGAACAGACCGCAGTAGACGACTATCCCTATGCCGGGATGATTTCCGAGAGATCCGCATCTAGCACTTCCACCCTAAGTGCGCATGGGAGCAACAGAAAAGTTTTTTCAAAAATTTTAACTTATATGATTTTATTTTTTTTTGGTTAAATATGTATGAAAAATGAAAACAAACATGTTTTTGATTGGATTCATAATGACCTACAAATGAAAATGACTGTTTCGATGTTGGACCCGCTCGTCCCGAGGGCCTAGCACGTCATAAACGCCCAGAGGTGAGGCAGATGCCGCATTCCGACAGACACCTGGTGTGCCGTGCGCAGAAACTTGGAGGGATCGACTCCGCCAACCCCCGGGCCGCCGTGGAGGACTTGAAGCCGAGCCGTCCGCAGACGCGTTGTAGGAGTACCCCGGATCACAGACTGCCGCCGTGTGTTTACCGCAAAGGATGTTCTATGAATGCAACTTCCGGGCAGTATTCTCGGAGTAGATACGATTTACATATTAGATGACCGTATATTTTTGAGATCGAATATGATGGGGCACAAGCCCAAGTTTTGTACGCATTTGCGGATCCAAAATTTTGTAAAGTTTTTTGACATACCGATGATATATATACAACATATTTGATGTGATGTAATAAATGTATTAAATGTATGATGTTTTTGATGATTAGATTTATTGTATTGAATGATTAATATGCCAATCTAAAGCTGACACACGAGTCAAGAACTAATTGTCGTACGAGGAATATGAATAAATGTTAAAATTGAAATGACCTTTGTACAAACGTACCTCAAGAACAATCGTAATAAAATCGGATCTGCATCTCGATAAGTGTTGTTCAATCGCGACACTACTCAAATTCGGGAGTCCAAGAAAACTACCAACGAATCAATACCTAAAAGATATTGCCTCCGAGAGTAGATGAATGATCGCAAGGTATTCGCTTACGCATGGAAGCAGACTACGCATCGCTCTTGACACTAATACCGGGACCGATGGATAATGAAGCACCCAAGCCGCTAAGCTAAGTTCCGGTGTGTTCACCGGCACCATCGGCTAAACCAAAATGACTCATGATCGTCGAACAGAATCCCAAAGGCATAAAAAACATCACCATCTCATCAAAAATCGAAAATCAAACAAAGATATGTACAAGACAAAAACTACTATATACAAAGCAAAATGCTGTGCGAAAGCCTAGGCATAATACTCTTCAAATAGAGCCCATTTCCTTGGGGCTCCACAACTCTGCTTCCTTGAAGTCAACCAAGGCATACGCTCCTTTCAAGGACCTTCGACGAGTATAGGCCATACCACATCGACTTAAACTTTCCGCCCCCAAGGCATCTTTCTTCTTTGGGCATAGACCAAAACAAGGTCGCCTTCGTAAAAGACCCTAGGCTTAATCGTTTTATCGTACCGAACTTTGACTCGCTTATGCGCCTGCTCAATGTGGCGGCATCTCGACGCCGCTCTTTCAAGATGTTCCAGACAGAAGAAGCCGCTTCCGCCGCATTGTGAAGTGTCGGTGAAGAAAGCTCAACAACCTAGTTTAAGGGAAGGAATCTCGCATTCAATAGGAAATACGGATTCCACCCGTGACTAACCGAAACGAGCAGCGCTGCGCTTTAACCGACGTCCCGTATGTGAGGGCAGATATAGCATAATGTGTGCCGCTGGATCTATGTTTATCAATCGTCCGTTGAAGAATTGTCTTCATGACCTATTCATCATTTCCACCGCCATTGGCCCGAGGATAATATGGAGATGAATGTTCCACGAAAACCCAATTTAAGAGCCAACTCGCCCATCATAATGTTCTCAAAGTGACCGCCATGGTCAAGACAATCTCTCTAGGTATACCGAAACGAGCGATAACTTGGTTGAAGAAGAAAGAGCCTACTTCACCATCGTTCCCAAAAGTAGCATATAGTTTCGAATTCACTTCGTAAAGTAGTCTATCGTTGTTTATACGCCCTAGGACTCGTCGAAGGCGGGTTACAGCAGTATAATCCATACCCCACTTTGTAAAGGGTCCCGAGCACTCACCGGAAAAAGCTGAGCCGGATGAGCGCGCATTTTTCGAGTATACACTCGACAAGGATGACACTTCTTGACCGATTCAATACAATCTTTGAAAATCGAGGGCCGAAGTAGCTAGGCACGCAAAATCTTTTGGGCCGTAGCAAGCTCGATAAATGACCCCCACAAGCTCCACCGTGAGAATCATTAAGCACAAATTTCGCCTTCTTCAGTAAGCAACGTCTTAGACGAACTGTCCCCGACTTCGTACAAAGCATCACCAATGATCGATAAATTTTAGCTAAGTGACGCTAGCCTACGACGCTCATCTTTTCGAAAAAGAAGAGGAAATCCCCCGCAAAATCGAGATACATGATATCCCCATACCAAGGATCTTGTGGAGAGATCAAAAACAAGTGTTTCTGTCCCAAAGGACTCATCATAGATCATCTCCTCACCACAAGGCAACTCGGAGATCAATCTTGCAAAGACTAATGACTTCTCGGGATTTGGAAGATGAACTCTAGATCAAATTCTTGTAATATCACAATCCATTTTATTATATTTGCCCCCAATCACTCGCCCGCTCGAGGACAACCGAATGGATTGGCAAATTACTAAGACATAAGTTTTGCGAAGAATAATATAATGCCGAGTCGCCGCAATGCGCATGAACTCGCTCGCTAAGCATGGACTTTTCTATCTATGTATCAGCAATAGTCCTACCGCCCTCGACTAAGGTAGTAAATAACATGCTCACCGTAGCATCATCCTCCCCGAACCAGAACCATACCAATGGTAGACTTCGTTGTAGCCAGTATACAAAAGAAAATCTCGCAGGACCGGGTGGACTCGCAGAAGGAGCAGAGGGTCACGCCTTTTTCAAGCTGCATCGAATGAGCGTTGAGCATAGTCGTCCCAAAGAAAAGGAACTCCCTTTCTTCACCAGCCTCATATATCCCTTTGTAATCTCAAAGATAAAGCTACCCATAAACCTCCGAAGAAAAGTTGGGACTTCCCTCGAGACTTTGAAGCCGATCGGAATGAAGACTCGAGGCAACCTCGAAGTATTGCCATCAACCTCGAAGGGATCTACACTTATCCCTTCCCTAGACACGATAAAATCCCAACAAACTCGACCGTGATGTTACCGCGAAAACGCACTTGTTCAGATTCAAACGAATTTTATAAAAACGACACCTTCTTCAAATATTTCGTCGAGGTGACTCCGGAGGATCCATCCTCTTTCGAG
Organism: Pinus albicaulis; assembly: GCA_034641835.2. NCBI lineage: Eukaryota > Viridiplantae > Streptophyta > Pinopsida > Pinales > Pinaceae > Pinus > Pinus albicaulis. The sequence continues at coordinate 211,829,358 of CM076584.1, read as the reverse complement.
AATGAGCAAAGTAGATCATCTAAGTATGCCTCAATAATTTTCTTGATGTCGTGAAGGCGTAAGACATGGCCCGCCGAAAAGTAGTTCCACAGATTTTTAAGACCAAAAGGCATCTTCTTATATGCAAACGTAATCAGTGACAAATAAATGCGGTCTATATGTTGATCTTCCTCCGGACGGATAGTAATTCTGATTATAACCACTGGCCCATAGAAGGGGAGAAAATCTCGAAGTATTCGGCACACTCGTCACATCCGCATCAATGAAGGGTGTGTAATTATCGTTAGACACGCCTTATTCGTGTCTCCTCCGAAAATCGATGCACACTCGAATTGTTCCTCGCTTTTTATCAGAACGGGTTTGAAACCCATTCACGTCCGTAGGAATCGGGAAAATGAATCCCCGCCTTAAGCAGTCTCAACTTGCACTTTGATAGCCGCTCGCCTTCCTAGGATTAACCGCACGAAGCTTTTTGCCTAACCGGCTTAGTGTTTTCATACGTCTTGATCTCATGCGTCGGGACGATAGATGGGTCTGTGCCGTGCATTTCCTCATAAGACCAAGCAAAAACATCCCTATACTCTTTGGAAGAGCTTCCAAGATAGATTTTTGAACCTCTTCATGGGAACATTCACAATGAAAACGTTCGCACACACATGTCAGATTCCCCGAGATGTTCACCGGGATAGTAGGAGAGATCATGCCCATGTTCCTTCAAAGATAAACTCCGTGGCCGTGCTAAGGGGCCTCAAGACCGGGTGAACAGTCCAAGAGACCGAGGACTTGGAAAACTAGCCTTCGACTTCGCTTCTCAAGTCGTAGGGGAAGTAAGACCGATGATGCAAGTCATCCCACGGCCTCTCTATACCTCGTCATCGCTTCAAGGATGGCCTCTTCGTATGGGAAGAGAGTGGTATCTAGACAATCCCGGCAGTAAGAGGAAGTAAGCGTCCAAGCCGAGCCACATCACCATCCAACTCTTCCGGCGAAAAGAGGAGCTCGGGATCCGACTCGTCAGAAGGTCAACAACAGCACCGATATGCACTCTCGCCCGCGTAAATCTGTGAATGCCATCTCCACTCCACTTGCCCTTCCTCTAAAGTGGCAAATAGAAGGTAAGGTCCAAGGGTCCCGTGGGCACGAGTCTCGAAAGAACTCTCTTCGAAGGGAGCCTCGAGGATGAAATAGCATTAATAGACACCTTAGGAGGAGTGGAAGATCAAAAGAACCCATCAGTGGAAGAATACATTCACTCCTAAATTTCCTCGATAAGCGCCTTGGCATATCCAACTTAGGAAATCGCATGTAGTTTCGGTCGAGGCGCGATCCGTGTCTACGCGTGATGACACATTCCGGTCTGAACCACCGTGACTATCCTCCCTCGAGTCATACTATTCTGGCATGAGTGAGGGATGCAATAGCATCCATATCATATATCCAAAGCTCCTCCCTACCGTAAGGTTGTGGTCCAAGGCCGCATCTACTACCTCAACTCTCTATGAAAAGCACCCGCTTTGCCCCCCACACGTATGGGCAAAGCCGGGACAATACCATGGGGCCTATGAGAAATGACCATCGAATGCGGTAAGAACAGTGCTAGATGGAACAGCTTTGGGAGATCCAAGTGTCTTCCAGCATGCGAGAGACATCACGCAAGTAGAAGCACCCTCATCGACCACCATTCGAAAGATATTGGTCTTTCGATACGACGATTTAATATGAAATGCCATGTGATGAGGAAGTCTCTTCTTAAAATTATTCATATCAAAAGTAATCAGAAGAGAATTTTTCGGATCAATAGCCCCAATGGCAGCGAGCAAAGCACTGCGCTGAGCCGGACAAGACTGGAGTACCTCTAAGGCAGACATAGCACAAGGACTCTGCGCCAGATCTTCTACAATCGAGTAGTTCTGGGCAGCTCTCGCGTTCGGATTAATCGTTGACCGCTTAGAAGATGCTTTTGGCATCCGAGGCATAGACTCGATAGTTGGCTTCGTGATATGAAGCGGCTCAGTAGCATCAGGAACTTCCTTAGCTTTCGAAGATTCCTCTCCGCCATAATCACGGGATCTCGTAGCGACATCCACGTGAGCACTCATCATAAAGATGTTCGATGGAATTTCCCCTTCCTGGGCACCTCCAGAGGAAGCCCTAGGATTTTGGTTCGCGCCAACAACTAATTGCCGCCCTTGGGGAAAAGGGTTTGTTAGCACAGCGTGGGAACTAGAAGAACCCTGCTGGGATAACAGGCACTGAGCATCCTGAATTTTCGGGCAAAGGTGCATGAGATGGTCTCCAGCACAAAGCTTGCATGGAAACTTCACTTTCTTTTTCTCCTTTTGACCCTCACCAACACGCTCGTTGGTTTTATTTGCATTGCCCTTCCCGTTCTTGCCCTTCTTCTTGTTATTTCGTCCCTTCTTCTTCCCATCGGATTGTTGATTTCCTTTGGGATTAGAAGCTTGGACAACATTTATGGACAAAGACTGGGAAGGTGATGAATCAGCAGGCACAGCCTGACCAGAAGGAGCAGATTGTAAAGACAACTGCTGCAGTTGAGAAAGCAGGCTGGCTGCACCACTATTGACCGATCCGACAAGCCCGTCACCATGCGGACCAGGTTTAGTTTTTGATAAATCCAATTTGGAGCGAGGAGCATTGGGCAAATACTTATAAAGTACCCCAGACTGAGAATAGATCAGTTCTAACTGCTGGGCCCTAAAAATGGCCTGCTCCTCAGAAAATACCCCGGATAGGGATACATCTTTTGAAATATCTGACTGCAGGGATTTCAAAAACCACTCAAGAAGGAATTCACCTGGAATATGAGCTTTGATAAGCCTCTTCCTTCTCCTCCATTCCTGAATGTGATCAGAAATGTGAGTTGCCTCATCCTGCTTAAAATTAGCCAGGAGTTCGGTCCCAGCCTCATATCTGACGGGCAACTGAAAATGGTTAAGAAATGTGACAGCCAGTTCTCCAAATGTGGCAAAACTGCCCCCAGTGAGCTCGATATACCATTTGGCAGCATTTCCAGTTAGGGTGCATTGAAATAATCTCAACCTAATCGAGTCATCGATCAGGGAGTTCGAAGAGCACCATAAGTGGAAAGTGGTGATGTGGTCTGCCAGATCCTCTCCATTCTTACCTTCAAACTTTGGAATGTATGAAGGAAGTTTGGTCGGGACCGGAGGCCACCCCGGACTATAACGAATCGGGTCATTAGTCAACTTCGACAAATCTGGCAAGTTTAACGTTGCCAGAAAAGGTAAGCGAGGCGGAGCCTGAGGATTCCATCCTTGATGGGATGGATTCCCAACATTCTAAAAAGAATAGCCTGGATTTGATGAGGCACCAGGTTTCCAGAAAGGACTCGTAGAAAACGGAGAAGAACCTCCTCCCCACGCCGAGTTACCAAAGCCCAGACCAGTTCCCCCCGCTGAAGTATTGATTGAAGAGGAAAGCCCCTGGTAGGGGTTCCAAGCATTAGATAGAGGAGAAAAGGTCTGATAAGCACTCGATGAAGGGAAAGAAGCATTCCCTTGATGACCTGCGTAAAACTGATTCCCTGCCCCCGCTGTAGTAAAGACAGGATTCCATCCCGTAAAAGTAGTCGAACTTTGCCCCCCAGACCAAGGGTTGAAACTCTGGGTCTGGGACGTAAACGTAAACGACCCTAAAGAAGGATTGGAACTAGGAATATGCCCAGTCCCAAAGGGGAAACCCTGAAACGAAGCTGATCCACTAGCCATGTTAGACATGGGTGTAGATCCAGCTGCACCGGTGGAAAAGGAAAAAGAGGGATTAACACTAATGGACATCCCTGAACAGAAGGGACCAGAATGGGAAGCATATGCTTGGGTGAATCCAGAGCCAAACATAGCAGCACTAGAAGCAATCGAAGATGAAGCAATAGTGCCCCCTGCCTCGACAGAAGCAGGGGTCTGAATGCCTGCAGCACTCACGGTAGAAGCCGCGTTCCCAGTCGTGGCCATCGAAAGATAAGAATGATACAGAAGATCCGGCGGTCTCTCAGACTCCGGTCCGATGTACTGAACAAAAAACGGATAATCAGGAGGAAGAGGAGATGGACCTGTAGCAGGAGGCTCAGGTATATCTTCTATCTGAAAATCTTCTTCCTGAGGAAACAACACTCGCGAGGTGAGCGGAATGCTCCTCTCGGAACCGACCACGGAATCAGCTACGAAACCTTCAGACCTTGGTGGAGGATCTCTCTCCACAGCGTCAGACTCCACAGGGTGGTAACCACCTGCTAAATCGCTCCTACGCCTTCTCGAAGAAGGCTCTGCACTCTCGAGAGATAACCCTCGGATTCTCCTCGAACGTCGAGGCGCTTGATCAGCCACTTTTATATATTTATTAAATTAGACTCAAAAAAGTGAAAAGCTAGGCAAGCTAGGAGCAAAGAGCACTCACTAAAATAAAAATCCCTGAGAAACAACAAGCAAACAGCCTCCAATTATTTCCGCTCCGGGTGATGAGGACCGGACACCAAAATACAGGAAAGCAAAGTATAGGGCCTTCCGAAAGCAGTATGGGATGATTAGGGCCCAGAACAACTAGCGAAGGTATCATAAACAGTTACGCCGACCTCCTAACGACAGCCTTTGCCGGCTCAAGCACCCAAGCTTCGCAAGGGCACCCCCCAGAAGTACTGCAGAAAGTGATGCGACGTCTGCCTCAGGTACCACGGGTATTCCCCCCCGCAGTCACCTGTGTGGAACCTAGGAACAACAACTATGGACACCAATCCGTATCGGAAGCTGGGCGGAACGGTCTTGAGGTTAGATTCAGCTAATCGGAGGGGGGGTATCCCTCTTCTTAACCTTCACTTCCCCTCGCGCTTGACTCTCGGATGAGAGCTTTCCCAGTCCACCTCACGGAGTTGGATTTCGCTCAATTAATCAACTTCTATGTTTGTTTGAGCGGCCTTGGAGAGTTAACTCTCCTCTCACCTATTCCAAGGCCCTACAACCTAGCTAGTTGGTGATTGACACTTAGTAAAACTTGCTAGTTGATTTTAGATTAAATCGCTTATTTTAAGGGCTTTTGTATTAAGTCACAAGGATATGGAGATGAAACCAATGGTGTTTTGACGCAAAAGAAATTAATAAAAACTTAGCTACATGCACATGCAGTTCTTTGTCTTTCGATGAAAAGTAATCTCTATACAGGTTCTACGAGACTAAAAATTGTATTTTTCTTTTCGAATTGCAAACTCACACTCCCAAAAACTAAGAAGCTAACTAAATGCTGAAATGCACCTAATGCAAATTACTACAAGCATGTAAATCCTAAGATGCAAAAATCTCTTAAAACAAGGTGAAATTTCCCAAAAAACTCCTTCAGTTTTAACTTCTTTTGTTGTCCAGAAAGCTAATTCTTGAAATCAAGAACTCTTAAAATAAGGACACCAAAAACACTTAAAAACAAGAAGAAGAAATCAAATGACAACTCCTCCTCAAAATCAAGCCGAAAACTAGAAGCAAGAAACTTCACAAAAGCTCCAAAAGATATGGCAAAACGAAAATGAAAATGCAACAACAAAAACAAAAACAAGACACAATGTTTTTTGAGTTTTTGAAATGCAAAAACAAAAGGCAAAACAAATGTTTTTTGGGCTTTTTAGTTTTATAAAGCAAGAGCTCGAAAAGACCAAGCACAACTATCAAAATCCAAACCAAAAAGGACCGAATTTCAAGCACAAACTTCAAAAATGCTCCCAAACCTTATAAAGCTAACAGTAGCAAGATCAATAAGAGCAACGGAAGACCAAAAACTCAGCCACTCAGCCTAGACAAATAGTGCAAACTTGTTGCAAACAAAAACTCCAAAGAAGCAAGAAAAGTTCTTCGAAAATTGCAACAAAACCTAGCCTATGGAACTCAAGAAAACCAATCAAAAACGAAGCAAAAATCGCAATGTGAAGCACAACACAAAGATAGGAGCGAGTCAGTGAGCAGAAGCTCTCTATTCTGATAAAGCAGAACAGCCAAGAATGCTCAGAAAGCGATCTTGGAACTCAATCCAGAAGTGCCAGCACCAGAAACAAAACTTTTGCCAAAAGACTAGTTTCCACTCAAACGAAAGAGAGAAAAGACATGAAACCACTTCCTTCACACTCCAGTAAGTACAGAGACTTTGCAGACACAGGCCTTCACAGCCAGAAAGGACCAAAAAGTCAAGAATCTCAAAAATTCAAAATCTGCCTAGGTATACGCGGCTTCACAGCTGTGCAACCAGCGTGCATACGCGTCTGTTCTAAGGGAAACTCATGTATACACGGTTTCCTTCAGACAAACTAGCATGTATACGCGACTGTGTGCAAAAGAAGGCGCATATGCAAAGGTAAATAATGAAAAAAACAAAAGAACAAGCCTGGAAAAGACACCAAGACTTCAGACTGACTGCAAGAAAACAAACTGGACTGCAAATGAAAGATAAAAATGTTGGCAACCTACCAAACAGCTGAAACAACCCAACAGGAGAATCACAAAAGTGTGATCCCTAGTGGAGTCGCCAGTTCTGTTTCAGGGAATTAACACCCTAGAGGTTGGTTGGGATACAACCTCCACAGAGCAGGGGCATGCTACTTAACAGAGACTCACACAACCATGCACGTTCAAAAAAACTAAATAGAGCAGAATGAGAGAGTTACCTATAGGTCCTACGTTTGAAGTAGATCCACATGGGGTCCAAACCCCCAGCAACCGTCCTTCCTCCTTAACCTGAAATACAAGAAGAAACCAACACAAAGGACAGGTTGTACAGCATATATCTACTCTAAATGTCAGTGAGATTCATATAAAACATTAAATAAATCATAATGAATGCTTGTATAACAAATATTATCATACATAAAAGCATACACTAACACGTTTATTTTGGGAACAACATGGTACTTCTGTATTATAAATAGCACGTACAAAAGTAACAAGTGGAGAGATCACCTGATCCTTCCAAGGCCTTCGCAGATCGTCGTCCGAATCCGTCCAGCCCTTGCCTCGCTAAGACTCCTTCCAAACTGGTGCATACGAGATAACATATAAAGGGATGTGTATCTCAAGGAAACAAGGGTTTCCAACAATGAACTGGGAAAGTGCAGGAGGCACGGGGAATCAGACTTGGATAGGGAATACCAACAGAGTATAATATCAATAATTCTCTCTCTCCCTTAGGCCATACACATGAGGGCTTTTTATAGTCCCTCCAAGTAGTTTCAGCAGTTGGAAACAGTTGGCCATGGGCTGGGGTGGTTGAACTACCTGAGCAACCATCAACCCTGCGCGAAATTAGGGATTTTTTATATTTTTTTAATCATTTTAATGGCATACGCGGAAAATTCTAGCTGTACTCGCGTATACACACGTAAAAGTACGGGCATAGTCGCGTATGGGGAATTTTACACTGTTTTTAAGTGAATTTGTCCAAGTCTGTAGGAATGGGTGCCCAAAAGCCATGAAGCAATCATGAATCATGTCAAGGTGAGAAATGATGCTATAACACTAGTCCTCCTAATGTTGAGTCTGTATCCAAAGAAGTTAAATCCTCAGCTGAAAATAAAGAATTTAAAGAAGTGGTAATAGAAAAGCCCTCCTCTGCTTTCAGTCTACAAAAAGAGCTTGAGAAAATTAAGATTCCAGTCCCCTTGACCGAATTGCTAAAACAACCTGCATATCAATACCTCCTTCATGCTTCCTCCTGAAATACCAATTGTGCCTGATATTTTGAACCTTCAAGAAGAAAGACCCATGGTAGTGTTTGGCCCACATGTCGAGGAGATAGATCCTTCTACTCCTCCTTTCTAGGTTTCTTTAGTTATTCATGACTTGCTGCTACGTAATTGCATGCTAGATTCTGGGGCTTCCCATAATCTTATGCCTTTGTCTGTCATGGAACAACTAGGACTGCAAATTACAAAACCATATAAAGACCTATACTCATTTGATTCCAAAAGAGTTAAATGCTTGGGGATGATTAAAGATTTAATGGTCAATCTGGCCTAGATTCCAGCAAAAAGCGTAGTAATGGACATTGTGGTTGCTGATATCCCAGCCCACTTTGGCATGCTATTATCAAGGTCCTGGGGTACAAAAATTGGTGGGTCAATCAAGTTAGATTTAACATATGCTACTGTCCCAGTCTTTGGAGGCCAGGAGAGGAGGTTATACAGGGAGACTAGATTTGTTAAAATGGTAACTAAGGCTGACTGCTCAGAGAATTCCCCAGTTTATAACAAGGAAGGAGATTTATCATGTTTGATGTTAGAAGAAAACCAAAATATTGCTTATGAGCCCTCCTTCTGTCAAATTCAGACTGAGCAGCCTTCAGAAGACCAAAAGGTAGAAATCTGGACTTTACATTTTGATGGGGCAAATTCAAAGGAAGGTAATGGAGCTGGAGTGTTATTAATCTTTCCTACAGGAAAATGGGTGCCACTGTCCTTTAAATTGGAATATGAGGCTACTAATAATGTGGCTGAATATGAAGCACTGCTATTGGGACTGCAAACAGCCAGGAATATGGATATAAAGAATTTGAAAGTTCTGGGAGACTCTGAATTGGTTGTTAGACAGGTCAAAAATCAATGCCAAACAAAACACCCTCGGCCGAAAGCCTATAGGAATGAAGTATGGGACATGATGGAGAATTTTTTCTTAGAATTTAACATACAGTTCATGCCCTAGGAACAGAACAGAATAGCAGATTCTCTTGTTGTGGCTGCCAGTACATTCCGTCCTCCTCAGAACCCACTTTTGAGATATGAAATCGAGATGCGTTATAGACCATCAATTCCAGACAATATTAAGCACTGGAAGGTATTCAAAGATGAAGAAAAAATGAAGATATTCCTGGAAACAGTGGGATAATTCTCTAATATTGAAATTGATGACTGTGAGGAAGAGAAAACTGAGAATATTGCAGAAAACAGATGGGAAGAAAAAATAGCAGGTAATAAAGTGCTGCAGCTGAAAGGAAATGTTATACCTAGAGGTTTGGTGCCTCTAGAAAGATTATTTAACAAAGATGATATTCCATTGCAGCCAAACAAAGTGGTAGAAGAAGATCAAATGGAAGATTTAAATATGGGTACTTATGTTGATCCCAAAATTGTAAAATTATCCAAGAAAGTCCCAGAAGAATATAAAGAGAGATATCTGAAGCTGTTTCAATATTATAAAGATGTATTTGCATGGTCCTACCAGGACCTAAAAACTTTTGATATTAATATAATGCAGCATAAATTCCTCTGAGGGAAGATGCAAAACCATATAAGCAGAAGCTCAGACAGATAAACCCTCTGCTGCTTCCCTCCATTGAAAAAGAGATCAAGAAGCTGCTAAAGGCCAAAATAATTGTGCCACTAAGATACTCTGAATGGGTCGCTAACTTGGTTCCTGTCCGCAAAAAGAATGGAGAAATAAGATTATGTGTGGATTTCAGGAATTTAAATAGAGCATCTTTAAAGGATAATTATCCACTGCCTAAGATGGACCACATCCTACAGAAAGTGGTGGGAGCATCTAGAATGTCAATGATGGATGGTTTTTCTGGTTATAATCAGGTGGCTGTGTTCCCATAAGATCAAAAGAAGACTGCTTTCACCACGCCATGGGGAACATTCATGTATGCCAGGATGCCTTTTGGATTAATCAATGCAGGAGCCACTTTTCAGAGGGCTATGGATATTGCTTTTGTTGGTGAACAAGATAAATTTTTGGTAGTGTACCTTGATGATATTACAGTGTTTTCAAAGGATGATACTGAACACATTTAGCACTTGCAGAGAACCTTTGAAAAATGCAGAAGGTATGGTGTTTCCCTCAATCCTCAAAAATCTTTATTTGCATTAGATGAGGGAAAACTCTTAGGGCACATTGTAACTAAAGATGGTGTGAAAATAGACCCTAAGAGAGTTGAAGTTATAAACATTATTCCTTTACCCAGGAATAAGAAGGAAGTGCAGGTGTTTCTAGGCCAAATCAATTTCCTGAGAAGGTTTATTCCTAACTATGCTGAGATAGTTAGGCATATAACTGATATGTTGAAAAAGAATAATGAAGTAAAATGGTCTCAGGAATCTAGAGATGCATTCACTAGAATAAAACAGGCATTTTCTGAAGCTCCTGTACTAGCTGGACCAGATTACAACAGGCCATTTATGATTTTTTATTTTGCATCACCGCATACAATAGCTGGAGTATTGTTGCAGAAAAAATAAAGAAGGATATGAGCAGCCTATAGCCTTCTTTAGCCAGGTGCTTCATGATGCAGAATTGAAATACAATATACTAGAGAAGCAAGCATATGCCCTTGTAAAGTCCCTCAAAGCCTTTAGAATGTATGTTTTGCAGTCTCATATTATTGCATATGTCCCTACAGCAGCTGTCAAAGACATTCTCATTCAGGGAGACATTGAAGGAAAAAGAGGAAGATGGATTGCAAAAATACAAGAATATGATTTGGACATCAGACCTACTAGGCTGATTAAAGGACAGGGACTTGCTAAAATGTTATCTGAATCAAATCATCAAGCCTTGGGCATTAATTTATCTATGATTGCAAGTGAAGAGTCAGAAAATGAAAAAGACCAGCAAGGACTGGAGAAATCCACTCAAAAAGCACATCTAAAGTATTTCACTAGTCCTTGGTACAAAGAAATAGTTGAATATCTTTTAACACTCAGCTGTCCACCTAGCTGTGATAAATCAAAATACAGGGCTTTGAGGCTGAAATCACAAAAGTATATATTTGCCAATGGTCAGTTATATTGGAGAGATCCTTCAGGCATACTATTATTGTGCCTCAAAGAGGATGAAGTAGAAAATATAATGGTGGAGTTTCATGAGGGAATTTGTGGAGGTCATTACAGTTGGATGGCCACAGCACATAAAATACTGAGAGCTGGTTTTTATTGGCCTAAATTATTTGGAGATGTTTTTAATTGGGTTAGAGCATGTGATAAATGCTCCAGTTCTTTGAGGGCAAAAGACGCCCGGTCTGTGTAGGTTTTATTTTTGAACAAAAAATTATCTACACATGGATCTTATAACATAAAATAAACAATAGCGAGAGCATAAAACATAAAACAGATAAACACAGAGATTTTCCCCTGGATCCCAAATCGGGACGACCAGCTTGATTTTCATTATATTCCTTTTAGTGTTACAACACATATATATACATGCCGGAGCATACATAAACCCCAATCCATTAACCCTGGATTAGAACATAACCGTAGTTCCCTTGACCGGATCTACAAAAATACCGGGGGCCGAAAACCATCGAACCCCAAAACCATGTGCAAAACTATGCACAAAACCATGGACGCAGACTACCCATCGGAAATTAAGGAACCAAAATTTTCGCTGGGGCACTACCCCAGACCCCGACAGGGGGGGCTACCGCCCCCCCTATGACCCCCCCGTCACATACCCAACATTCTCCCACTTGTTGTTTTCTTTCCATGGGGGGCCATAGGAGGGCTTAATCATTGGGCCAATTCTTCAACACCCATTGTTTCTCTACACCAAGAGAACTTTGTCATTTCCAATCAACAACATATCATCCACATACAAGACCGAATAAATAACACGGTCACCAATTAATTTAAAATAAACACAGTGATCCTCCTTGCTTCTGGTGAAGCCAAGTCCCCGTATATAGGTATCAAATTTCTGATACCACATCCTTGGTGACCGTTTTAACCCATACAGAGACTTCTTCAACCTGCATACTAGTTCTTTCTTACCCTTCACCATAAAGCCTTCAGGTTGCTTCATGTAGATCTCCTCTTAATCTAATAGAAGTAACCTTGGAAACAGGAGAAAAAATATCACCAAAATCAATTCCCGGCACCTGGGAATAACCTTTTGCTACCAACCGAGCTTTGTATTTCTCCACCTTGCCTTCTACATTCATCTTCTTCTTAAACACCCATTTTCTCCCGATGGGCTTCCTTCCAGCCGGCAACTCCACCGGATCCCATGCCTCATTTTTGTGCAAGGATGCCATTTCATCAACCATGGCCTCCTTCCATAGTTTTCCATCCTCTGAATCTACTGCCTCCCTAACAGTTCTGGGATCATCATCAATTATAGTTAAGGCAAAACCTGAACAAAAAGCAGATGGACTATACCTTTCTGGTTGCCTTCTTTCCCGAGTTGATCTTCTCACAGCTGGAGTTTGTGGCTCTTCCTCTTCTGAGTCTTCTTCTGTTGTAGAGTCTGATTCATCCTCCTTTAGCTCAAAATATATCTTCTCAGGTTCCTTTGGTAGGACTTCATGTGTAACAACATCTTTCACCTCTCTAAACACCACATCTCGGCTGTACACAACCTTCCTTGTTTCTGGGTTCCAAAGCTTGTAACCCTTTAAACCATCCTTATACCCAATAAAGATGCACCTTTCAGATTTATTATCCAACTTGGTCCTTTTCTCCTTTGGAACATGTATATATGCATCACATCCAAATACCCTTAGATGTGAAATAGAGGGTTTCTTACCAGTCCATACCTCACGTGGGGTCTTATCCTCCAATGCTGATGAAGGTGATCTGTTAACTAAGTAACATGCAGTCTCCACTGCCTCTGCCCAGAATTCTTGTCCTAACCCGGTACCACTGAGCATGCTTCTTGCCTTTTCCATCAGTGTTCTATTCATTCTTTCTGCAGCTCCATTTTGTTGAGGTGTGTATGGAGTATTCTTCTGCCGTGCTATACCACACTTCTTACAGAACTCTTCAAATTCCTTCTTGCAGAACTCCCCACCATTATCTGTCCTCAATGCCTTTATCTTCTTCTTTGTCTGGTTTTCCACCAGAGCCTTAAATTATTTAAATTTTTCAAAGACTTCAGATTTATTCCTCAAGAAATATATCCATGTATTCCTTGAGAAGTCATCTATGAATGAAACATAGTACACAGACTTTCCCAGTGATGGAACTGACACAGGTCCAAACACATCATTGTGCACAAGCTCTAATATCTTGTTCGCCCTCTTAGCACCAGAAGGAAAACTCACTTGATTCTGCTTCCCATATACACAATGTTCACATAAATCGAAATCCAGAGAGCAATTAGACATACCTTCTACCATACCATTTCTATGTAGTATCCGAAGGCCCTTCTCTCCAATATTTCAAAGCCTTTGATGCCATAGCATGGTATTTTCTCCAGAGACAGCTAGGCTTTCCGCTCCTCTTTCAGGAACCACAAAGTTGTACAATGTTACCTTGTAGCTTGTATAAAGTTCCAATCCAAACTCCCCGCATTAATACTAATGCTTCCCGAACCATCTTGTGGGCATCTTTCTCGAACACTGTTTTTACACATGCATCATCCATCTTGCTTACAGAAATCAGATTTTTGGCCAATGCAGGAATATGCAGAACACTAGGAAGTGTTCTAATCCTTCCACCTTGCAGCTTCAGCTTGACCTTTCCACGTCCGATGATTTTGGCCTTCCTATCATCCCCTAGGAAGACATCACCATCATATTTATCATACTCGCAGAACCAATCCCTATGGGGAGTGAAGTGAAAGGATGCACTTAAGTAAATCAACCATGAATCATGATCTACATGTGTATTTGAAGAAGAAGCCAAATACACATCCCCACCTTCATCTGAGGTGGTTTTTGCCTCAGCAGAAGGAGTATCATCATATCCCTTTCCTTTCTCAAGAGCTTTAGATCTGCACTCCTTTTTGTAGTGCCCTTCCTTTCCACATTTCCATCATACCTTTACAAAATTTCCAGGAGATTTAGGTCTCTTTCTAGATTTGGATCTCCCACTCGAAACCTTATTCTTGTTTCTGTTTTGGGACCTTCCTCGTACAGATAAGGCATTTCCATTCTGGACCTCCATATTTCTCCGTCTCATTTCCTCTGACAGCAAGGTTGAGACAATGTCATCAAAATTCAAGGTAGTTGTATTTCTACCTATTGCAATAACTAGACTATCCCATGAGTCTGGTAGAGAACACAACAAACTGATGCACTTATCTTCATCTGAGATTTTAATATCAACAGATGAGAGATGACTTACCATAGTATTGAAGGCATTCAGATGCTCTGTCACTGAGTCTCCATCCTTCATCCTGAGGTTATATAGATTTTTCTGCAGGAACAAATTATTCACCAGAGACTTAGATTGGTACAAAGTCCCAAGTTTTTCCCACAAATTCTTCGCCGTAGCTTCCCCAGATACATTCAACAATACTGAATCTGAGACACACAACCATATTGTGCTCTTGGCCTTCCGATCTAGTTTCTTCCAGTCTTCATCTGACATTGTCGTTGGTTTAGTACCTGGATCTACCGCGATCCACTGATCTTTGTCCACCAGCAGATCCTCCATCTTGAGCTTCCACAACTCAAAACTCTGACCATTAAATTTCTCGATCTCTATCTTTTTTCCGCTCGCCATCTTCTTTCACCACAAGAATCGATCCCGCAGATCTCCCACTGAACAGGGTCTACCTCAGGCCTGAGAAAAAAATCCTCAGCAGCAAAGGTGTCCCCTTGAAGCCAAAAAAACTCCGATACCAAATGTAGGTTTTAACCCTAAACAAAAATTATCTACACACGAATCTTATAACAGAAAATAAACAATAGCGAGAGCATAAAACATAAAACAGATAAACATAGAGATTTTCCCCTAGATCCCAAATTGGGACGACCAGCTTGATTTTTCATTATATTCCTTTTAGTGTTACAACACATATATATACATGCTGAAGCATACATAAACACCAATCCATTAACCCTGGATTAGAACATAATCGTAGTTCCCTTGACCGGATCTACAAAATACCAAGGGTCGAAAACCATCGTACCCTAAAACCATGTGCAAGCTCATGCACAAAACATGGGTGGGTCCGCATATGAGTGGGACCGCATACCAAAAAAATTTTCACGAGGTTGCTGCTCCAAACCCCGACAGGGGGGGCTACCACCCCCCTTGAGACCCCCCTTTGAGACCCCCCTGCTGCGCCCGGCGCAACGTACAACGCGTGGGGATAGTCGTGGAAAGAATATAACACATACCCAATAATCAAACTTTAAAGTACTAGATCCAGAGACCGAGTTACTAATGGCCATAACTAAACCATTCTAGCCTTCTGGAAATGAGCACAAAAATAAAATAGCCCTAACTTCATCATCAAAGTTTACCCCTACAGAACTTAACTAACTGGTAACTGTATTAAAATCATTTAAATGGTCTGCAACAGATCCACCTTCTGACATCTTCATATTAAATAAATGTTTCATAAGAAATACCTTGTTTGAGGCCAAGGGTTTTTCATATAGTTTTTCCAATGCCTTAATCAAACCCTCTATTGTTGTTTCATTCTAAATATTGAAGGCTACCGATGCCGTGAGGCACAACTGTACTGTTCTAAGTGCATTTCTATCGAGAATCTCCCATTCTGTGTCTTTCATAGCCATCTGCTTCTTTGTTTTTTCGCTCAATGGTAGGTACAGATCTTTCTGATACAGATAATCTTCCATCTACACCTTCCAAAGCGGGAAATTTTGGCCATTAAATTTCTTGACCCTAAAATTACCATCTTCCGCCATTGCTCCCACTCGATCTGGGAACCCTTCTTTCTTGTGAGTTTATCATCCAAATAAACCTTTAGCTCTGATACCAGTTGTTAGAAAATTATATATTACAGAGAAATGTGACACGTAAAATATGCGGAAAACACAAGCACAAAAATCACATAAAACCAGAGAGACACAGATATATGTGGTTCACCTAGTTTGGGCTACTTCCACCTCGGACAGCTAGTCCTTCCTTTCTATTATCGAGCAAAATCAAGAGATACAACCTACAACAGATCCACTGTAATATCCTCTGTTCTCTCTCACAGTCTCCCTATCTATTTCTCGCTCTGAGAATACTCATACAATACATAGCCGTAATAAAATACCCTCATACAAGCGAGGGGTTGTCTTATAGGGAAAAAAACCCTAAACTAAACATAACTTCTACCGTCAGATCATCTGCCCAATGAATGGCCCTGATCGACTAGAAATCAATATACTCTTACAAGGAAAGTTTACATTTGTTTTTAGCTTGGGGGGCACTGCGCCAGAAACCCCCCACCAGGGGGGGGCTCCATAAAGTCACAGCCACCCCCCCTGGACCCTCCAGACAATGTTTAATTATGAGCAGCATTATCGCCCCATTAGGGTACAAGGGTCCAACGCTGTGATACAAAATAAACGAGATAATTAGGCTCCACACCCAACAGATCTAACCCAATAAGGGAACCTAGTGGCCTATCATAGTGAGACACTCACTAATAAAATTCAAAAATACCCCATCTACTATAAAGAGATGTATTGCATTGTGCAGGCTTGCCGACAATGGAAACATTACATTCTGGGGAAGGAGATGATCATCCACACAAATCATTGACCTCTTCATTTTATAAAGAAACACGGGAAGTTGGAGAATGACCTCCATAAGAAATGGTCCACATATCTGCAACAATTTCATATGAAGATTAGGTACAACAAGGAAAACACCAATAATGTTGCATATTGCCTCAGTTAATCACCAATTGTGGAATTGGCCAAATTTTTGGACTCTTATGGGCATAAGACTTCTATATGGAAAATTTACAAATATTATCTAGAATTCATTATCACATACCAAATTTTGATGGATGACAAGAAAGTTCCAGACTTCCACCTCCATGATGCATTGTTATGCCACATGGGAAAAAAATTTTTTCCTTCAAGCAAGCATTCCAAGATGGTTTGGGAGGCATACTACAGTAAGTTCACAAGACATTTTGGTTTAGAAAATATGGTGGCGGTACTTCATAAGTATTTTTATTGGCCAAATACCCAACAAGTTATTAGAAATTATATTAGATCTTGCACTACATGTCCCACCGCCAAGAAAATCATTAAGAAGAAAGACTTGTATACTCCACTGCCTACTGCTAGTCAGCCGTGGGAATCCATATACAGGGACTATATGTCTGGCCTTACTTCTACCAAGCAGATATTGAACCATCATTTCCTTATGATGTTGACACAAATACTCAAAATGAAGCAGATGTTGAACCATCATTTCCTTATGAAGAAATTAATCTCCCTACATGTATTATCATGCAATTTAACTCCATAAACATTGAAACCTATGGGATACATCAAGAACTATAAATTTATAGTACTTTTTGACCGTGGCAATACTCACAATTTCATTCACAAGAGAGTTTCAAAAGAAACCCATTATTTTGTACACCTAGTGCAATACTTTAAAATCATGATTTCCAATGGTGGAATGACAGAATGTGATATAATATGTGAATATTCCAACCCCATATTGGAGAATATTAACTCAAAATCCATCTATTTTCCATTGGCATTTGTGGTTGTGATATATTATTGAGGGAATAAAGGCCCAAAAACATTCATGTCTCATTGCATGGAGAAGTTACCAAAGAAATGCCACTTTGGAATTATTTCCCAATTTAATCCCATACATGCAATGGATAATAAAACACAAAAAATCCATGTAGAATTACATTTTTTCCTTGAAAAACATCATTAGGTCATTGAAACACCAAAGGTTTTAACCCCTTATTAAGGAGAGCATTACCATTGAATTCCCCTAATTCTATGAATTCAACCACCAAATGAATGTCCAAGTTGTTGATAATGTTGGAGAATGTAGTAGAGAAACAATTAATTCAAGTTATCCTTAACTTTAATAATCTCTTGTGAACTTTAGATATCTTCTAAAGTTTATTTATTATATATTTTCATCAAACAATTATCAATAACAAAATAATAAAGAGAATGGACATGAGATATAGGCTCCAAGCCAGGGAAAAACCCCTCCAAAGGGAAAACCTAGAAATAATCTCTTCTCTTCTTACATAATATGCTTAAAATGAGATAACTAAGACCCAAACCTCAAGATCAAGTCCTCCTCCAATCATCAAGTTGTACCTCCAACAAAGTTCCTCCAACTAGTCAAATTCAAACTAAGTCAACAAGAGTCAAACCCATCAAAAAATTATTTAATATCATAATATTGGCCTCTAGAAACTATATTTCATACCTAAAAATATAGGTCTGCAACTTCGGCCCCTGTAATAGTCCAGTAACTTCAAACATGTGAGGTAAATTAGGGAAAGAACTATATTAGAGAATTGGGTTTCCTTTCTCCTTGCTTCAACTTCTCTCTCCTTGACTTTCTTCTTTTAATTTGCACTTAAAATCAAAATTTGTGATTTTAGATTGAATTTGCATCCAAATGAGGCTGAATAGATTCTATTTACACTCATTTTTGGAATTCGAATAACCCTCTCTAGGCCACTTGTCTCTGGTAGGGACAACTTGTGCTAGGAGGCTTATTTTGACTTTCTTGACTCAAAATAAATTATTTTACATGGTAAATATTGCCCAGATGGGTATTATATACATGAAATTGACTTTCTTGACTCATGAAAATAAATCTTATGACATGAAAAACCCTAAAAGCATGAATCCCTTGCTCTACCTAGAAGACCAATCATGTAGAAATTTTAATAACTGAGATATTATTCATCGAGATTCTCCTGATCACACACTATTTTAGCTTCAAGCATAATACACAATCTCTTCTACCATTGATCATCACATGTGGAAATAAAATCAATTGCATGCATACATTAAAACCACAAACAATCACACATATGAACACATTATTTAATGGGAAAGCTTAAAGCTAAAAACCCCAACTATCTGTATATTATATGTCATGGAGATCATGTAGCAATCATAGTACAAAGCTCCTCACAAGCTCTCAGCACCACCTCCAATTGCTACACACTATCAAGCTAGATTTAGCAAAACACATGCTCCAATCTTTTGCCACTTGATAGCCAACCTCTATTGCATAATCAATGCTATGGGATGGCTTCATTAAATAAATAAACCACCCAGCTTGTATTGCGCAATCCTCATGGGCTTCTCCACCTATCTGTGTGTTGCAAATGGCAACTGTATAGTCACAAGTGATAGTTAACCTACTCTTTCACCTATTTCTGCACTGGTCTCCACTGAAACTGTCCATGCATTGAAGTTAACTGATGTATTCTTTAGTTGATTAATGAGTTTATAATTAGTGAATTAATTAATAATTAATTCACACCACTCTCACTAATTGTATCAATTAGTTAAACTGAATACAACTCCACTAACTACCTCAATCAACTCCACCAAACTCTGTCACATGAGTTCTAACTGAAGTATCCATGCAATAGCTCCACATAACCCTCAGGAATAGCGTAATTCCTTCTGTCAGCTCCTGTGCCACATCTGTGCACTTAACTGAAGTGCTCCAAGAGAATAAGATAATGTTTAGAGTCTAAATATTATTAAGAGATAATAATATTTGACATATCTATTTTTAGACTGGCAATCTAAAAATAGATTCCGCCCAGTATGTCTAAAAATAGAAGTCCATCTATTTTTTCCGACTTGACCAACCATCCACAAATAGCATCGTGCAACTCATAGAACATGATCCATATGTCTAAAAATAGACATAGTCTAAAAATAGACTTTGCGCCAAAAATAGCCTGCGGGCCCACTTAGTGAAGGCGACTTCTTTCCACTAAGCTCATCATCTTGTTGCAATCTCAACACTCCCTCTCAAAAAGATAAGAATTATCTGCCACCCCTATCCTGCCCCTGTGGTATTCGAATTTGCTCCTGGTGAGCGCCTTCGTCAAGATATCAGCATCCTGATCCTCCGTGGGAATGTATGAAAGTAACATGATCTTCCGCTGCACACAATCTCTGATATGATGATATTGTATGTCAATTTGTTTAGATCTATCATGAAATACTGGATTAACCGAGAGTTTGATGCAACTCTGATTATAACAATAAATCAAAGTAGGCTCTAAGTGTGAATCGAACAACCCGACCAGGATCTTCCTCATCCATATAGCCTCGCATGCAGCCAAACTTGCTGCCATATACTCGGCCTCTGCTGAACTGAGTGCCATGGATCTCTACTTCCTGCTGTACCAAGAAACTGCTGTCTACCCGATACTGAAAATCCCTCCAGATGTGCTCTTTCTGTCCATTGGAATCCCTGCCCAATCTACATCTGTGAAGCCACATAGCCTCACGTCATCCGACTGTCTGTACCATAATCCATATCCTGATGTGCCTCTGAGATATCTCAATACATGCTTCCCCGCCTTCCAAAAGAGCTTGGCTGGCTTAACCATAGCTTGTGAAATCTGGTTAATTGCATAGCATATATCGGGTCGTGTATTGACCAGATACATAAGCGACCCCACCAACTGAAGATAAACAGTGACATCCACTACCTCCGCTGAAGTAACATCCTCCTTCCTCCAACCACCAGGAAGAGGAGTATCAACAGGCTTGCAGCCATGCATGTTGAACTTCTCCAGTATCTCCAGGGCATACTTACCTTGAGAAACAAATAGTCCACCACTGCGCTGCCAAATTTCCAATCCCAGGAAATAATGAAGGAGGCCCAAGTCCTTCATCTCAAACTCCTTTGTAAGATCAGCCTTGCATGAGTGTATCAACAATTCATCACCTGTCAAAATCAAATCATCTACATAAAGTACAATGACCAGAAAATTACCCTCCACCACAATCTGGTATAGGTTAGGATCCACCTCACTCTTTGAGAATCCAAGTCTAGTGAAATAATTGTCTATCCGTGTGTACCAAGCACGAGGTGCTTGTTTCAACCCATACAACGCTCTCTTGAGCCTGCACACATGCGACTCGCTGCTGAAGATCTCAAAACCTTCGGGCTGCTCTATGTACACCTCCTCCTTAATGACTCCATTGAGGAATGTAGTCTTCACATCCATCTGATGAATGTGCCACCCCATCTGTGCTGAGAGAGAAAGAATCTTCTGTATGGAAGAATACCTTGTGACAGGTACAAAGGTCTCCTCATAATCGATCCCCTCAATCTATGAAAAGCCTCGGGCAACAAATCTTGCCTTGTACTTCTCCACACTCCCGTCAGCTACCTGCTTCACTTTGTAGATCCATCTCGAACCCACCACTGATTTCCCCTGCGGTCTCGGGACAATCTCCCATGCACTGTTTCTGACAATCGAATCATACTCTTCCACCATGGCATCTACCCATGCGGGGTCCTCCACAGCTTCCTCGAAAGAGGATGGCTCCGTCACGATACACTTGCTCATAAGAGCCATGTATCCAGTATACCGGTCAGGTGACTGTCTCTGTCTGCGCTGTGATGTAGGTGCTCCTACAACCTTCTCTGCATCTTGAGCCAGTCGCTCAGCTTCTGTAGTGCACTTCCACCCTCTGATGGTTGGCGCTGCATGAGTGGTCTCTTCCACTCCATGAACCTCATCTTGTGGCTGATCCACATCCCGAGACTCATCCTTAGGAACTAATAGCTCCTCATCTGCATGCAAGTGTGGCTCCCTCTCAAGCGAACACTTCATGGCTTTCTCCTCATGAAATTTGATATCCTGTCGCACAACAGTCTTGCGACTGTCTGGAAAATACACACGATAGTTGTGGGGTGTATCAATGTACCCCACAAATATCCCAACCTCTGCAGTCGGCTCCAGCTTCTTCCTGGCATCCTTCGTCACATGAATGTAAATAGGTGAACCAAAAATCCTCAAATGGGAAATATCAGGCTTCTTACCAAAAAATGCCTCCTCGGGTGTACTCATGCCAAGTATCTTGTGAGGACAATGGTTCTGCACATATACTGCAGTATTGCATGCCTCCGCCCACAAGTGAATGTGTAGGCCCTAATCATGCAACATCGCCTGTGCAGCACCCACGATCGTTCTGTTCTTCTGCTCAGCAACCCCGTTCTGCTGTGGGTTATGAGGTGCTATGAGATCTGTTCGAATTCCTTCTATGCTGCAAAAGTCCTTGAATTTTCCAGAGATGAATTCACCACCATTTTCGCTCCTAAGAGCCTTCACCTACTTCCCCGATTCTTTCTCAACTAGTGCCTTGAACTCATAGAACTTTGAGTATGTCTCGCTCTTCTTCTGCATGAATAAGATACAGCACTTACGAGAAAAATCATCAACAAATATCACATAATACCTGTGCTTTGCTGTCGAAGCTGCTGAGAAAGGTCCACACATGTCTGTGTGAATTATCTTAAGGATTGTCGTGGCGCGACTATCCTTCCTGTGAAAATTGGCTTTCACAAATTTTCCCAACGTACATCCCTTGTACTGATCTGACTGCGCAAGAGTACCCTTAGGAAGCCCAGTAGAAATCTGCTGCAATATCTTCAAAGCTCCATGGTGAAGGTGGCCCAATCTCCAGTGCCACAACTCGCCATCATCCCAGCTCACCACTCCTTCTGCCTTGCCTGCCATTGCTGCGTAGCCATCTACCTGCAATTGATAAAGGTTCTTAACTTGAACCCCTATCCTACGGGTCTCACTAGTTGCCTTACTGCACAGGAAATCATTTCCCTTGCTAAAGACAACATCATATCCCTTGTCTTCTAACATCGCCACAGAGATAATATTCTTCTTCAATTCTGGAACATGCATCACTTCCTTCAATACGAAGGGTTTATCAAACTCCCTCTCAAAGGAAATGGTACCGATACCGGTTGCACTGTATCTACCATCATCGCCCATCTTGATGTGCACTCCAAGATCTTTCTCATCCAGATCAGTAAACAAATCTCGATCTCTTGTCATGTGAAAAGACGCACCACTGTCAAGAAACCACACTAATCCCGTCATACTTGAGGCCAAGCATGCGATCAGCAAAAAATCCAGCTCAAACTATGAGGCTAAGGCCTCTCCAGCTGTAGTCCCAGCAGCCTGCTTATTTTTCTTCTTCTGTGGACAACTAGTGGCGTAATGTCCGTGTTAGTGACAGTGAAAGCACTTCACCTTGGACATGTCCTGCTTCTTTCCTTTCACACTGGATTGAGTAGCATGCTTCTTGCTCTTCCCCTTATTTTCTTTGGTAGCCAAAGTGCAATTCTCTTCATCAGAGTTCTTTGATGAAGACCCGTCCGTGGTACTTCGCCTTATCTCCTCTTGCACAAGATCCGACCAAAGTCGCTCCCATCCTGGCAATTTTTCCCGACCATTGACACAGTCCTTATAGGAATGCCAACTCTTCGGAAGCCCAAGGAAAGCCAAGCTCACCAAGTCCTCGTCATCAACAGTAACCCCCACACTTCCCAACTCATCCTTGCATTGGATGAACTTCGTGAGGTACTTGGGCATATTGTCGCCTTTCTCCATCTTTATGTTCCTGAGTTTGTCCTTGAGCGCCAACTTCCTTTGATCGCTCTTGCTTTGAAATTAATCTGTCAAAGCTTTCCACATCAAGAATGGAGAAGCCTTACCATTAAGGCTGGATACCATGTGATCCTTCACGCCCTCCAACAGAATCCTTCGACACTTTGCTGTCTTCTTTTGCCATGCGTCAAGTACGGCAGCATCACTAGAGGTACGCTTCGGAATTTCTGCATCTATGAACTCCTTCAACCCATTGTCATCCAGCATTGCCTCCATCCTGTCCTTCCATGCAATATAATTCAAGCTGCCCTCAAGGGCATACTCCAATCACAATCCGTTGAAAGACATCTCAACTTCGACACCAAGAAAACACTACTGCAAATTCGAATTCCACCAGCACAAAACTCAACCGCTTCAAAGTTTTGCAATTGCTTCAATGATCAATATCGCTCTGATACCATGTAGAAATTTGAATAACTGAGATATTATTCATCGATATTCTCCTGATCACACACTATTTCAGCTTCATGCATAATACAAAATCTCTTCTACCATTGATCATCACATGCAGAAATAAAATCAATTGCATGCATACATTAAAACCACAAACAATCACACATATGAATAGAGTATTTAATGGGAAAGCTTAAAGCTGAAAACCCCAACTATATGTATATTATATGTCATGGAGATCATGTAACAATCATAGTACAAAGCTCCTCACAAGCTCTCAAGACCACCTCCAATTGAGTATGCATACTATCAAGCTAGATCTAGCAAAACACATGCTCCAATCTTTTGCCACTTCGATAGCCGCCCTCATCATATAAATCTTATGGGATGGCTTCTCATTAAATTGTAGATAAAACACCTGGCTTGTACTGTGAAATCCTCATGTGCTTCTCCACCTATATGTGTGTTGCAAATAGCAACTGTATAGTCACAACCGATAGTTAACCTCCTCTTTCACCTATCTTTGCACTGGTCTCCACTGAAACTGTCCATGCACTAAAGTTAACTGATGCATTATTTAGTTGATTAATGAGTTTATAATTAGTGAATTAATTAATAATTAATTCACACCACTATCACTAATTGTATCAATTATTTAAACTGAATACGAATAGCTCAACTATATTTAGATTAGTTAAACTGAATACAACTCCACTAACTTCCTCAATCAACTCCACCAAACTCTCGTCACATGAGTTCTAATCACTATCCATGCAATAGCTCCACATAACCCTCAGAATAGCGTAATTCCTTCGTCATCTCCTTCCTGTTCCACATCTACACACTTATGCACTTAACTGAAGTGATCCAAGAGAATAAGATAATGTTTAGAGTCCAAATATTATTAAGAGCTAATAATATTAGACATATCTATTTTTAGACTATCAATCTAAAAACAGATTCCGCCCAATATGTCTAAAAATGTAAGTCCATCTATTTTTCCAACTTGACCAACCATCCACAAATAGCATCCTGCAACTCATAGAATATGATCGATATGTCTAAAAATAGACATAGTCTAAAAATAGACTTGCGCCAAAATAGTCTCAAGGGCCCAAATAAAGTGAAGGGTGGACTCCTTTCCACCGAGCTCATCATCTTGTTGTGAAATTCTGAACAAATCAAAAGAAGCATGAAACCCATGCTTTAAAATAATATTTTATCTTTCTTATTTTTTATTATATAAGATACACATATTGACATGAGTACAATGACAATTATGAAGACTCCAAACTAGCTTACATTTTCCAATTCTCCGTCTAAACTATAGCGGTATTTATATGTATAATTGGTGAAGGATATTCTCAAACTGAAGAGTTCTCATAAGAAGAATCAGATTGGTAAGCTATCTTTAAGCATCAACATCATAACCAACATTGTCATCATAGTAAGGCCTTAACTTGACAAACTCTATTTATATTAGAGCATAATGCTGCGAGGCTTTATGTGAGACACCACACTATCTCTCAAGGTACATACTCCATTCGGATGTTCATTAGGTATCTCCTTTTAGGACTATTCTTATCTTCAATTCCCAATCCTCAAAGAATATCGGTCCTCTTCGACCAGTCTTGTCTTGGATATTTGCCCAATCTTCAAAGAGTGTAGGTCAACAAATACTTCCTGGTCTTGGATTCTCTATCCTAAAGTAGATCACATAGACAACAGTCCAATCCTCCAATTCTCCCTACCATGGCCCTCACTTAGACATATGACTATTAGTCTCGTCCAGTTAATGAAATAAGACAGAGAATACAATGAGTCCATAATTACTCCTCAACCAAGGAGGATGTACTCATTCCCACTTTATCAGTAAATATCATTTCTCATGTTTAATGAGATTCTTACTCCTCTAAAACAGCAAGGAGGTTATTTCACTTCCTTCACACCTAAGTCATAATCACTAACTCTCTAACTTGTCTTCACAAGTGTATCAACTAATAGTTCTTCATGGAGATAACAACTACATACGACCATTTTTTTATTTGATATCTCATCATATTGAGATTATTTATTCCTGGATGTTATGGAGCCATCTTTTTCCTTCAATCTTGTGACAGGATTTAGGCCATTAACCTTTCGTATCACTTTCCTTTAGTTATCGTCAATAAAGGCATTATATTGAGCCTTATCATATTTCCTTTTAAATATGAAAGTGATATTCATGAACATTAGGTTATCCTCTTATATTGCTACCTTTCAATCCCAAGTTGATAATGATGTAAACACCTTGACTACATAATCCTTTATGCAAAACCATTCACTCAATCCATATTTCGTTTGAATTGAGTTCAATACCAACAATTGAACTTTCTTTAACTGTCATTATGTATTTCTACAACATCCTTTCGGGTAGCAAAACAATACGTCAACTAGATAACCAATATCAAAAATTAATATTAGACTTACCTTATCATGATGACCCCTTTCATCAAAATATTTGCTTACATGAATCCTTTGAGATCAACATCCTTTCACATGATCCATCTCCATATCGTATAAGAATTTTTCTCCATGCATTCAATTTAATCAGGGTTCCAATGGATAAAACTTGATTACCATTTAGAATATGTTACTTAGAGTTATCTATTCCTTGATAAAAATAAAGAAAGGGTCGCTACTTTCTTTCTTTCTTTGTGAGACCATAATTGATGTTGATCAATTTATACTCATGTGTACTTCCTGCGTGAGGGTCTTGATTCCTAGCCATGCTAAATTTTTTCTTTCAGTATCATGTAATCATATGGAAGGCTTACCAAGCTCACATTTATAATCAACTCTTTCTCGCAAGATTATTGATCAAGATTCTAGTAGATATGAACCTTTGCCTAGAGAAGAGTTGCTTAAAATATGCATACATTTGCTTCCATACAACCATCTAGCCATCCTTTCTTGAACGAACTTGATTCTTGTACCTCTCAAAGGTAGGTTTATTTTTTAGAAGTAGAAATACTTTCATTATGCCCTTCACACTGAAATCTGACCATATGCATTTCTTCATCCTTTAAGAGTATTGTTTCCATACTAGATGGAATATATACCAATCATGCCATAATTATTTTTCCAAGAACCTTCCCAAATGATGGTTCTTTTAGGATCTTGATGGTCCCTCTTCACATAATGACTACCTCTTACAAGATATTAGAAAATTCTTGGATGAACTATAATATGCAATATGGTTCCCAATTTTTCTAATTCTTGAAATCCGAGATGATTCATACCAAAAAAAATTTAATTAAGTAGACTCTAATTATTCTATTATCACATGCTTAATTTTATGATTCCATGCTTTTACAAAAAACCAAGACTCTTCTAGAGTATACAACATGTTAGACTCCGTCTTGTCAGATCCGTTTGCAATTCAAATTCACCAAGGTTCATTTCTCCTTATTTGCAGTCATTAAAGAGTAATTCTGCAGTTCAGGGTTTAGTTTTCAGAGGTAGGCTAGAGGAAGCTTTAGTAAGTCTTCATTTCAGGAATGTCATCGTAAATAAGGCGAGATTGATTCTTCTTCAAAACCCTGTTTTGAAGAAGAAATTATTAATATGTAATTTGTCATGATGTTCCAAAGCTCTACAGTTCTTCAAATGACAGTGTTTTTGATGTGGATGGTGAGACAATCTCTGCAAAAGTTAGAAATGGATTTACATTCTCCGCAGCTGATGAACAAGGACTAGACCATGCATAGATTATAGAAAGAAGCCAAATTGTTGGCTATCAAAACTATAACCCCGCATTTCAGCTTACTCAACAATGCTTCAAATCCATTTATGTTTTGATAATATATGTTTTGATAATATAACAGTTTGAAGTAAACAAGCATGCTGGTGCAGGTTCAGCAGCTGAACAAAATCAGTTCTCTGTCTTTATCGTATAAGGCAGCCATAGATGAAAAGTTTCTGGCAAAATTTTGGTGGTGTATGTGGTGTTGGGGCCAGAGTTGAAGGATAATTGAGCCGGAGGATGTGCCTATGCCTAATTATTTCCGCCTCTCTACTCTAGTACATCGTGCATATGAACGCTTATTATCTAGTGGAGCGATCTTGCCATCACCAGCACTTCGGCTGCGACTTCTTCGATCAGTATTATCAGTTCTTCGTGAGTGGATACTTTCAACTCCTGCACAGAGAATGGGCACAAGTGCCACTGGTGCTTCTCTTATTCTCGGAGGGGTGTTAACGTCTGAGCAAACTGCTTCTATTAATCAAGGTGCAGTGTATAATAATGAACCACTTGATCGTCGTGACTATTCTGGAAATGTCCCAGCTGGGTCTCCTGTGATATACAAGGAAAAGGGAATGCGGATGTCAGTGAAAATTGCAATCTCCAAAGAGAACGGTAAGGAGAATTTAGAAGGGAATCAATCTACAAGAGAGGTTACATTTGGGCCAAAACAGAAGAAGAAAAAATTTAGTGCTTCGGAAAATATTCTTGTGGAGCCAACTCCCGAAGAAAAGAGATCTTTAATGATGGAAGTGGACATTTACAAGGCACGAGTATGCTATTTACGAAAATTGCAATGGAAAGTGATTGAATCTCTTAGGAAGAGGTCATAAGAGCTTGGAAGAAAAAGTGCGGGACATAACGCCTTTGTTTGGTTACGAGTGCCCGATCCTTGATCAAGAACATGATGAAGGAACAAAAGAGGATTAGGTAGACATAATTGCTAACCAGATGGAAAAGCATGGTATCAAACTTGACATTGTAATATTTCGACAGAAGATACCTAGACTAACTAAATCAGAGTTATTCAGTGAAAATCGTTCCCTTCTAAATAGATTTTCGAAGCAAGCACAAGCAAATGGGTGTGAAAATCGGGTCTGGCACTACTCAAGTAATATGGGAGGAAAATCAACATTATTGCGTGTCACCTGTTTATCAGTGATAATGGCTCAGCTTGGATGTTATGTACCTTGTGCATCTTGTGGCCCACTTGGGCGCGAGCGACCCACCTGGGCAGAGCGACCCACTGGGGCGATTTTCACAATGTAAAATTACAACGTGAGCGACCCACCTGGGCAGAGCGACCCACTCAGAGAAGAGCGACCCACTTGCCAGCAGGATTCAGAAAAGTTGTGTTTTGTGCGCCCAGTTTTCATCCAAAACGACTTCAACGAAATTGCAAACAGGTTTTGATCATTGTGCAATGGATTTTTAATATGGTTGTGATGATTTTGATGTTGAGATACAGGCACGAGGAGTAAATTCCGTCATCAAATCAAGATTTTGTAGGCATATGTTGACGATGATAAAGATGAATCATTTTACACATTAAGTTGGGCATGTGATGTGAATGGTTGTCTCCAAACTGGTCATTTGCAATGATTATCAAATGCTGAAGGAGCGTTATGCTTGTTTGGAACATGAAAATGCAAAAATACGACTGAGGCATGAGTCTGGAAATTTAAGAGCTGATGCTGAATTGGAATGCGATAAGTCTGGAACCGGCATAATTTCAGTTTAAAGGTTATTTTTGTTGATTTTATTCAAAGCGGTAAGGGGAAATAAATAGTCAAAGGAAAAAAATAAACAAAGACACCTGTTACCAGATGAATAGGATTCGATTCCTATTTCCAGACTTTATTCAACGGGATCTGCACTCCATGTGTCGGTCATCAGAGGATTTTTAGAGGAACGCTATTTTATTTTAGAATAGAGGAAATGCTCTTTTCTATTGTTGTAACTGCAGGTGAAACAGCGCCCCTGTTTTGGGGTCGACTTGTTTTTTCTAGAATAGTTTATTTAATGTATTAAAATAATCATTTGAGGGAAGAGAGTTCTGAGAGCTAGTGTAGGAGAAAATTAGAGTTTATTTGTACAGTCTTAGACAGAGATTTTAATGAAGAGATACAACTCTGTTTTTTGAGATTCTTGTGGTTTGGAATTTAGCAAATGTTTTTCCTTTTCTTTCATATGTCATCGTTATGTTCACAGTTCATTAATCGCCATTTCAATATTGAATGTTTCTAAGTGAGAAAGGAAGAATTCAATTTATTTGCTCTGTCTTGAGGAAATATTCATAGTTAATGTTTTCTTCTGTTCGACAAGGATCCATCTTACATGCCCTTGTCGACTTCTCAGCAGTCTTGTCATTCCGTTTATCTCAATTTAATTGCTAAACTTCTTGCTTACCTTGCCTCAGGAAATAATCTGCATGTTTCATTTGATCTCTGCTCTCACTGTTTCTTGATCCCACACAGCCCAGAAACCCAACATTTATTAAAAAACCCCTTTCTATCAATTTACTAGCCTAAAATTAAGATCAGCATTTACTATCGGTTATCTCAGCTCCTTTGAAGATCTTTCGCTGAGTTTAACCCGGAGAGAGCCCTCTCCTGTCCTCGTAGGGCTAGCTACGAGGCTAAGGTTGGTTTGATGTTGCCTCGAAAATCGCCTTCTTCAGCCTGAGGCAAATTCGAGCGCTAACATAGTGGCGACCATACTGGGGAGAAACTCAAAACGTTTGCTAGTTATAGACGGAGTCTGAAGTCACGCCAGGTAGCCTTCGAAACGCTGTTGCTATGCATCAGCGAAGTAGATAAAAGCTGCTTCAGTCGATCTCCGATTTAGCTTGTGAATGTGACACTCGACTTGTAGATTGTCTTGCCCCAGTACGTGTATCAAGTTCAGATCTGATTGTTGATGGTGGACAACAATCAGACATAATAAGGCTGAAATCATTCACCTGGCGATTTCATTCACTGAACAATCCAGAAATCGATGCTTCATGGTGACTTCATTGCAGGGAGATCAGTAGCTGTGAGATTTTAAAGATGGACCGAATCACGAGAAGATACGCTCCCATGAGCCGAGACCACATTCCAGGTTTTCTGAATAAGATGCCCAAGGTAGATTGGTCTAGGAATCTGCCTACGTTTAAAGATGATGGTAAGAAGGATGCTGCTTTACATCTGATTAGATTTCACATGCATATTCGCAAGTTGAAGGTGGCTTTTCCTGAAGATTGTTTGATGAAGATATTCCTAGCCACTCTAGAAGGTGAAGCCCAATCTTGGTATGAAAATTTGCCGTTGGCCTGTATTTATTGTTTAAAGGATTTTCATGCCATGTTCATTGAAAGATATCAAGTATCTTATCCATCGTTAAATTTAGTTCATGATTGTTGCAAACATGCTTCTACTTTTATTGAAAGCCTTGAGAAATATTATGAGGATGATAATTTCATGGATGATGAGATCATGGAAGCCCTGTATGAAAATCCATTTCAGCAGCATAAAGACGATCATGAAAATTTGCAGCAGGATCAAGATCTTAGTACGGTGGAAAATGAAGCCATTTTGCATGTTGACAGTGAACAGGAATTACATAAAATGGATCAGCAGTATGAGGAAAATTTGTATACTCCTTCACTTGAAATCAATGAAGACAATCAGTGTTTGAGCAAAAGAAAACAAAAGGTATTATCTCCTCTATCTGAAGATGAGATAGATCAGCTATTGAAAGGTCATGTTCCAGCTCAAGTTAACGTAGATCTGCAGTGTGCACATGGTCCAGAAGGTGATGGTGAAACTTCTTCCTTTTCTGAAAAGGATGGCAGTCTTGTAAGCAGCTTTATAGATCAGCAGGTTGAAGATGTCTCTATGGCTGAAAGTGATGAAAGAGAAAGTGTCATTTCAGATCTGCCCACAGAAGACAGCAGTATGCAAGTAAGTCCAGTACTAATTGCAGATTGTGATAATGTCCAGACAGCTACTTCAAATTCAGATTCAGATCAGGATGACCAAGTATATCTTGTGCTGAAGCCCATCAAGGAGAACTCTGCTGTTGAAATCATCTGGGATGCAGACGACACAGTAATGGATCCAAATGTTCTCAGTCATACTATCAGCCCATCATTAGAACACAGCCTTCATGAAGAGGCAATCCAGTCAGTTCATGAAAGACAGAATGAGATCTTTGCGCAAGTAAGTGATAAATCTCCTTTCAATAACTCAGTAATGAATGATAGTTTGAATGCCCTGCCATATGAAGATAATTACTGTTTAAGCAGAAGAAAACAAAAGGCATTGTCTCCTTTGTCTGAAGATGAGATAGATCTACTTTTGAAAGGTCATGTTTCAGCCAAAACTACAACAGATTTGCAGTGCATACATAATCAGGAAAGTGTTGGTGAAATTTCTTCCTCTGTTAGAAAAGATGATTGTCTTGTAATCAGTTGTGTAGATCAGCAAACAGATAATTTTTTCCTTCACAAAGATGATAAGGCTGTCATGTTTGATAATCTTGAAGATTGTTTTTTGTTTAAAAATGATCTAGATCATGAAGTTGAAGAGTATATGTCAGAACTTTTAATGGTCAAGGAATCTACAGCTAACACTCAGATGGCAGATCTGTGCATTTCTATCCCTCAGAAATCAATTGTCCTTTCAGATCAGAGTGAGGTGATTACTAGTATTTTTGCAGCTGGATCTCCAGATAAGCCAGTGCTTCAAGATTTTCAAGACCCCTTCAGCATTCTTCTGCAAACATTAGAAAGGATAAATATTGCTTGGTTCATTATCATAAGATTTGGTTTCAGTGATTGTGTTGAGTTGCCTACAGGTTCATCATTCTGCCTGCTCAAGGAGAGTAAGAGCAGAAATTTGAGGTGTAACCATCTGCTGGATTGGTTGCATTGGAAAGCCAATTATACATGATTGTACATATCACATCAGTATGTTGGGGGTTGCCATCAGGGTTTTGAAATTTTGATGGACTGCTGCCCTTTTCAGAATTTTTTTTGTTTAATTCAGTCATTTCAGTTTGCATTAAGTCAGTTTGAGTCGATTTTCCAGTTGAGTTATCAGTCTTTAGTTTGTTTTTCAGAATAATGATTCCATCGCCCAATGGATGGAGGCACTGTCTGCTCTCCCAAATCTCTGCGGCTCTTGGCACCTCCAAGAAGCGGCAGCTGCCATCCCCATTGGAGCCAATGTTAGACTCCGTCTTGTCAGACTGCTGCAATCAAATTCACCAAGGTTCATTTCTCCTTATTTGCAGTCATTAAAGAGTAATTCTGCAGTTCAGGGTTTAGTTTTCAGAGGTAGGCTAGAGGAAGCTTCAGTAAGTCTTCATTTCAGGAATGTCGTCATAAATAAGGCGAGATTGATTCTTCTTCAAAACACTGTTTTGAAGAAGAAATCATTAATATGTAATTTGTCATGATGTTCCAAAGCTCTACAGTTCTTCAAATGACAGTGTTTTTGATGTGGATGGTGAGACAATCTCTGCAAAAGTTAGAAATGGATTTACATTCTCCGCAGCTGATGAACAAGGACTATACCATGCATGATTATAGAAAGAAGCCAAATTGTTGGCTAGCAAGAGCCCAACAAGCCCGCATTTCTAGCTTCACTCAACAATCTGCTTCAAATCCATTTATGTTTTGATAATATAACAGTTTTTGATAATATAACAGTTTGAAGTAAACAAGCATGCTGGTGCAGGTTCAGTAGCTGAACAAAATCAGTTCTCTGTCTTTATCGTATAAGGCAGCCATAGATGAAAAGTTTCTGGCAAACTTTTGGTGGTGTTGGGACCGGTTGAAGGATAATTGAACGGAGGATGTGCCTATGCCTAATTATTTCCGCCTCTCTACTCTAGTACATCGTGCATATGAATGCTTATTATGTGGAGCGATCTTGCCATCACCAGCACTTCGGCTGCGACTTCTTCGATCAGTATTATCAGTTCTTCGTGAGTGGATACTTTCAACTCCTGCACAGAGAATGGGCACAAGTGCCACTGGTGCTTCTCTTATTCTCGGAGGGGTGTTAACGTCTGAGCAAACTGCTTCTATTAATCAAGGTGCAGTGTATAATAATGAACCACTTGATCTTCGTGACTATTCTGGAAATGTCCCAGCTGGGTCTCCTGTGATATACAAGGAAAAGGGAATGCAGATGTCAGTGAAAATTCTCCAAAGAAAGCCAGAGCCGAGTCAAAACAAGAAGAGGGAATCAATCTACAAGAGGTTACATTTGGGCCAAAGCAAGAAGAAGAAAAAGTTAGTGCTTCAGAAAATATTACTGTGGAGCCAACTCCAGAAAAAGAGATCTTTAATGATGGAGCTGGACATTTACAAGGCACAGAGTATGCTATTTCTGAAAATTGCAATGAAGTGATTGAATCTCTTAGGAAAGAGGTCATAAGGAAGCTTGGAAGAAAAAGTGTAGGACATAAACGCCTTTGTTTGGTTACAAGTGCCCAGTCCTTGATCAAAGAACATGATGAAGGAACAAAAGAGGATTAGGTAGACATAATTGCTAACCAGATGGAAAAGCATGGTATCAAACTTGACATTGTAATATTTCGACAGAAGATACCTAGACTAACTAAATCAGAGTTATTCAGTGAAAATCGTTCCCTTCTAAATAGATTTTCAAAGCAAGCACAAGCAAATGGGTGTGAAAATCGGGTCTGGCACTACTCAAGTAATATGGGAGGCAAATCAACATTATTGCGTGTCACCTGTTTATCAGTGATAATGGCTCAGCTTGGATGTTATGTACCTTGTGCATCTTGTGGCCCACTTGGAGGTCGAGCGACCCACCTGGGCAGAGCGACCCACTGGGTCGATTTTCACAATGTAAAATTACAACGTGAGCGACCCACCTGGGCAGAGCGACCCACTCAGAGAAGAGCGACCCACTTGCCAGCAGGATTCAGAAAAGTTGTGTTTTGTGCGCCCAGTTTTCATCCAAAACGACTTCAACGAAATTGCAAACATGTTTTGATCATTGTGCAATGGATTTTTAATATGGTTGTGATGATTTTGATGTTTGAGATACAGGCACGAGGAGTAAATTCCGTCATCAAATCAAGATTTTGTAGGCATATGTTGACGATGATAAGGATGAATCATTTTACACATTAAGTTGGGCATGCGATGTGAATGGTTGTCTCCAAACTGGTCATTTGCAACGATTATCAAATGCTGAAGGAGCGTTGTGCTTGTTTGGAACATGAAAATGCAAAAATACGACTGAGACATGAGTCTGGAAATTTAAGAACTGATGCTGAATTGGAATGCGATAAGTCTGGAACCGGTAGAATTTCAGTTTAAAGGTTATTTTTGTTGATTTTATTCAAAGCGGTAAGGGGAAATAAATAGTCAAAGGCCAAAAATAAACAAAGACACCTGTTACCAGATGAATAGGATTCGATTCCTATTTCCAGACTTTATTCAACGGGATCTGCGCTCCATGTGTCGGCCATCAGAGGATTTTTAGAGGAACGCTGTTTTATTTTAGAATAGAGGAAACGCTCTTTTCTATTGTTATAACTGCAGGTGAAACAGCGCCCCTGTTTTGGGGTCGATTTGTTTTTTCTAGAATAGTTTATTTAATGTATTAAAATAATCATTTGTAAGGGGGGGAGAAGAGAGTTCTGGGAGCTAGTGTAGGAGAAAAACAGAGTTTTATTGTACAGTTTTAGACAGAGATTTTAATGGAGAAATATAGCTCTGTTTTCTGAGATTCCTGTGGCTTGAAATTTAGCAAATGTTTTTTCCTTTTGTTTCATATGTCATCGTTATGTTCACAGTTCATTAATCGCCATTTCAATATTGAATGTTTCTAAGTGAGAAAGGCAGAATTCAATTTATTTGCTCTGTCTTGAGGAAGTATTCATAGTTAATGTTTTCTTCTGTTCGACAAGGATCCATCTTCTATGCCCTTGTCGACTTCTCAGCAGTCTTGTCATTCCGTTTATCTCAATTTAATTGCTAAACTTCTTGCTTACCTTGCCTCAGGAAATAATCTGCATGTTTCATTTGATCTCTGCTCTCACTGTTTCTTGATCCCACACAGCCCAGAAACCCAACATTTATTAAAAAACCCCTTTCTATCAATTTACTAGCCTAAAATTAAGATCAGCATTTACTATCGGTTATCTCAGCTCCTTTGAAGATCTTTCGCTGAGTTTAACTCGGAGAGAGCCCTCTCCTGTCCTCGTAGGGCTAGCTACGAGGCTAAGGTTGGTTTGGATGTTGCTCGAGTTTGCTTTTTCGGGCCGAGTGCGCATTCGAGCGCCAACACCTTCCGGTTTTTATCCACTCGTTGCACCGCCCACCACACGTCAACTATGTGGCTACCTACCCCGTGCCTACAATTTCCTGATAGTGCCGTTGTGCACGTGCTAGGGGCATTGGGTCCACTTCCAGGATGTTTTCCTTCCATCGGGAGTGGAACTCTCGGAAGTGATGACTTCGTTCATTATGATGAGGTCCGTCGGAGCACACCATTTTCTTGTGCCAAGCTCCTTAAAAAATGAAACAAGGTGGTCGGAGTAGAGTTCCTGTCTCGTGTCGAGCTCCTTAAAAATGGAAACAAGGTTGCCTGGAGCATAGTTCCTTGTCTTGTGCCAAGCTCCTTAAACCATGAAACAAGGTTGTCGAGGATACCTTTTAATGTGTCAACCTTAAAACAATGAAACACATTCCCGTTCAATTCGAGTTTTTGTTTTTCTTAGATCTCGTAACCATTCACTCCATCCGTTTCTTTCATATGGATTTCAGCTTGGGGGGCATGTACTCGGGACTGAGTCACCATGCCGGGGGCATGCTTACTTTTTCAAGCATAGTTTGTTTCCACTAAGCTTGTGTAAAAATGAAACCTAGTTTCAAGCATAGTTTATCTTTGTCATGTGCTTGTAAAAATGAAACCAACTTCTGCGTAGTTTCCACTTCAAGCTTGTGTAAAAATGAAACCTTTCCCTTTACCTCTTGTGATCGACATTTTATCACCCTATTTCTCGCCATATGAGCCTTGGTTCTCTCACTCCATCGTCACTATCTCATGGCCGATCATATGCCTTCACTTGGTTGTTTTACCCATTCCTAAGGGAAGTCCGCCGCGATAAGTGGTCTTGTTACCTACTTCTCTTGACCTTTATTTTTTAGCAGCTCTTCCACCCATTACCGGAACCAATTGCTACCCTTTTATACCACTTGTTCCTCCGTGAGTCATCTTTCACCTTCTTTTCTCGACTTCTAAATATGAAAGATTGTCGAGTCTCCTCGTCATTTCGATCTCGTTAAAGTGCACGCGAAACGAGATCTACTCGTACATGCTAATTTTTCGGCGGGATAGATTACTTATGAAAGGAATACCCTAGCCTATCGCACTAGAGGTTTTTCTCGCATTTTTGTTTTCTACCTTTTCTGGAGATCTAAGGAACTATTTATGAAAAGGGACTTGGGAGTTTACTTTTCTGCTATCTTTTCAAACTCTCTAAACATGAAAATATGCCGAGTTCTTCCTCGACGTACTCGTTAAACCCCCGATGACATTGATCTGGCCGAAATGACGCTACTCGAGTCGCTCCTTCCTAGGGGCTTCCGTTAAATGTACCAGATGGATCCGTCCGAAGGATGGACTTATGACAAGCATATGTATCCTCTTCAAGCTTGTGTAAAAATAAAAAGGTACTCGCCAGATGGTGGGGAAAATGGAACCAACATTATTGTCGTGTCGGCGTATGTCGCTTCTCGACGATGGCATCGACCGCATTCGTGCTCTCCGGTTGGGGACATCTCATCTTGTTTTTCACTTGCCTCCGTGGGTTCGGATAATCCCTTTTTTGACCTCTCATCCTGTTTCTTTCGCCTATCATGACCTCTCCGATATTTTGATGTCACTTTCCAAATCTCAATCGTCGTGCCGCCAATATGTTCGTTATAGTTGACCCTCCGCAAACCCAACCTTCCTCCGATTCTCATCGATCTTGATTCACAAAGACATTATGTTCCTCTCAGTTCGGTGTCGATGATGTGGGAACATTATAGCCCACCTTCGATCAAGGTCACCGTCGACTTCAACTCATTATCCAGAAGTCGATTCGTAGACTCCCTTTCCTGTACCTTGAGCCCGCATGCCTCAATGGCGTGTTCTTCACATCTATCGTGAGGTTTTCATCATTGGTCTCCGACCGTTGGAGCCTGCGGGTGTTTGACGTTAGATCACCGTCGCGCGGCCGAGATTGTACCCCGTAGTACCTTATGGGACCATTGGAATTAATGGTGTAGAACACTTCTCGCGTTCGTTAACAGCCTTTCATCATTGGTCATGAACGTACGATGTTCTTGCATGTTCGACTTCAGCTCACATATTCACATGCTTGAACTTGTACTTTGTTTGAGTCAAGATGATGCGAAGACCCTCGGATTTTGTCTTTGGAATCCAGTTACGATTTTGTGGACTATTATTACATGACTCACCGATCGGATGGCTGCGACCATACTTCCGAATTATTTTATCGATCC
Source organism: Pinus albicaulis (assembly GCA_034641835.2). NCBI lineage: Eukaryota > Viridiplantae > Streptophyta > Pinopsida > Pinales > Pinaceae > Pinus > Pinus albicaulis. Next base: position 211,791,278 of record CM076584.1, on the reverse strand, counting down.
TCACCGGATGGCTACGTCCATGCCTTGGATCTAGATTATTGCATACTCTGTTATGGATGGTTGTGCCCATACCACGCACATATATCATGTATTTGAGACATCATTTGTAATTCGCTCCGTGTGTTTTCCGATGGCGTGTTTTTCACGAAGATAGCTTCAAAGCATTTCACCCTCTCTCTGCCTCGGGCCTCATGCTTATGGGGCATCCGTTACACAAGCACTTGTCACCATCCCCACAATCCTCGTCCCGCACACTCGGGAGGGCTCATTTCGTGACTCGGTGAGAAGTGACATGGCTTGAAACCACTTTCATGACATCCCTCTAAACAAGAGGTTTCACGTTCTCGAAGACATCTCCTAGAAAAACCCTGTATCAAACTCTTTAGCATTGGCGCGAGCAAAGGGGGCTCACACTCCTGCCAATGGGGAAAATACTCAAAGAGGCCACACCGCCTGGCGCTCGTCCTGCAGTCGCACTCATGCCGCCCAATTTAAGGAATGTTTTTTAAAAATAAATGGCGTAATTTTCGTCCCGACTAATCCAAGAACCGATATCTATCTTGTTGAAAGTTTGGCTACCGGTTTCATAGAGAGGAAGTGGTTTGCCACCTCTCATGGGAAGCTTCTCGAAGATAGGGCAGCCAATCCCACGATTATAGGGATCCCAACTCCCCTTCCTCCATCTATAAAAGCTTGCCCATCTCCACCGCAAGCTAGTTCAATCTCCAAGTTCTCAAATTCCCAAGAGCCTTGCGTCGCAAGAGCCCTCATTCTTCCTTTAAGGCCAAACTCAAGCAAGGAGACTATCGTTGAGAGAGACTCTAAGAGAGGCTTGTCCCATCCTTGGCGGTGTGTTTTGGGGACGTGCAGGTTTCACTGGTGACCCCTCCGAAGGAGACCTCGCATCGAACATTTTGCGTGTACTTTCGATTGTTTATTAATGAATGACTATCGGTTATGGTTCCACTCGGTTTTTCGTTTATGATGATGATGAGTTATATCCTTTCGACCGATACATAGTTGCGTATTATGGATTTTATGCTTGTATTTGTATTTTTTCTTGCATGTGTGTGTGTCCATTCACTCGGGAGATCATGGGGATTCTGGATCTGCCGAGGCTAAGGAATGTGAACACCGTCTCTTCACGAATCATAGCGTTGGACTCCAGTAGGCCTCCATCGTTGGTCTCGTTTATTTGGAACAGGAACTTGCACCGTAGCATTTCATGATTGTTGCTAGAATTCGGCTTCCGGGCTAGTAGGGATTTCCTCGATCCACGTAGGGGACTTACCTCTTCAAAATTTGGCATCTACTGGGAGGTAGCTTGTGTTCTCGCTTTGTAAGCTACGTACGCAGCCTCGGTTAGCCGTACAGCCTTCGAAACTCTTTGCCTCCGCAAATTGCGAAGTAGATCAAAGTCGCTTCAACAATCTCTCGGTTTAGTTTGTAAACTCAACCCCTTGAGCATTGCCTTATATTTTCGGTTGATTCTTGATCCTCCTTGTGTCGACGTTAGCTTCAGTCGGCTCTTTCCGTAACTTGGCTTTTGGATAGCTTCGATCATCACTGTCCGCTTGCTGATTTCTTTATTTTTGGACTGTAAATTCGACCGGCGCGCTTTTTTATTCGATGTCGCGCCCATCGCGCAGTCGCTAGTGTATTACCCGCGACAATTTTGTTCGGCGTTTAGATGTCAAATTTCACAAATACGCGAACTCGTGTGGAGGTACTAGGTTTTCTTTGTTCTCAGCTTTCAAGCTTGATCCGTGTGTGTCTCGCTGAGCCTGGGGACACATATGGTTCATTTAAGTCTTGAGATTTTGCTAGAAGTGGTGAGTCCGGTCTTGGTTGGGAGAAATTATTTGTTTTTCTATTTTCGTACGTCACGCTTGTTGTTGCCAACTCGCGCTAATTGGCCATTGGCGCTAGTTGCCAATGTGCAAGTCGCACCCGCTGGCTGTAGTTGTCAATGTACAAGTCGAGCCAATTTCTGTGGTGTGTGAAAATTGGAGACTTTTTCCCCGAATCCTTCACCAATGTGTCTTTCCCTTCCTGGGCTTTTCACCGTATGAGCATAGATTACATTTTCATTGTTTGAAAGGTTTTATTTCCATGATCAGTTGATGTAAAGGGGAATGAATGCCTTGTTTTGATCTCATTCTTCGAAGTCCCCTTGTGTTTTGTCACCTTTTGAGGAATTTCACATAAAGTGTTTGGAAACAACGATTGCATTCTTAGTGTTTCCGATTGCATCCCTTTTGCTTTCATCCTTTCATTAAGAAGATTTGCGTTCTTTTAGTTTTCGTCTATAGTTTGCTTTTCTTTAAAATGCATTAGATCACATTGCATTGAAAAGTATTTTTTGAGATCCATCGTTGAACTTAGATTACATTGTTTAATGATTGAAAACTAGAACGTTTGATTGCATTCTCTTTTAACAAAGCATGCATTAAGTAGATTCTCACTTCATCGAAAATGTATCATGTATCTTTATTATTTGAAAAAGAAAAAGGAAATTGTGCATAGATTATAATTGCAGGTTTTTAAAAATATAGATTTTGCATAGATTACACGATTATTCACATCGTTGAATGTTTGGAATTACTTTTAGATAGTGAAAGTCATCTAGTTTGGAGCAGCCAGTTTTCTAAGAAAGAAGGCTTCACATCATTGTTTGAAGCTCTTCCCTTAACTAGATAGAATTCATCGAATTGAAAATTTTTCTTTTCTCATATAGTCGCATATAGGAGATTTTCAGATGACATACTCGTAGGGCCTTCAAACTCAAACATAATTGAAGATCAACCATAAAATTTCCTCAATTTACCCAAGGAAGCATTGAAACTTTAACGAACATTTAGAGGTCTAGGTTAGAGACGTGTTCCGGCATCGTAAACCCGTAGCCGGCCGTTCGCCTGGCTTAGATGTCGCTAGTATGGACTTGAGCTCCCCGTACCGTCGCATATATAAAGGGAGACCCCACTAGGTTTCAATACTTTATCCATAGGAAGCCGAGCTACCACCCCATACCCGTGATACACCTGGGACACAAGATTCTAGAGATTGCTCACACGTACGTTAAGTCCTTGGTTGATTTCTCTTTCATTATTGGAAACCAAGGTGTATATTGCGCTCACGGTTATTTGGTACACCCTTTGCCTAACATTCTCGAGTAGCCGGGCCCAATCTTTTCCGACTCTTTAAATTTGAAGAAGCGTCTATCAAGCGCTTGTCCTTTCACGCTTTTTCCAACTGGAAGTGATAGAGTCACCTTTTGCTCCTCGTTTCTCGACTCTTAAAATATGAAACGGTAGAGTTTTGTTTCAATGTTTTAAAAATTAACCGCCCGCCTAAATATCTCCAAGGTTAAAAGTTAGTTTCCTTAGGGTGTTGTTCTAAAGATCATTTTTGATGGCAACTTTTCCGTAGTTCACCAACCAAGGAATCCTCCGATGGGAATCCTCGGTCCTTTTCCTCCTTTTTGGAAATGTCGCGCTCCTTATATGGAAACGTTGTCCCTTCCTCGGCTTAACTCGTTGGGTTGCCCGTTTGGTTGTTTTCAACCTCTCGTGGTCCCGAATGTCTCATCTACCGTTCAACCGCCCCTCCGCCCGAAAACATCATGTTGATTCCAAGGTGGACCTCTCCTTCTTCGCTTGTTTCTCGCATCCTCCTCTTCTACTTCGCCCGGTGAAATTCTCGGGATTCTAGTAACCAGTGGCTAAGAAGAAGAAGCATGATAAAGGAGAGGCTAGATCCGTGGCTATTGCGTATGAGAAGCCTTCCATTGGATAAACCTTCCAACCCTCCGCTCGCGAAAGTCAAGTTCCCTTACATACAAGTGCCAGGGAAACCATCTTCTTCGAGATTGCCCCCGGCATTCCCAAGGTGCTCGAAGTAAGGGTCCAACTATTGGCCCGACCGTTGCCTTGGCTTCGGGAGTCAGCTGGGGGCAAATCGTCAATCGGGTGCTAGTAATGCTCCTAAGAAGCAGTGGTAAGAGATTACCCATCCCCGTAAGTTGTGTGAAGGGCACCATTCCATTCACCTTTACCGTATACATGAAGCCAAAAGAGTCTTGACAACTCGGTCGTTTCTACACCATGCCTTCCACCTGTTATAATCACTGTGTCCTCCACTAGTTGATCCTATGATTGGTCAAGAGTCATCCTTGGTCGACCCCACTTCAAAATTCCCATTCGTGAATCCGTTCGACCAACCATTGGTCAGTGGACGGCTGAGCTTCGGCCCCATCTCGCGGTGCACCGGTCTTTCTCGTTGAGAGTGGATCTCACAACCCTCATGTTCTTCTCCGGTTTCTTTAGATTCTTCGTACTTGGAGAAAGATTCTCTTGTCCCTATATCTCAAGAAGTCGCTCCTCCAAACTCTCCCGGGATGGAACTTTGAGGACTTCTCCCACCTTCGAGATGGAGGTCGTGGAGGATGCTCCTTCTTAGCTCCGTAACACGGGGAAGACCATCTTGACTATGGTAGCCCCTCCGAGTAGTTTGGTCGCTTCCTTTGATTGGAATCGATTTTCAGGATACCGCCTTCCGTCTTGTGTGCCTTTCGAGATCACAAGATGTGCTTTTGGTCTAGTCGTACCTGCAATCCATTATAGATACAGCATCTCGTTAGGTATTTTATCCTCAAATACTTCGTGCTTTCGCCACCGCCGCTTGCGCCCGTTACGTGTAACTGCTAAGTATCATCGTGTTGCATGTCAACCGTTAGGGATCCTCCAAGGTTACCTCGTTACTTTGGGAGGTAAAACCGTTCATATGGACGTGATGCTGTTCCTGTGCCCCTTGGATTTCAATCTACTCTTTGGGCACGATTACACCTACGCCCATGAGTGCTTGTATCCCTCCCTTTTTCGTGTGGTCCGTTTTCCACACAGTACCTGACCGCCACCATCGATTAGCTTTCGGTTTTGGTCCTCGATGTGCAACCTGGCCCGCCATCATCCCTTCCGGTTTTTATCCACCCGTTGTATCCGCCCCATCGACAGTCAACCAGTGTGGCTACCTACCCCGTGTCCGTACTCGCGGATAGTGCCGTTGTGCATCGTGAGTCGTATTGGGTCCGACTTCCAGGATGTTTCTTCTCTCCATCGCAGCGGAACTATTGGAAGTGATGGCTCTCTGTTCATTATGATGAGGTCCTTCTTGAGCACGGTTCATTTTCTTGTGTCAAGCTCCTTAAAAATGAAACAAGGTGGCTCTGAGTAGTTCTTGTCTTGTGCTCAGCTCAAAATGAAACAAGGTTGCTGAGCATAGTTCCTCGTCTGTGACAAGCTCCTTAAACCATATAAACAAGGTTGTTCCAGGATAGTTCTTTTTTTAATGTGTCAACCTCGTTAAAACAATGAAACACGTTCGTTCAATTCCGCCCGTTTAGATCTCGTAAAATCCGCCGAGTTTTTCTCCGGATCTCGTAACTTCCGAACATTCACTCCACCGCCTTCATATGGATTGAAGTCAGTGGGCATGTACCTCAATTGAGTCACCATGTCAGGGCATGCTTACTTTTTCAAGCATATTTTGTTTCCATTTCAAGCTAGGTAAAAATGAAACTAGTTTCAAGCATAGTTTATCTTTGTTTCAAGCTTGTAAAATGAAAACCAACTTCAAGTGTAGTTTCCCGATTTCAAGCTTGTGTAAAAATGAAACCTTTCCTTTACCTCTTGTGATTGCCATTTTATCAGCCCTGCTTCTGCCATATGAGCCTTGTCTTCCTACTCCATCGTCACTATCTCGCTGGCCGACGTGCGTTCTCTTCACTTGGTTGTTTTACCCATTCCTAAGGAACCGCCGCGATAAGTGGTCTTGTTAGCCGGCCTCGGACCTTATTTTTTAGTAGTCGACCATTACCTAACCAATTGCTACCCTTGTTTCACTTGTTCCTCCAGGTGGAGAATACATTTTCAGCTCTTTTTCTCGACTCTAAATATGAAAAGATTGCCGAGTCTCCTTGTCATTTCGATCTCGTTAAAGTGCACGCAAACGCAGATCTACTCAAGATAATGCTACCCCTTTTTCGGGTCGTATAGATTACTTATGAAAAGGAATACCGTCTATCGCGACTAGGAGGTTTTCTCGCATTTTTGTTTTCTACCTTTTGACGATGAACTATTTACTTAAAAAGGGACTTTTGGAGTTTACTTTTCTGCCATCTTTTCAAACTCTCTAAACATGAAAATATGCCGAGTTCTTCCTTTGTCGACTCGTTAAACCTCGATGACATTGGATTCAAATAAAATGACGCTACTCGAGTCGCTCCTTCCTAGGGCTCAAATGCATTTAGATGGATCCGCTCCGAAGGATGGACTTAAGGACAAGCATATGGTATCCTTCAAGCTTGTAAAAATAAAGAGGTACTGCCAGATGGTGGGGGAAAATGGAACCAACATTATTGTCATGCTCAAGAAGATGTCGCCCGAACATGGCACTTGTCCTGCATTCGTGTCGGGTTGGGGACATCTCATCTTGTTTTTCACTCGCTCCGTGGGTTCTGGACAATCCCTTTTGACCTCTCATCCGTTCTTTGCCTATCATGACCTCTCGATATTTTGATGTCAAATACTTTCCAAATCCACCTGCCGTGCCGCCAATACACCGCAGAAGTTGACCTCTCGCAAACCCAACCTTCCTCTCGATTCTCATCTGATCTTGATTCACAAAGACATTATGTTCCTCTCGTCTCGTGTCGATGATGTGGGAAACATTATGGCCCACCCCATCAAGGTCACTTCCCCGTCGACTTCAACTCATTATCCAGAAGCCGATCTAGAGACTCCCTCTCGGTACCTCGTGGAGCCCGATGCCTCAATGGCAGTTCTTCGCATTCGACGTGAGGCTCATCACTGGCCTCCGATCGAGTGATTCTACGGGTGTTCGACGTCGATCACCGTTCATGCCGAGGATTGTACTCCCGTAGTACCTGAGGACCATTGGAATTAATGGTGGTGAATTTCTCTCGCATCAAGTACGCTTTTCATCATTGGCCGGTAATTGTGATGATGTTCTTGCATGTTCGACTTCACCACATTTCGCATGCTTGGAACTTGTACTTTCGTTTTTTCCGGGTCGAGATGGAGCGCAAGACCCCGGATTTTTGTCCGTTGGAATCTGTGCTACGATTTTGTGGACTATTATTACATAATTCAATCGATTGGATGGCCGCGACCATACCCGAGTCTATTTATCGATCCTCACCGGATGGCGACATCCATGCCTTGGATCTAGATTATTGTATACTCGTTATGGATGGCCGCGCCCATACCACGCACACATATCATGTATCCGAGACATCATTTGTACTTCGTCTACGTGCCTTCCGATGGCGTGTTTTCGGTCGGCATGTTCTTGCAAAGCATTTCACCCCTCTCTCTCTCTCGCCCCCATGCTTTAGGGGGCATTTGTTATTAATGCCACTTGTCACCGTCCGCAATCCCCGTCCCGTACATTGGAGGGCTCATTTTGTGACCTCGTGAGTAGTGACATGGCTTGAAACCACTTTCATGACATCCCTCCGAACAAGAGCTTTCATTTCCCCCGAAGACGTCTCCTTGTGAAAAACCCTAAAAATGGTTTTCTTTAGCATTGGCACGAGGAGTGCCCGCACTCCGTGCCAATGGGGAAAATACTAAAGAGGCCGCGCTCAGCCGGCGCTCCGGCCCTGCAGTCGCACTTGCGCTAGCCAATTTAAGGAATGTTTTTTAAAAATAAATGGCGGAAGTTTCGTCCTAACCGATCCAAAGAACTCGATATCTATCTTGAGTTGGGAGGTTTGGCTACGGGTTTCCATAGAGAGGAAGTGGTTTGCCACCTCTCATGGAAGCTCTCGAATATAGGGCCAATCCCATGATTATAGGGATCCCAACTCCCTTCTCCATCTATAAAAGCTTTCCCATCTCCATTGCAAGCTAGTCTTCGAATCTCCAAGTTCTGGAATTCCCAAGAGCCTTATGTCAGTAAGAGCCCTCATTCTTCCTTGGCGTCAAACTCAAGCAAGGAGACCATCGTCGAGAGACTTAAGAGAGGTTTGTCCCATCCGTGTGCTTTCCGAGACGTGCTCACTCCAGGACCCCTCCGAAAAGACCCCGCCACAAAAGATTGGTTGTACTCTTTCGATTGTTTATTAATGAAAGACTACTAGTTATGGTTCCATCAAGTTTTCACATATGATGATGATGAGTTATATCCTTTGGATCGATATATATTTGCGTATTCCGGATTTTATGCTTGTATTCGTATTGTTTCCTTGCATGTATGTGTGTCCATTCGTTCGAGATCGTGGGGATCGTGACCGCCGAGGCTAAGGAACGGAACACCGTCTCTTCGCCTAATCATAGAGTTGGACCTCCGGGTAGGCCTCCATCGTTATTCGTTTATTCGCAATTAGGACCGAGGCCGGGTAGGCCTGATGATTGCTAGACCCGTTCGGGCTAGTAGGGATCGCCCGTCCGCAGGGGATTTACCTCTTAAAAAATTTGGCGACTCCGCCGGGGAGTTAGCCTTTGTGTTCTCGCTTTATAAGCTACGTACGAGCTCCGGGTTAGCCGCATAGCCTTCGAAACGCTTTTCTCCGCAATTACGAAGTAGATTGTGCGCGCTCACGCCTGACCTCCTGCTTAGTTTGTAAACCGAACTCCTTTGAGCATTGCCTTGTCTTTTCGGTTGATTCTTGATCCTCCTTGCTCGATCAACCCCTTAGGTTGGTTCTTCTCGTGAATTTTTCTTTGGATAGCTCGATCATCACCGGGGTCTACCATACTGTTCTTTATTTTTGATCGGCTAAACTCGACCGGCGTGCTTTTAGCTTCGACAAATACGCCCTACCGGCGCAGTTGCCAGTGGTATTACCCGCGCCACCTCCTTCCGCGCTAGTTTCACCAAGGCCGCGCCAATCCCGTGAGGTACTAGGTTTTCTTTGTTCCAAGCTTTCCGAGCTGATCCGTGTGTGTCTCGCTTTGAGCCTAGATTACATGGTTCATTTGAGTCTTGGATATTCGCTCAAGTGGTGAGTCCTGTCTTGGTTGGGAGAAATTCTTTGTTTTATTCCATTTTCAGTCATTGGCGCTTGTTTTTAGTTAGCAACCCACGCCAATTGGCCATTGGCGCTAGTTGCCAATGTGCAAGTCGCGCCAGTTGTCAATGTACAAGTCGAGCCAATTTCAGTAGTGTGTGAAAATCGAGACTTTTTCCCCGGGAATCCTCTACCAATGTGTCTTTCCCCTTCCGGTTTTTTCACCGCATGAGCATAGATTACATTGCTCATTGCTCAAAGGTCTTATTTCCATGATTGTTTGATGTAAAAGGGAACAGAATGCCTTGTTTTGATCTCATTCTTCGAAGTCCTCTTTGTGTTTTGTCACCTTTTTGAGGAATTTTCCACATAAAGTGTTTTGAAACAAATGATTGCATTCTTAGTGTTTGAATACATCCCTTTTGCTTTCATCCTTTCATTAAGAAGATTTGCGTTCTTTTAGTTTTCGTCTCAGGTTTGCTTTCTTTAAAATGCATTAGATCACATTGCATTGAAAAGTATTTTTTGGAGATCCATCATTGAACTTAGATTACATTGTTTAATGATCGAAAACTAGAAATCGCTTTGATTGCATTCTCTTTTATTAAAAGCATGCACATAGATTCTCACTTCATCGAAAAAAATGCAGCTTTGAGTGTATTCTATTATTTGAAAAAGAAAAGGAAATTGTGCATAGATTATAATTTCATAGTTTTTGGAAAAAAGAGGATTTTGGTAGCGTATTACATTGTATTATTCGCATCGTTGAATATTGGGAATTACTTTTGATAGTGAAAGTCATCTAGTTTGGAAAGTTTCGCTTTCGTTGTTGTTGTATGTCACATCATTGTTTGAAGCTCTTCCTTTAACTGGGGAGCAACATTCATCGAATTGAAAAGTTTTCTTTTCTCTCATAGTCGCATATAGGAGATCGTCGATGACATACGATAGGGCCTTCAACCGAAATATACCGAAGATCAACCATAAAATTTCCTCAATTTACCTAAGGAAGCATTGAAACATTAACGAACACTCGCAGGTTCAGTTAGAGACGTGTTCCGGCATCATTAAAACTTAGTAGTCGTCGGTTTCGCCTCTGGTTTTAGACAACATTAGTGACGTGATTTCTGAGCTCCCCATCGTCGCGTATATAAAGGGAGACCTCACTAGGTTTCAACTTTTTATCCACTGAAGCCGAGTCTACCGCCCCATACCCGTGATACACCAGAGCACAACATTCTAGGAGATTTCCCGCACGTACGTTAAGTCCTTGGTTGATTTTCTTTCATTATTGAAACCAAGGTGTATATTGTGCCTACGCTATTTGCACACCCTTTGCCTAGCATTCCCGAGTAGTCATCGATATTTTTATGACTTTTTAAATTTGAAAAGGTCATCAAGCGCTTGTCCTTTCACGCTTGTTTCCAATCCTAGTGATAGATTCACCTTTTGCGTGTTTTTAATTTCTAAAAAATGAAACGGTAGATTTTTGTTTCAATGTTTTAAAAATTAACCGCCCACGAAATATTCCTTGTTAAAGTTAGTTTCCTTAGGGTGTTGTTCTAAAGATACTTTCGATGGCAACCTTCTGCAGTTCACCAACCAAGGAATCCCTCCGATGGGAATTCCGGGTCCTTTTCCTCCTTTTGGAAATGTTGGCGCTCCTTATATGGAAACGTTGTCCCTTCCGGGTTAACCGTCGTCGTCTCTGCTTGGTTTTTTTCAACCTCTCGTGGTCCTAAATGTCTCGCCCATCGTTCAATCACTTCCTCCGTCCGAACAACATCATGTTGATTCCAAGGTGGACCTCTCCCTTCTTCGCTTGTTTCTCGCGTCCTCTTCTACTTCGCCTGGTGAAAGTCTGGATTCTAGTAACCAGGTTGCTAAGAAGAAGAAGAAGAAGACAAAGAAGAAGAAGTCCGATAAAGGAGAGGCTAGATCTTTGAATGAAGCCAAAAGAGTCTTGGACAACTCGGCTATTTCTACACCATGCCTTCCAGCTGGTTATAATCAGCTTTCTTTGAGTCCTCCACTAGTTGATCCTACGATTGGTCAAGAGTCATCCTTGGTCGACCCCGCTCCCCTAGAAATTCCCATTCAGGAATCCATTCCTGACCAACCATCGGGTTCAGGACTCATGGAGTCGGCCCCATTTCTGGCACCGAGACTTTTCCGTTGGAGAGGGATCTCACAACCCTCATGTTCTTCGTTTTCTTCGCATTCTTCGTACTGAGGAAGATTATCCCCGTCCCTATATCTCAAGAAGCTACTCCTCCACCTCCCATGATGGAAATCCCAGAGGATACCCCTCCCACCTTCGAGATGGAGGTCGGGAGGATGCCGTTTCTTCCGTAACATCTGGGGAAGACCATCTTGGCCCCATGGTAGCCCCTCTCGAGTAGTTTGGTTGTTTTGATTGGAATCGATTTTCGTGATACCACCTCCGTCTTATGTCCCTTTCGATATCACAAGACAAAGCTTTGGTCTCGTCGTACCTTAAAGACCATTGGCAGACAAAGGTGCATCTGTTAGTATTTTATCCTCAACTACTGGGCAAGCTTTCGTCTCACCGCCGCCAGGCTCGTTACGCAACTGCTATACTTCTACGAAGAACGAGTCAACCGTTAGGACCCTTCCAAGGTTACCTCGTTACTTTGGGAGGTAAACCGTCCAGTGGACGTGATGGTTGTTCCGTGCCCTTGGATTAATCTTCTCTTGGGGCGTGATTACACCTATGCCGTGGGAGCACTTGTCTCCTCCCTTTTTCGTGTGGTCTATTTTCCACATGAAGGACGGACGATGACCATTGATCATTGCTCTTTGGTCCCGATGTGGCAACCGGCCCGCCATCATCCCTTCCCCGGTTTTTATCCACCCGTTGTATCCGCCCATCGCAGTCAACTATGTGGCTACCTACCCCGTGCCCTCGTACCTGTTGGAGGCGTTCGTTGTGCATCGTGGTGTTGGGGGCATTGGGTCCTCGACTTCCGTGATGTTTTCTCTTCCATCGGGAGTGGAACTCTTGGAAGTGATGACTTCTTGCTCATTATGATGAGAGGTCCGTCGATACGTCATTTTCTTGGGGCCGGGCTCTTAAAAAATGAAACAAGGTGGTCGGAGCAGTTCCTCGTTTTGTGTCGAGCTCCTTAAAAAATGAAACAAGGTTGTCGCAGCATAGTTCCTCGTCTTGTGCCAAGCTCCTTAAACCATGAAAAAACAAGGTTGTCTCGAGGACAGTTCTTTAATGTGTCAACCTCGTTAAAACAATGGGAACACGTTCTCGTTCTAAATTCAAGTCTTTGTTTAACTTCGTAAAAATCCCCGTCGATTTTTCTTCCGGATTCGTAATCTCGTAACATTCACTCCATCTCGCCTTTCATATGGATTGCTTGTGGGCATGTACCTTGAATTGAGTCACCATGTCGGGGGGCATGCTTACTTTTCAAGCATAGTTTGTTTCCATTTCCCTCCAAGCTTGTAAATGAAATTGGTTTCGCGTAGTTTATCTTTGTTTCAAGCTTGTGTAAAAATGAAACCAACTTCAAGGTAGGGGCCGGACTTCAAGCTTGTGTAAAATGGAAACCTTTCCTTTACCTCTTGTGATTTTACCGTATCACCGTCGCTGTGATGAGCCTTGGTTCTCTCACCCATCGTCACTATCTCGCTCGTCGATCATATGCCTTCACTTGGTTATTTTACCCATTCCCCGAGGAACCGCTGCGATGAGTGGTCTTGTTAGCCGGCCTCTTGACCTTTATTTTTTTTTAGTGCCCACCATTACCTAACCACCGTTACCTTTATACCACTTTAGTCCAGTCTGTGTGAGTCATCTTTCAGCTCTTTTCTCGACTCTCTAAATATGAAAATATTACGAGTCCCTTGTCATTTCGATCTCGTTAAAGTGGACGCGAAACGACATCTACTCGGTGTATACGTTTACCCCTTTTTCGGGTCGATAGATTACTTACGAAAAAGGAATACCCTAGCCTATCGCGACTAGAGGTTTTTCAAATTTTTGTTTTCTACCTTTTCGGACCGAGGAACTATTTACAAAAAGGGACTTCTTGAGTTTACTTTTCTCATTGCCTTTTTTCAAACTTCTAAACATGAAAAGATGTCAAGTTCTTCCTGTCGTACCGTTAAACCCCGGGAGACATTGGATTCAAATTTAAAATGACGCTACTCGAGTCGCTCCTTCCTGTGTGGCTCGTTAAATGTACCAGGATGGATTCGTCCGAAGGACTCGACTTATGACAAGCATATGGTATCCTTCAAGCTTGTGTAAAAATAAAGAGGTACTCGCCAGGATGGTGGGGAAAATGGAACCAACATCATCACGTGTCGGCAGATGTCGCTCTTGAACATGGCACTTGTCCGCATTCGTGTCGGGTTAGGGACATCTCATCTCATTCTTCACTTGCCTCCGTGGGTTTGACATCCTTGACCTCTCATCTATTCTCTCTCTTTTCTCGTCGTCATATGACCTCTCTCGATCTTTTGATGTCAAATACTCGCCAAATCCACTATCGTGCCGCCGCTGTTCAAGAGAAGTTGACCGCAAACTCCAACCTTCCTCCCGATTCTCATCCGATCTCGATTCACAAAGACATTATGTTCCTCTCGTCTCGTGTCGATGATGTGAAACATTATGGCCCACCTTCGATCAAGGTCACTCTGCCGACTTTAGCTCATTATCTAGGAAGCCGATCTAGAGACTCCCTTTCCTGTACCTTGGAGCCCTCGCACACCAATTGCGGTTCTTCACATTCGACGTGAGGTTTTCGTGCACTGGCCTCCGATTGAGTGATCGCGGGTGTTCGACGTCATCACCGTTCACATGCTCAGATTGTACTCGTAGTACTCGAGGGACCATTGGAATTAATGGTGGTACCTCTTGCGTCCGTTAATAGCTTTCATCATTGGTCGGTAATCGCACGATGTTCTTGCATACTCGTTCTCAGCTCACATATTCGCATGTTTGAACTTGTACTTTGTTCAAGCCGAGACTGGAGCGCAAGACCCCGGATTTTGTCTCGTTGGAATCTAGGGCCGCGATTTTGTGGACTATTATTACATGACTCACCGATTGGATGGTCGTTACCGCGTCCTAGCTCATTTATTGATCCTCACTGCTGGCCGCGTCCACGTTCGGATCTATTATTGTATACTCGTTATGGATGGTCACAACATACCATGCACATATATCATGTATCTCAGACATCATTTGTACTTTCGCTCCGCAAGTTTTCCACTTGCGTGTTTTCAATGGGTATACCGTAAAGCATTTCACCTCTCTCCGTTCTCGGCCTCATGCTTTAAGGGGCATCCGTTACACAAAAGAGCCCCGTGTCACCTTCCTCGCAATCCCCGTCCCGCACACGGAGGGCCCCGTCTGTGACCCGGGGAGCGTTGACATGGTTTCGAAACCACTTTCATGACATCCCTTCCGAACAATTGATTTCATTTTAAGACATCTCCTTGTGGAAAACCCTAAAAGGGTTCCTTTAGTACCAAGCAGGGAGGCGCTCAAAGACCCGCGCCTAATGGGGGAAAATACTTCAAAGAGGCCGCGCCTTGGCGCTCGTCCCGCAGTCGCACTCGCGCCCGGCCTGAATTTAAGGAATGTTTTTTAAAAAATAAATGGCGGGTTTTCGTCCCAATTGATCCAGAACCGATATCTATCTTGAGTTGGGAGGTTTGGCGCTGCTCTCTGGCAGAGAGGAAGTGGTTTGCCACCTCTCATGGAAGCTCTTGTAAAGATGCCAGAGTTTAATCCATGATTATAGGGATCCCAACTCCCCTTCCTCCATCTATAAAAGCTTGCCCATCCTTACTGGGTGCTTGTCTGAATCTCCAAGTTCCCAAATTCCCAAGAGCCTTAAGGTCACAAGAGTCTTCATTCTTCCCCAAGGCCAAACTCAAGCAAGGAGACTATCGCCGAGAGACTCTAAGAGAGGCTTGTCCCATCCTTGGCGTGCTTTGCAAGACGTGCTATACCGGTGACCCCTCCGAAGGAGACCTCAAAGATTTCAGAACATTTGTCACTTCTCTTTCGATTGTTTATTAATGAACGACTACCGGTTATGGTTCCACCTCGGTTTTCATTTATGATGGATACGGAGTTATATCCTTTCGATCGATATATAGCGATATTCTGGATTTTATGCTTGTATTCGTATTGTTTCTTGCATGTGCAGGGGAACGAGTCCATGGAGATCAGATCGCAGATCTGCCGAGGCTAAGGAACGGACACCGTCTTCTACGAATCATAGCATTGGACTCCACGTTGGCCTCCATCGTTGGTCTGTTTATTCGCAATTAGGAACTTGCGCTCGTAGCATTTGATGAGATTTTTGCTAGACCCATTCTGGGGTAGTAGGGATCGCCCGTCCGTTGTGAGGATTTCACCTCTTCAACAGGTAAAAACCCAATGGCTTGAATTCCAGACATAGATCCGTTTCTCTTTCGAAGACTAAATGTGAAGAAAAAGTAGGATGAATCCTCCACCCGTTTCCTATTTGAATGCTAGAAAGAACCTCTTGATGATGGCACCAATCCCCGATAAGGAATAGAGCTCAACAGAAAACTTTCCTGCAGGCACACAAACTCGTGGTAAGTGGGCGGGATTCCCACTGTAAACACCCCGTGCTAAATAGAACCGCAAACTTAGCTAAACAACATAAGAGTGTATGCAGATGTCACCCGATAAATCCAAATCTAAATAGACTAAAGAATAATCCAAGTATCCAATTCTACCTTCTATTGTGCCTTCACCTTCATTATATATATTATGAGCTCCTTCCATAGTCTAGGCCCACTCCATAACTACGTTTTTCTATGTGGACATGGGTCTCCATGGTTAACGTTACTATTTATCCATGTCCTCCATCATTTTCACATGGGGTATTCACCTTCTATCATGTGTGCATTAAATGCATCACTTCCTCCACTAACTTATCATAAGTGCTTTATGATCTACTATGGATGCACGGTGATCTCGCCTTACCTCTTCAAATATCCTCATGATTTTACATTTAAGATCCATGATCTTATTCGACTGCTTTCATCCTCCATGATCTATTTCATAAATGAGACATGATTCCACTACTTTAGATGTATATATCTATAATACCCACTTACACACATCAAAATTGGATTTTATTCATATTTTAGGATTATTGTTCCCTCCACCCTTTTATTTACTTCATTAATTAAGTTATTAAGAACTCTAATATCCCAAATAAACATTTAAAAAATATGGAATATTATATTCCTCCCTTGAAAATGTTGCTTGTCCTCAAGCAACCGCAAAATTAGCTGCTAGAGTAATATGCCCCTCCAAATGGCATCCACGCAAGGAAGGCTCCCCCATTTGCCGCAACGAGTTATGTATGCCCAAGACCAAATTTGCTTCTCTAGGAATTTCTAGGGACTCTCAAATGTGTAGCTAGATGTCCCTCCTCAATCATGAAGCTCCAAGTGACAACCATAAGCCATCCAACATCCTCCAAAATACATGAGATACAAAAGTAGATGGTTATTTCCATAATAGGAAAGATCCAACTCATGAAGTATACCTCCATCCCATGCTACATGAAGTAAAGAGAGGCTTTTTGTGCCCATCCTTAGCCCCTCGTGGGATCCTTTGGATCTAAGCATCATCCCAACATTTTAAAAAAGAAGCAGCAGAGATATAAGGGTAGATAAAGATGTCAAACCATATTCTACCAATAGTAGCCAACACAACATGCTCCCCGTTGCCACACCACACCATCAAGATACCAAGGCAGGTCCATACTCTCCAAGTAAGAGCTACCACAGAGTGCCTCTTGCTTCCATCCTCCAACACTATCATGAAAAGTAGGGGAGTATGTAGAACCAAAGTCCCCCAATAAAAGCCATAGCAACAAGATCTCTTGTTGCCTCTTCACAACATCATGTGAATCATGGAGCAACAACAACATACCGAAGGACATATGAAATGTCACATCAGCCCAATACAAAAAAACTCCACACACACATCATGAGAGTATTATGCCATATTACAAACAATACAAAACATATAAACATGGGATGAGAAGAATCTCTTGAGAAAGAGTGTCTCCTTCACTTTCTGAAATGGAGGACTCATCATATATAGCATCCGAGTCCTCTCTCGAGCTCCGATATATTCTGCTCCTCGATGTGTTGAGCTCCATGAAAAGGTCTATGTATTCTCGAGCAGGACTTGTTCCATTACTCTCTCGTTTTTCAAGAGGAGGCTCTTTATTTTCATCTTTCTCAAGAATCTCTTCTTTTCTTTCCTCTCATCCTCTAAAAGGAAAGACCGTTGTCATCCGTTCTCGACACTCATCATTGATGTCATAAATTTCCCCATTAGTGTCACAGATAGGCTGATCAAGTTCACCGCTTCTCCGGAGTTACCGTCCGGCTTTCCTCCCATGGGTCTACCGATGATGGTTTTCACAAGCTCGCCTTCTCTCTCGGGAAACAATCATCATCAATAGATCATAACCAGAAAAAAAGTCATAATCGTAAGCAATGTCACCAATCAAACCCCGTCGGATCTCGGTAGTTCTTTCTTCGTCCTCATCCATAGAGGAACCTTGGATCCGTATCATCAAAATCCCATAAGATGAATGAGCAAGAGTGTGTGTTCTATAAAAATACAAGAGGTGGACCGGCTGATTGAATATCCCACTAATCTCTCTTTGTCAAAATAAGGGTTTCCCTCTCATCATGGACAAGAACAACAATTCTCTTTCTCTTGTATTAGCTATTTGGAGTGCGTGATGTTTTCTGGGCTTCTTCTTCCACATCGATTCGCCTTCTTCTATGTGGTCTCTGTTTCCTCAAGGCGTCGTTCCCTATTAGCTTTTCTATTAGGTCCTCGAAGTATTCTTTGGCCGGCCGTAACACAAGACATAGGTATGGACTTCGCCGTTCCCGATCACCTTCCTCTTCATCTTCTATAGAATCCTTAGCATCATATGTCTTGCTCATTATTCAGGTCTTGAGTTTGTTCTCGGGTCCGGGAAGAGACATGGGTTGTTCTAAATAATCATCATTTGCATTCGCATTAGCCATGTACATTTCCAGCATTTTACCAAACGTTTCTATTAATTCATTTAATTGATCATACAAAGCACGATGTTTTGTATCCTCGTCTCATGTCCGGATCCATATTTCGCAGCGGCTACCGTTTCTCAACTAAGCCAGAAACTTCACCAAAGGAGTCATCAAAGTCTTTGGATTACGGTGAGTTTGGAGTCGCCGTGGATGAATTTGGACATTAGAAACAGCATCGCTATCCACCATCAGCAATTAGAGCCAATCTAAAGGAAAAGTGGTCTCTTCCCAAAGGAGTCGCCATTATGTTGGGGTTCCCATGTTTTGGCCGGGGATTGACAAGACCAAAATATGAGACAACATCATAACCACTGGGGGCCCCAGGATCTAGCCCTCCCAGACCCATAGAGGATTCTCCATAAATACAAATAATGGTATATCTTTGAAGCTCAAATGAGATGTTAGGGCTAGGTATGAAGCACAAAGGGGGTTTAAAATGATTTGGTTGGTTGGTTGCTAGGTTGGTCATGAGATCACAGATCGAGAAGGCATGGGAGGAAATGAGAAAAAAGAAAGGTGACGTTTCAGCAAAAGAGGATGATTCAAGACAAGTGCTATCCATTAAGCGTGAGCCGCGGAACGTAATTACATGCAAACAAATAGCCAAGGCTTTCGTAGGGCAAGTCATATTCTAAAGGATCTTTTAGATAGATAGTGGAATGGAACATACATGATTGAAATTGAAAGAAGGAAAACAACCCAATTTCTATCTATAGATCAAGTCGCAGGTCATTTAACTCCAAACCTTCTTGGACATACTCAAAGGCAAACTTTCAAAGGAGGGACAAAAGGGGCAGCTTTATAGACTGCATCGCAGGTCATTTAACTCCAAAGCCTACCTTTAGCATGCTCCACAAGTCAGAGATAGGTTTAACAAAGAGGCCAGGGTTCAGATTAGAGAAGCGACTTTGAACCTTCAATGCTTTCGACACCAAAGAAGAAACATCTAAGTAGTAAACCCAAAAAATTCACACATCAGCTAGCAAGAAATAACATCTCTGCTACACTATTTAAAGCACATGAATTTACTCTTAGATTCACGTACGTTGTTAAAACATTAAAGGCAAGGAGCATAAACATAGGGTACCTAACAAGCAGTAAATCCTATGCCAATATTCTGATGTGAGCCAAGATAAAATGAAACAAGATGAAAATGTAATAAAATAAATGTTAGAAAACATCACCAACAGTAATAGACCAGATCCCGTGAAATTTGCTTGATTAATGGATGCAAAACTAGTCACGTATACATTGAGCTCAATGGTCGTTATAGTTCAGAATTTCTCCTCCCACTTACTACATTACAAACTACTCGCTAATCCCTCCCAATACCGTTCTAACAATTTTAAATGAATCCTCTAATCGGCAATTGGCAACAACCGAACAACAACCCTTACAATATGTTCTCAGACTCTTATAGCTCGAGTGGAGCAGAGAAGGTAGGTGAAGAACTAAATGTAGTATTAAAACTTAGAAGAGGAAGAGGGCCGAAGCCTCGTTCGTTTTTAAATTCTAGCATTTATCTCCTGCAATTTTCTGGATGTAGAGAAGAATGGTCTTTGTCGTCGTAATTTAATTCTAGGTATGTCTCTCCGGGATGTACTTAAGGCGTTGTTCCGGGTGAACTCTGGCCAAAAGCGTAATAATGATGCTGGGGTCTCATACCGTACAACTAATGCGCCGGGCATAGTACTATTGTCGTGGCCGTGGAAATCTCTAGAACACGCGTAGGATGAGAACTCAGAGTGGCGCATCGTCCTTATGGAAAGAACCTTTTGGCCGATGTGAAAACCCTTTAGCATTATTTTTTGTGCCTCGACCTCTCGAGATCAATCCCTCGAGGTCTTCAAACTCGGCACCTTACCTTCTAATCCCCGAAAAAGGCTCTAAAATCTTCAATTACGTGCCTTGAACTTTTTGTTGTTCCACCGATACTTTGTTCACAAAGTTCGGCGTTTTAATGGCTCGTTGCTGACAGAGTTTTAGCTCCATTCTTTGAATGCACATCTGGCCATGGCTCCTTCCAAAGCCTTCATAAATTCAACCCCCGAAAGTCGGTCCTTTCCCGCCCGTGCCACCGTTATGTTGACGGAACCATGGTGGTTTTCTACCACCACCCAAAACCGTGCAAAAGACACAACACGTTAAGAAAATCCATGCATGGGGTGGATGTCGTGGATGTTTGCGAAAATGGTGACGTGGCACGGTTGACGACCATGCATGCAGAGACATTTAGGAAAATCGTTGAACAAGGAGAAATGCATTAGAGGACGTCGAGATAGAAATTTCAATGTAAAAATTAACACTTTGACCCTTGGAATGAAATATATAGGAAAAGGACGAAGACGCGATGAAAATATCAGCCGTGGAACGGGTGACGTGGTGGGACCGGTCAATGGCGGGTCATGCGACAATTGACCTTCCGATCTCGTGAGGAGATCGACGGTGGAAAACGTATCGTGGGGCGATGGACAAAGGCTGTGGGCACCGTTTTCTGCCTCTGCTATTGCCCGCAACTTTGTGGTGCGAAGGACCGTTGGATGGAGAGCCCCGCATCGATGGTTTATATGTATATCGACGTCAAATGCCGAACGTTAACACGCGATGGGGGGGGCGACATGATGTAGCCACGTGTTGGGTGTGGTGAGTGGAATCACTCCGAAAATAAAAATATCGCCACCTCCCAACGACGCAAGTGTTGATGATACTCATGGTTTTCACAAGGTGCGGTCATGGGACCATTGTGCGGGATGTACTGTTTGATCGTTGATCCGTGGTTTAAAAGGACGGAGACACGATCAAAGCAAGGATGTAGTTGAATCCGCTGGACGCCGGTGGGGGATTATGAGGACCATCCGATCTATACGCATCGACTCGTTGTAGTCGCCGATGACCAAATGCGCTAAGCGCTGGCCAGCGCCCGGTTTCGCGCCTCTCGGGTCACGTGGGGAAAAGGCTTGTGGGCCAGGGGGCCGAAAGGTGCTAGACCCACATGTATGGAAAATGGTTTTTTTGCCCATTTTCTTAGTGAAATTCAAGGTCGTGGAAGGGTAACGGTAGAGGCAATAAGGATTTTTAAAGGTTTGGAGAGGAGAAAGAAAGTACTCTAGAAGGTTTAAGAGATTTGGGGATGGTTTAGAGGTAAAATGGGGACTTTAACCAAGGGGAAAAAGGGTTGAAAAAGGGATATTTTATGGATACAAGGGATAAATGTAGGCCTTTTGGAGCACATTTCTTAACAAACGTAGGATACTTTATAACCGGAATAGTAGAAAGCATTTATCAAAGGAATAAGGCACAAGGAGGCTTCAAGGATGATGTGTTTTCAAAGGAAATGCATTCCTTGAAGGCTCAAAACATTTTAGCCCCCGCTGTTTGTCAAAAAATTTATAGGGGGCCGATACCGCATTAGCCTGCATTTCTTGGAATTTTTCTAATGGAAGTGTACCTTAGATTCCTCTACCAACCTTTTCAAGGTGTACCATAAATTTCTTTTCAACCTATTGAGTTTGTGCCTCAAATCTTTTGGTCAAAACTATTTTGGGTGTACCCAATATTCTTATTGGTCAACCTATTTAGGGTATACCGAACTACCTATAGGGAAACCTATTCAGGGTATACCTCAAATTCCATATCAAGGCTATCCTTAAATGTAAATAGGTAAATCGCTTAAAAGGAGTTCCCAAAAGAATAACTCGAACCTTCTCCAAAGTTACCTCAGATTTCCTCCTAAGACATATCCTAGTGAATGAAAATGCTTATGGTCGACAACCTATTCAATGATATCCGAGGTGTCCTCCTCTAGCAAATAGATTTTATCCACAAGTTTACTAATATCCTCAACTTGATTTCAATAGGACTTATCATTTATTTCTATGTTATATTTACCAAATTCTGCCATGGCTAACCAATGATATGATTTATCATCATCCTTTATGGTCGAGTATTCCCGTGAAGCTACGAAGTGATATACCAAAATTTGATGGTAAACCTAGAGAATACCCATCGAATAATGTGATGACTTATCATATATGGTGTTCATATAACTCCCTAAATGGTGATTCTATTCAACTACGTATTTTCTAGAAGATTCTTACCGTCATGTAGCTAAATGGCATATTGAATTACCCTAAGCATCCTTGGTGATTTAAACTCTTTGGAACAAAATTTTTGATGAATTTTCAATCACCAATTCAATATTAAAAGGGTATAAAACTTTTGAATTCATTATTACAATGTAATCCACACATATTTATGATCATATACAAAATCGTATACATCATTTTTGTCTAGTTACTAGAGGAATGGTTTGTTAAGTAATTACTTCCTTCTATTATCGAAGATGTTTCCAAAGGTGGAGTTCTTATCGAGGAGTAGGATATTGACTGCGTCTGGGTCATTCATCTTTGTTTACCACAATTTGGCATGTTGTACAACAAAAATCCTAACGCTCCTCATCCATCGAATATCCACTAGCTTCTATGGAATATCATGCTTTTGATGGTGTGATTGGTTTTTTTAATCAATAGTTGGTGAGAAAACCATCGTATCTACCTAATCATAAGTATACTCCCAATTATTTGTTTTCAAAACACCCCACCTATTACAATTTCTCCCGTTAACTATTTTCAAGATTAATGTAGTTCTATCTTTGTCAATTGGTAAATCTCAAGAACCTAGAAGTAAAATAATGGCAAAAAAGGGAAAAGAAAAAATAAAATGTGTCTCAATAGGAAAAAATAAAACTCAATATCGTAATGAGAAATGTAAACCGCATTATCCTTGTCTCATTTTAAGAGCATCATTATATCAAATATTAATTTCTCGTATTCTAATGCTACTTTGATTTCTTCAAGGTATTTCTCCAATTTACATATTTAACCTAATTCTTCCCCTACTTATGAAACCAAAATGGTTGCACAAAATAAATCCTCCTTTGAGAACTCTTCTCGATATAATGGTGTTAAGAGATAGTTTTGGTAACTACAAGAGACGAAGACCATGGTTCTCTCGAATTCTCCAAATGGAATTTTTCAGATCAACCTTCGACATCGACTTAATTCCTACCGATCCTATACGTATCGAGTGATAAAATTACAAAATGATGATTCGACCCCTTCCTAAAGGTGTCATTTGTAGGTCCGCTTTCAAGAGACAAGTAATATTCCCAAATGGGAAAAGGCAGAATATAGTGTATACAAATGGAAATATGTGTTGTATACATAACATCAATAATGGAGAACAATATGGAGCTTCTTTATTAATCATAACAACAACAACATGTACAAAATAATGGGGCCTAAATCATACAACAAGAATCGTAAGCCTCCAATAGATAAATACCCTAAAAAATGAGTGTGATGCTACTACACCAAAATGATGGAAGACCTGCCACATCAAAGTCATAAGAGCACTACTATAGAAAATGAACATACAAAATATGAAATGGCCGATATATGCATCAAGAGATAATATACAATGAAGATCGAGCTTATATAACCTTGTAATATTCCAAAATTTTCACACGTTTATTTGGAATATTACAGCTTCTAATAACTTAATTAATTGGCAACAAAGGGGTGGAGGGACCATTAATGATAAAAGCAGTGGAGATCATGTCTCATTTATGAGATAGATCATGGAGGATGGAACCGTCAAATAAGATCATGGATCTTAAATATAAAATCATGAGGATATTTGAAGAGACTAACCGAGAACATAGTGCATCCAAAGTAAGATCATAAAGCATTGGCATAAGTTAGAGGAGGAAGTGATGGCTTGGCTGCACACATGATGGAGAGGGTGATCACCCCATGTGAACATGATTGAGGACAGAGAAACAACATAGTCAACCATGGAGACTTCATGTTCACATGCACTATGCATTTTGGAGTGGGCCTAGGCTACGAAGGCTCATAATATATATAATGAAGTGAAGGCACAATAGAAGGCAAATTTGAATACTTGGATTATTCTCTTTCGATCCGTTTAGATCCGGATTTTTCATGTGACATCCGCATGCACTCTTTATGCTATTTAGCTGCTTTCAGAAGTAATATTTAGCATGTGGTGTTCCCGAAAGGTGAATCCCACCCTTTACCCATAGGGGACTTGCGTGCCTACTCTAGGAAGGTTTTCTATTGATCTCTAATCCTTTATCGCATCGGTGCCATCATCGAGGTTGTTTCGGCATTCACTAGGAAACCTAAAAGAGGATCCATCTTTACTCACTTTTTCTTCACATTCACTTTCCAAGAGCAATATAACTATATTTCTGACATTCGGTGCCATTATGTTTACCTTCATGCGCAGGTCCCTTCAAGGATTGCGTGCTTCTGCACTGTAGATCTATCGGAGGAAGGAAGTCGCATTTCAACTAGAAATCCCATGAGGGATCATATCCTCACATTAGATCTATTTTTTTCCATCATTCAAAGAGTCGTATTGACATATATAGCGTAGCTATTGAGCCTCCTCTCCTCGTCACAACACATTTTTTTTAAGTCATGGTTATTTAACAACTATTTTCGGAGGATACTGGAGGAGCTAGATCTTGAGATTTTAGCCCAAGGATCTAGTGAAGGGATCAAACCTTCTCGCATTGAGCTAATTGTATGATATTGTAGCCATCTATTCTTCACCATGCGCAAACTCGTAAACCCAACAACATATATGTGAAAGCCCTAAGAGGGTGGTTTTCTTAGATTGATGATCTAAGAAACCCTTTGGGTTATCTTGGGTATCCATCATAGAGTTCGAATCTACAATTTTAGCATCCCAAGAGCTCCCATACTACCGAGATCTAACTTTCTACTTCTTCACAAGCCATAGTCCCAAAATTTGTAGTAGGTAAAACGTAGTTTACCTTCTAGCATTTCGGTTACACAAATTCCTCTTATGGGATCATTTTAGGGTCATTCTAGGCCGGGCCTCTTTGGCTTGAGTGTCTCATATTTCCTTGAGTAATCGTTGTACCGGTTTACTCACCTCCCTATAATTAAATCGCTTAGCTATTTCGTGCATTCTAATGTTTGTTTAGATTTATTGCTTACTTTGCATGTGCCTATATTGTGTTTTAGTATTATCGCATTCTCCCTTTTCGTATATTGTTGGTATCGCAGCATGATCTTTGGATCCACTTATGGACACTTCAGGACGGCATCAAAGAAGAAGCAATAGTATAGATCTACTATAATGGAGGGATTATGTTTGGTCGCATCTTTCTTTGGAATCGAGGAAGGATCTCTAAGGAGATCAATGAGATGAAGGAAGAAAGGCAAAAATAAACCTAAAGAAGGTTTCAAGATGAAGAAGTATCCTGTGACTTTAGTTTAGGAACGAAGAAGACCGGAAGATCACGGTATCTTCCTCATAGATCTACCATACCCACTTTCTCTAAAGAAGGTGAATGGCATAGAAATGAAGAAAGAAAGAACTCCGAGACTCCATGAGAGACTCTCACTATATCTTGAAGAGTACAAAACAACATTCTAGAGCATTCGTGGAGAGTCTAACTCTCCAACAATTCTTCCAACCAAAGAAGAAAGAGGATCCCATAGCAAGAATAGAAATAAAGAGGCACAATAGATTTTATTTGCCTACATTTTATGGATCTTCTTCAAGCACTGCGAAGAAGCCATGTGAAAGAGCTAGATGCATTTTTCAAAGCACATCCCATGGCTTAAAAAGAGGTTGTCCAGATTGTAGCAATTCATCTTCTAGGTGGGAGCCAACGATTGGTGGTTTGTTCACACAAGGCAAAGAGACCAAATATTCAGATTTATTTCACAAGTTGAGAAAGAAATTTGATGTGAGAAAAACTAGAGATGTGTCACAAAGAGACATTTCAAGGGAAAAAGGAGGATGTTAATCTTGTCACTTAGTAAAGAGTCACTACATTCACTCACCACCATACGGCACTGCCTACAAGCAGACACTTGCAACTTGGTAACATGGTCTTCGAGCTCTTTACAAGAGAAACTGCCACATCTGTGAGATGCATGAGGAAGAGGAGGAATATTCTAGAATTGGCATGAATACAGATGTTCATCACTTCTTACTAGTAGTTGGAGAGATAATTTCGCTGGGTTGAGGAACTCTTGTGTTCTCGTTAAGAGGTTCCCCACACACCGCTGATTCAAGGTATGCATGCACTTTCATCACATTGTTTCAAGATATTATTAAAACTTATGGGAACATGCCATCAAAAGCTAAATGCATAACTACAAGAACAACATTTAAAGCAACAACACTGCATATAATCTTTAATATAATGAAGAGGAGATGAAAAACTATCCTAGTTTGTAATTACGAGCTGTGCATTCAACCCTTGATAGAAGGTAGTAATTTCACAAGATGGGATAAGTATGATCCTATGTACAATGGCCGGATATGAGTTCGCATTATACCTCGCCATGAGATAGAATATGTACCACCATGTAGATCTACAACGATGTCACTTAGTAGCAAAGATAATGAAGGGGCCCCATTATTCTGGAGCATTATGAAGGTAGCTTCACTCTTGAAGCAATGGAGGTTAAGATGATATATGGTAGACATATTAAGATAATAAACTTTTCTCCTTTCTAGATGATGATTTTCTCAATGAGTATCTCACAACTCAAAGATAAACTTCTACTCGTTAGCAAATCCATAACCTCATTGGTTTTGGAGGGCTACTGATGAGAAGAATATCTCTATGGATAGGTCTCATTGGAGTGTGCACTTCAACATATCAAGTATAAAAGTTCTTTCATCGCTGAGGAGAATGGTATCTACAAAGGGGAGGGTACCATGTTTATGTGACATCATTCATCATCCACATTAAGATGAGGGTGAGGATGATAAGCAAGGGATTGCATGACCACTTGAAGTGATATATGACATGGGCTAGCAAGAAGCTTAGTTTACGCTACTTTCTCTTGGGTGAGTCTAGTTACTACCCAAAGTCTCCTAATTCTTGATCCATGCCTCGAAAAGCACTCATATAATGAAGGGGGGCATGGTTATGATGGCTTCTCTTGGGTGAGTATATTACCACCCAATACCTCATATTTATTTGACTCATGCCTTGTGTATCCATGAAAATGAAGCAGAGGAAGGGAATTTTCATTTTGCTGAGAGATTTGGCCATCACTCAATCCAAAGGAAGAAGAGATCCCTGTCAAGCCTCGCTCGCCAAATATTCATAGCTGTGTATATTTTCATGAGCCTTATGCTCATTTTCTCGTAAACATTTGAAGAAGGATCAAAGGTCTTGTTGAGCAAAGATGTTGCGTATGGAAGAAGAAAAATTTCTTGTAGTCGCTATTATGGAACAAAAAGAGTGGGAGCCGCCCGCCTATCCAGCATGCTCAAAGAGTTGAGCAAGAAAGACCAAACATGGGATCACTTGATGGACTCGGTTACATTGGAAGACAAATGTTTGTGAGCTAGGACTTGTAAATATTTGCAAGAGAGTAGGGCATGTAGGAAAGTTCTCAATAAAGCTCACTCCATGAGCATGTAGTTAGTTGTTTTTAATTTCTCGCAAAGTCCAGACAATCTAATCCCTGATTGACCGTTTTTCTTCACTGTCTTAGAATGTAGAGAAGAAGTTTGTTAGACATTTTAATCCTAGCAGATACTAGTTTAGGTAGAGAAGCTATGAGGCCGTCACTAATCCGGTCTCATGGAGTAATAAGGGTAGAGTTAGAATAGGTTTATTTTTCCTTGAAAAAAATTGAAGATGTAACTGGTCCGCAAGTCCAAATGTACCCGCAAGAAAAAAATGCTAGGACTATAGTGTGGGTAGGCAAAATATTTTGGGAGATATTTTACCTGCCATTATGATGGCTTCATGATTTGTATGTACCGATCCAAGAGAAGAAAATAATGAGTCAAGTACGGTATCCGGCTCACGCCAAAGATCATTTTCTCCGAATTATCGACTCCTTCAAGAAGAAGCCATCCCCATGTGGAGCAACACCGTTAGCCCCCCTATAAATTTTTTGACAAGAAAATTGGGGGCTAAAATGTTTTTTGAGCTTTTCAAGGAATGCATTTCCGAAAAAAAAATCATCCTTGAAGCCTCCTCACAGCCTTATTGCTTGAGCAATCCTTTCTATTGTTCCAGTTTATAAGGCTCTGCTTGTGAAGAATGCTCCAAAAGGCCTACATTTATCCCTTGTATCCTCGCAAAAATATCCCTTTTTCAACCCCCGTTTCCTTGGTTAAAGTCCCCTATTTTTACCTCCTAAACCATCCCCAAATCCCCCAAACCTCTTCTCTAAGTCACTTTCTTTCTTCTCCTCTCCAAACCTTAAAAATCCTCCACGCTCTATCGTTACCCTTCCCCCGGCCTTGAATTTCATTAAAATGGGCCAAAAAACCATGTTTTCCATACATGTGGCTCCACACCTTTCATCCCTACCTTAAGCCTTTTTTCCCACGTGACCCGGCGTCGAAACCAAAAAGTAGCTCGAAAATCACTTAGCACATTTTGTCATTGGAAGCGTTTAACCATCGCATCCGTATAGATCGGATGGTTGTCGCAATCCCCACAAAGATTCACTCATTCAACTCCGTCCGCTCACTTGATCGCGTATCCACCGTCCATTTAAACCATGTATCAATGGTCCGTAGTACATCCCGCTCGGTGTCCCCGCGCCCGCGCCTATTCGAAAATCGTCGGTATCTTAATGACCGTCATTGGGGAGGTGGGCAATATTTTTATTTTCTAGAGAGATTCCACTCACCGCCGACACGTGCCTCCATCATTGTTTAAAACCGGCCCCCCCCATCACACGTTAACGTTCGACATTTGGACCCAGAAGGCGATATGCATATAAACCATCCGATTCGGGGCTCTCCATCCAACAACCATCACACCAAAAAGTTGCATGGGCAATAGACAAGGCAAACAAGGCCCCGGCCCACCGTCCCACGCCCCGATGCATTTTCCACCGTCGATCTCCTCCGAGACGGACGGTCCGTATTTATTTCCGCATGACTTCATCACTGACTCGGTCCCGTCACGTCACCCGTTCCACGTATTTTCGTCGCGTCTTCGTCCTTTTCCTATATATTTCATTCCAAGGTCAAAGTTTTAATTTTTTACATCAAATTTCTATCTCGACGTCTTCCAAAGGCATTTCTCACTATTCCACGATTTTCCTCCATGCGTATCCTCTCGTATGCATCGCCATCAACCGTGCCACGTCACCATTTTCGCGTACATCCACGTATCCCACCCCATGCATGGATTTTCTTAATGTGTTTGCATCTTATGTGGTTTTGGGTGGTGAAAACTACCATGGTTCAAAATCACCGTAACAAAGGGTACGGTGAGCGTTGTGAGAAGGACCATTTTCAGGTTGAATTTATGAAGAGAGCTCCGGCAAGGGAGCCACGACAGATGTGCATTCAAAGAACGGAGCTAAAACTTTGTCAAACCTTCCAAAGCTATTAAAACGCGTACTTTGCGTACAAGAGAATATCGTTGAATGGCATAAAGTTAAAGGCACGTAATTGAAGATTTTAGAGCCTTTTTTCGTGATTTAGAAGGAAAGGTACACGAAGGACCCCGAGGATCTATCGTAGGGTCCAAGGCATAGAAAATAATACTAAGGGTTTTCAAGCATCAAGAAGGTTATTTCCATAAAGGATGATGCACCCATACAAGCTTCTCATCCTACCATGTTATAGAGAGATTTTTCACTTATGCACAATGCGTACTATGCTACCAAAGGTATTAGTTATGCAATATGTATGCACTCCTACATCATTATTCTCATTTTTTTGAAACGTAACACCGTAGCAATTACATCGCAGACATACCTAGAAGTAAATTACACCGACGAAGACCATTCTTCTCATCCAAAGAGTACCGCAGTTAAATGCTCGTAATTTAAAACAGAACGAGGTTTCGACCCTCTTCCTCCTTCTCGAGTTTTAATGCTAAATTCTAGTTCTTCACCTATCTTCTCTCGCTCCACTTGAGCTATAAGAGTCCTCGAGAACATATTGTAAAGGGTTGTTGTTCATTTGTTGCCGATCGTGTTAGAGGGATTCATTTCAACCTAACAGTTCTGGGAAGGGAGTAGCGGAGTAGTTTGTAATGTAGTAGGTCAGAGGAGAAATTTCGGGATCAGAACAGCCTATCGAGCTCAATGTATGACTAGTTTTGCATCCATTAATCAAGAAAATTTCACAAGATCCCGGTCTATTACTATCGGTGATGTTTTTCTAACACTCGTTTATTACATTTTCATACTTTCTATTTTCTAATGCTCGCATCAGAATATTGTCATAGGATTTAACCTTATTAGGTACCCTATGTTTCTGCCTCCTCGTCTTTAATGTTTTCTCACGATAAGAATCTAAGAGTAAATTCATGTGGTTTGAACAACCACAGAAGTGCTTGTTACTTCGCTAGCCGATGTATGAATTTTGGGGTTTACTACTTAGATGTTTCTCACCGGGTGTCAAATAATTGAAGGTTCAAAGTCCTTTCTCCGATCTACAAAATTTCGGCTCTCATAAACCTATCTTCGTTTTCCCTCGGGAGCATGCCAACCGACTCCGGAATTAAAAATGACCCTTCCCGGTCCAATCTATGTCGCCTTTTTCCCTCCTTTGAAAGCTACCTTTGAGTATGTCCAAGCAGTTCAGAGTTAAATGACCTCTCGACCTCCACCCATAGATTTAAATTGGGTTGTTTTCTCCTTCTTTTCACTTTCAATCCTTAACAAGTCTCCATTCCACTATCTATCTAAAATATCCTTTAATGTATAACTTTCCCTCCGAAAGCCTCGCTAGTTGTTTGCATGTGTAACTACCCTTCATGACCTACAGCCCAATGGGATGGCACTGCCTTGACTCATCCTCTTTTGCCGAAACATCCTTCTATTTTGCTCCTTTCCTCCTATTACCTTCTCAATCTATGATCTCATGATCAACCCAAGAACCAACCAACCAAATCATTTTAAACCCCTCACATGCTTCATACCTAGCCTAACATTTCATCTCATTTGAGCTTCAAAGATAGCCTATTCTTGTATTTATGGAGAGATCCTCTCCGGGTCTAGGAGTGGCCAGATCCTAGGGCCCCAAAAGTGGTTATGATGTTGTCCACTCCTTGGTCTTTGCCAATATGGCCAAAACATGGGAACCCCAACAATCGGGAATGGGGAATCAAGAGGGAGGCGAGCTGTAGTAGGTTATGTTAAAATCGTTTGAGGTGTTTAACGAGGAGGTGGATAATATCCATATAATAGGTTTCCTTCCAAGTGAGGATATGTTCCTATAGGTTGACCAATACTTGCTAGAGATGGACGATGAAATTTCAAAGGACCAAGTAGGAAATTGAGGAAAAGAAAGACCATCTACATCTCTCAAAAGGGTTCCACTAAGGTGGTTGATACCAGAAAAATGCAAAGGGTCCACCATAAATTTAGGACTCTCGTGGTCCAATGAACATGGAATTCATACTTGAATTATTAGGTCCACTAAAGAAAGAAAATGAAGTTTCTGACTTCTAAGTAGACCTTACCATGGTTGGAATAAGTAAAAATATGGAGTGTGCAAAAAGGGAATTATCTCAATTTTTCCTAATCCGTGATGGGTCTTGGAGAGTTTATAACAAGCCCATACCAAGGCTTTTATCATAAATGATATGATGGAAGCCTAATGACAAAAGGTGTTGTAACCTCGATAATGGGAGTGTTAGAAGGAATAAGTTATTCCGCAATTTATTCAATAATAAACAAACCATGTGAAATATTGTCCACTTCATCACATGATGACATAGGTTCTGATAGAATCGATAAATAGATATATACTATACCTAATGAAGGAGAGAAGTATAAATTTTGATGTTACTAGATTGATAATTTCGGTTCTTCACGTAAATATTCTTTGGTCCAAATATTCGGGTTCAATTACTTTAGGTTCTTTAAATCTCAAGTTTAAATTATGTCGTTATAAAGTTTCAACCATTTTATTTTTTACCACTTTAGTTTGTAATGTTTCGTATTTTTTGACCTCAAAACAGCAAAATAAAAAAAGTTGAAATTAAGGTAAAATTAAAACGTATTGATATTTCAAGTTCTCAGAATTTTCATGTTGTAGGTCTGTAGTTTTTTTTTTGTATTCTTCAATTTACCAAATTGTAAACTCAAGGGGTAAACCCCACATTATATGATAAAAATGAGGTAAACATGACGTTGAATTTTTATTAATAATTTTAACAATATTTAACAATTCAAATTCATAATCCACACCTATGGTCTGCTAAAAAGTAAAACAAAAAAATTAACATCAATAATAAACTGAAATACGCCTATCCAAATAACCTTTTCATAGTGAAATTACAAGTTGGTAATGGAATCCAAAAATGTTGAGATTAATATGAAAAATGGTTAGAGATAGAGCAAGTGGAACTAGTTATGCCGACAACCTTCTTAATGGTCATGACCTAGTGCAAGTGACTTTACATATAGTAAAGTACCCTCCAAGAATTATAGTCAATGTTCATCGCAGTATTGTATGAAAGACTTCCCTATGGTCACCTAGTATAATATCCCTAGTATTATTTTCACTAAAGTTACCATGTATAAAAACCCTATGCATGGGGGATATTCATAAGTCGCATATACACGTACGTGCAGATTATCAAAGTTCAAAAATACTCCCTTGAAATATCCCTCAAATTGAGGTAGTCCTTTCAAGGTATGCCCAAGTTCCTTTCAACACCATTTTGAATGCTCGTAGATCAATTCCACCATAACCAATGAAGTATTTTATTACTTCACTAGGCTAATGTCATGCCTAACTCCTTGTAAGAGGAGCTTCCAATAGATAAGATGTGATAATGTGGCTTTCCATATCATAATCTTATATGTTTATTTGCAACTATGGAGAATTAAATTCAACACCTATTCTAAATCCCTACTACTAATCTATCGTAGTGACTACGATAGAAATATAAAAATGTCCGATTATTTTTATTAAGCATTGGTTTTATGGTATTTGTTTACTCAATACGTGAATGGAAATGAAACCAATGGTAACATAAATCGACTAAATATTAGTGCAGCGAATATAAATATGTAATATTTTCAATTGAATTAACTTCTAATTAAGGAAAGGAGAAGATTTTTAAATTCCCAAGATGCAAAAGTCCCATTTCAATCAAATTCCTTTAAACCGAGAAAAATTCCAACAATATGTCTTTCCAAACATAGAAATAACCCCTCAAGATGCAAGAATATATTTTTGTTTTTATAAAAATAGAATGAAGCACAAAAATGTAATGAGTATACTTAACAAACAAATTCTAATTCAAGAAAAATCCTTTTATTTTCATGAAAAACAATATTTTATGCAAAATAATGGAAAATCTTTTCCAAAATATTTACAACAAAACCCCAAAAATGATCACTCTAAAATAAAGAAAGAGAGAATCGAAATAATTGGATACTTGAAGTAGTGCAAA
The DNA here is from genome assembly GCA_034641835.2 of Pinus albicaulis. Lineage (NCBI taxonomy): Eukaryota > Viridiplantae > Streptophyta > Pinopsida > Pinales > Pinaceae > Pinus > Pinus albicaulis. Next base: position 211,757,643 of record CM076584.1, on the reverse strand, counting down.
CTATCATTCTTTCAACATACCAATGAAATACACAAATCAAAGTAATGTAAAAAAAATGGAAAATTTCACAATAAGATTGCCAAAAAAGAACCGAAAAACAAATTTTTGACCTATAAATGTATTGATAACGTACCAAAAAACCACGATAATAAATATATTCAAGATCGGCATATGAGGAAACCCTCGTAATCACAATTCTTTAGAGATCGGAAGTAGGTATTTAGTACATATCAGTATCTCAACAGGATAGTCATATCTAAAAAAATATATGGATGGTGATACATTATTCCACAATAGGATGATGAGTGAAAAAAACCTAAGAAAGTTAAAACTTTAAAAATATCTAATAGACATATTTTTATAATCAAAGAATCAAAGAGGGTTAGCTAAAGACTCATAGTGCTGCTCTAACAAAGAAAAAGGATTACTACCGAGAAAAAACACGTTCCTTAGCAGATTTCCAATTTTGTTAGGTGGACAAATCACTTCGTAGACAAAAGTGATCTCCCTAGGTTCGAAAACCAAACACTAGAACAAAACATCAAATACATAGAAACATTTCTTATATTATCATTAAATGATGTATGTATGATTTATTATGGTTCATACCTTTTTCAAAATTCTTGTCCTTGTTGTTGTTTATTATATCTTTATTCTCGTTCTCAATGCTCCAAGAAAAGATTCATAGTAAGAAAAAAGCATACAAAATTATCAAAGCATGCGTATACATAAATGATTTGAACACAATATATACATAACATCAAGGAATCTCATAAAAATGAATGTAAAATAATATGCAATTGTACTAATAAGGGAAAAGAGACATGCCATAACCAAAGACTTGATGTTGATAACTTCCTCCCCAATAGTCCTCAAGTCCAATCTTTCATTCAAAAAATCCTTCAATGGATACTTTACAAGATCGGGAAGTGTACTTTCAAGAGTAAAAAAATCCAACCCCTTTCCTTGAGTGCATTATATTTGTAGGCCAAGGATGGGAATTTGAGATCCACTTTGCAGAGTTGATCCATAATGGAAGAATGTGATCCATTATGGTAGAGATGATATCCATTGGCATAGGATTTCAAGCACATATCCTTACCCACTGGAAAGATACCTTCATTAGAAGTTTCTATAATGGAAGCTCGAATAACCTTTTTTAGTTTTACCCATGTAATAAGACCGTTGCACTTTTTATGAAGTCAATTTGAGTGATGTTGCAAGAATCTATCATGAAGTGTGTGATGTTGTAGGTTTCTACACCGGGCGCCTACGATGTTGTCCAAAATGTTTTGTAAGGCATGTAACATAGAATTCTTACACTTCATGGAGAGGCATTTCTTCCAATTTTCTTATGGATTTACGAAAATATTTTCTCATCGTGAAATATCGATGATTTGACATCATTTGCATGGATTGATAAATTGATGTGTAGCGAATCGATGCAAAATGATCTAGGAAATGGTTAAACATACTAGAAGGGTATTTTTCCCAATCCAATTTTTCCAATAGAGAAAATATAACCAGACCATTTTTATGCCACTCCTAATGTCAAGTACTAGTGGAAACATATTGTGAGAGAAATGGCAAGGAAGGAATCTACACCATTTTCAAATGCAAGAATTCACTTGGGACTCTTTTAGGATACATATGAGAAATATTACCAAGGCTTAAGATAAAGGCTCAATATATGTGATGGAACACACTACACAAAGAAAGGACCAAGAAATCCCAAAGTTCACAAATATATTTCACACATTGTGCACCAACTCGTAGGTATCAAACACTTTTATGTGACATCCGTGCTCAAGTACCATAATACCACATATACATCTGATAGGAATGAATTTCCTCTACACATCTCCTTTCTGGCATATATACCAATATGTTGATAAAAATGAGAAAAATTAAATAGAGAAGTGAGAATTCTATCCAAATCCTTCCTAGTAGAAGTAGGGCAAGGGCATCCCTAAACCATAGGAAAAATGACAAATCTAGGGTGGACTATCCCATGAAACCCCACCAAATATGAAAATGAATAATTGTAATGGGGAGATGAAGAGAGATATAGGAAAGTGGTGCAAGTTTCATAAGATTCCCACTCATAATACTAACATGAAATACAATAGGTCGAGCTAAAAGATTTATAGTCAAATGTTGGTGTAATATTCCTAAATTTATTTTTTAAGCAAATGAATATTATAGACTGTTTATCACTAGGTAGGTGAATAAATGTACAGGAGGCCCATAAATATTCTTAGCAACAATAAAAAAAACTTCAAGTGTGAGTAGACCTCTCATGTACCTAAATAAAGCACCTTTGAGTCCGAATGGTGGGATGAACATGTTGAATAGATTTAACTGGACCAAATCAAGCGTTGTTGTTATGGAGGAGTGGGCATTTAATGAGGAATAACGCTTGAGGGAGATTACTGAATGGAGTGAAGTAATCTAATTGAGTGGGGCCAAGAGTAAGGAAGCCTTTATAGCTTATATAAGGAAGATGATGGCAAACCATATGCGATATGTTTCATATTATTATTTTGTATGTGTCCGTTTAGACTTTTGGCATTCTTCAAATATTTAGTTGATATTGTTGTGCTCTTTAGCACCGGTGTTCCCAAGTGGGAATCACACATCTCTTTCCTTGAGAGGCCTCGGGAGGATTATTGCACTTCATTTCTACACTTAGGCTTAAGTCCAAGCTACATCTTCTTCACTTGCCGTAGTTTTAATATTATGCTATGCTGTAGGTCTTCGTAGCCAGCTTTGTGCGTGGAGGAAGGTTTCCATTCATTGGAAGGCATGTAAAGAAGCCCTTCGGGCTTATTTGAGCGACATTTTGCATTAGGCTGGAGTGGGAGTATTTATCCCCCAGCAAGATAGTTTCGTGACTTGGTCGACATTATTTTAGGGGAGGAGTTGTCTCGTGGTAGTTGTAGTGGTTGTTTTGGGAGGTGATTTATTTAGTGGAGGAGCCATCATTTCATCCAAGGATCTAGTATTTGACAAGAATTGAAGGTTTCTACATCAGATTCATCCATATATTTCCCTATTTCCATTGTTGCATCATATTCTTCAACCCTAGGGTCGTTACCACATTGGCACATTGCGATATTTTCTTCCGGAAACCTACTTAAGTTGTCTTCGAAAGTCGATCTAGTGCCCGCATTTGTAGCGGTATAGTATATATTGTGGCCTATATCAACATTTTTCTATCATTGTATGATCTATACCGTATTTATGCGTTTAATATGACCGCGCTATAGTTGTTTCTCCGGGACTTGTATTGTAACAACAACTCATATATTTGGGGAGTGATTTCTTTATGGGAGGCTTGTTTCTCTATTGCATATGATTTATGACCTATTATTTTGTATTGATTTGTTGTTATTATACATAATGTTATGAATCCATATTATTCCAAATGTTGATGTGTTTACTACACTGCTATTTCCAATTTTTTGTTCATATATCGTCGTCTCCAATAGGGGGAGTTATTTCGTTGGTATCGTACATAATCTTGGCTCTGCACTTCGTGAATTCATCCAATATGTCACCACAAGGAGCAGCTTCGCCAGGAGAGAAGATGTATAGAAGGAACAAAGACAAGACCCGCATTCAGAGAAGAGGAAGAGAGTTCTGCCTTTTTCAAACTATGCGTATCAATGAAGATATCAAGAAGATAAGAAGGAGATGTAGGGAATATCCATGTGAGCTGTATCTTAAGAAAACCATATATTTACATGTTGGGTGTGAGAATGCAGCCACACAATATGATCCACAACATATTTTTATGCCCAAATTCACACAAGCAAGAGATAGAGGAAATAATATGCACCAAATGAGGAGACTTTGAGTGATTAACTTCAGCTAAGATGAATCTCAACCTTGGATATTCAAGGAGAACTTAGAATAAAGGGAAGCCCCTAGGATAGAAACACCGCATCTGTGTATGCAAGGCTTATACTTGGTGGTTTTGTGAATCTGTTCATTTAATCATGGAAAAAATATGGCCACCTACAAGATTCACTAAGAGATTAGTGAAGATATTTGACAGAAAACAATTTAAAAACATATTTGGTTGAGCTAGCAAAACCTAAACACTCAAAACCTTTTGCAAAAGTTGGAAAGATCCATTACACCAACTCCACTTCGCATTTCTATTGAGGGGGATAGAATCTGTATGATACCTTGGCAAGGGCAAGATCCCCATTGTAGGAAGAGATTTTCAAAAAGGAAGACATGGAGAGTCCTCCTTCAAGGGAAGACTAAGATCTAGGGTCTCTCATTGTTGATGAGGTATTTTCACATACTAATAAGGAGGAAGAGCAGAGAGGAATTAACAACGTTGTTTGCTTAGGAGGATAACCATCACCACATGGAGATGGGCATGAAGTTAGCTATCCAAGGAGTGTTTTTGCATCTTTGCAGAAGGTTCCCAAGGAGTAAAGGCATGATGTGAGTAATGTGTAGGAAGACATTCATGGAAGGAGGAGAAGAAAAGGTGGATCGCATCAAGATGGGGAGCATGCACTGTTTATTTCCATGGGATTGCATGAAAGGAGGGACAAATCCTCACTCCACTCACCTACATGCCTACTTTCAAACTTTAATGTCTCATTACATGGAGGCATTCCAATCGTGATACCACCGTATCAAGAGAGATGAGAGACACCTCACCACTCATTGACAGGAGGGGTGAGAACTTTGGGAGGATTGGTACAATACGTAGATTATTGGGTAGGCTTAAGGAGGAGGATATTCTCCCAATCTCATCATTACCCACTCTCATCACTATTCCCCACCCAGGAGAAGATGTTTTTGGGATGGAGGATGGCACCATCATCGTGCAAGGAGACCACTCCATGGCCTTGGAGATCAGAGGATACTTCCACATGTAAGTGAATCTTCCCCTACTTGGTAGAGGAGGCGGCCACCATGCATGAATTGGCTAGACTTGTATTATTTTGTAGAGGTGGTAGCTTCCTATGGAAGACTAACCTCCAAAGTCGTTAACCTTCACTTAAGCATGACAGCCGGTGGAGGCTAGGAAGATGTTAGTGCAGATACTCGCCTGACTTTGCATAGGAGATGTCAAGGAAGAAGGAAACCACATGACAGGGGGCCAGCACAAGATAGAGCCCGCTCATCGACCGTCATTAGAGAGTTTATATCCTTATCGGAGATCCTAGGCTATTGGTGGAATACTCCATGATCTCCTTACATGCAGATACCGATGACCGCTTCGTATGGAGGATACGCGGAGATAAGGGCTTATTTTTATCATGATGATCTTCTTTAGTTAGAGCCTCAAAGCTCAAGGAGTTAACCACTACATGCAAACACATGAGAGATGCCTTCATCCCAATTTCGGATTCAGAGCATGTCATACTATCTTTGTGATTCGCGGGAAGGTTTAAAGATGTAATATCTCAATTATCCCAAGCTACTGGAATATTCATTTTTGTTTCATTTTTTCTATTTCATGAATAAATTTAGAAGGAGGACTAATAAAACTCAACAATAACAACCCAATGCCACATGTGAACAAGTACAACTATAGGTTATTTAAATGAGAACCCTCAGTGTGAAAGGGTTGAATATTTTGATCAATAATCATGACCAAACCAACAAGATTGTCTTGGAGGAAAGTGGCCATCAAGAGGGCACAGTTGTTGTTTTAGTTGGAGGTGTTTCTGTGTGTAGTGCTGGCTATTTTGTATTGAGATGGTTTAGGGTTTTCAAGCCCCAAGCTGGCAAAAGGAAGAGGAGGACAACATGAGAAGGTTGTCGATGATTATGTTATTTCCAATATTTTGTCTAGTTATACATTTCTTATTCTCCTTGTTGTTTAGCATAATAGTGTTGTTTAGCACCGGGTGTTCCCGATTGGGAATCACCCTCTTTCCTCGGGCCTCTTTGTGAGCTTGAATCTCTTATCCACTATCAGCATTTGGCCAAGCTCTTCTTCCAACTACAACGTTATCATGTTTAGAGGGGTTTGTTTTCAGAAGTTGGGTGCCATGTGACTTGATCCACTTATCCAGGGTTGAACGAGGACTCTTTCATTGGGGGAAGGCTTCTATCCCATTGAACAGATTATTGGATGGTTGGAGCCACATTTTTAGATCTGCTTGAGGCTAAACACATGCTTCTTGAGCCCATGCCATTTTTCTCCAAGACTACGTATTTGTATGGGCACACTGTGGTCTTTAAAGGTTACTTCTTGGAGTATTGGTTTTCATGTGATTGGGATCTCGTCTTCAAGATTTGAGATCCATCGTTGGACCGACCATTGTAAGGATCATATCATATTTGAAGCTCATATATTTTTAACATTTTTCGTATCCGAAGCATTAGATCTCGCATCTACCCCATGTACTTCACTTTTTACCTGAAAATGCCAAGAGCAGCATTGTCAGGCCCATTCAGTGTATAGATATGATATAGATACAATTTTTTGAAAGAATAGTATCCGTTCCTAGATCCGAAGTGTAAATACACATGTTTTTAGCCACAAAATAATGCCATCAAGCTGCATCTCATTTTGAGTGATTTCTTCTGCGTAAAGTCTTCTATTTTCCTTTTACATCTTATCAGTTTCAATATAAATACAGATTGTTGCTGTAACAAAATATCGAGCTCCATATTGGCCTCCTACTCTTACGTAAAGCAAACTATTTCTTCAGATTATTAATATCATTTAATGCTTCCATTGGAAGGATACAGAATGTGAGCAATCATCTTAGCATAGCCCGTAAGCAGCTTTGGCCATGTGTTCAGAAGAAGAGCCTACTCACAAAGAGAAGAGGACCAAAGAGACAAGAAATTTGATTACAAAAATGATGATAAAGACAAGGGTAAGCCTCGAATCTCAAAGTGATGAAGACAGGTCTGCAAAGATCTCGAGAGCCATGATCTTTCAGAGATCAAAGAAATGAGAATGGATAATCAAAGAATCTCCAGGAGATTCAACTTGAGAAAGCTCTAGCATGTCTCACCACCGGAATGATCAACTGCATCACTATAGATTTTCCAATGCTCTACCGCCTATTTTTGTCAGAGAAAACAAAAGGGTTTCAGAGCAAGCATCCTTCAAGACTACTTAAATAACAGAGTCTCAAAATCATAGATTCAAATATCACTTGGGTTTTCTAAGAGTTCCACACCAAGGACAAAGGAAGACCAAGGCATCAACATAGAGATGGTGGATTCAATTTAATCATGATCGGCATCAGCTCTATGGGAAGATTCTTTTTTACCCAATTTTAAGGTAATCCAAGTGTTCCGCCAAAGCATGGGTAGAAAAACTTGACATCTACTTCTTTAGTTGAACAAGGTTCCACATATGGAAGCTATCAAGACTCACAGACTACACTCCTTGAAGGTGAATCACATGACTCGGTGGTTCCATGGCTTATTCACATTAGGTCATGCCAATGTGACTCCTTGTTTTGATTTCACTAAGGGTGGTGGAAATATTTCTGACAGTAGAGATCCAAAGGCATCATTCATGAGCCTCAAAGTTGAAGCAATCATGTAACAAAGTCTTATATTTTCCTAATTTTGAGATTATCTATTATGGTTCTTGACTTGTCTACAACAAGAAGGGTGTACATGTTCATCTTATTATTTAGATGAACCTTCATGGGTCGTGGTAAAGTTCACCAAGCCCACTACCTTGCATGATGCCACTGGAAGGGCTAGAGACCTTTAAGATGCCTGCTAAAAGCAAAGGCAACTTCATGACAAGCCCTTCCTTGAAGAAAGGAAGAAAGTCGCTCCACCAAAGGAGAGCTCACACAAGAAGCCTCTTGATGATGAAGTCCGGAGAGATCCGGTGAAGAAGAAGACATGCTTTGCCAAGAACTTGGCACCTAGACACAGATTTGCTACCGAAAGAACATTACATAGAGGTCTTCTCAAATATTGAGGAGGAATAAGAAGATGAACCAAGAGGTCACAACACTAACAATGGTGGAGGAGATCCAACACCATCGAGATGGGATCTAAGGGCCTTTCTCCTATTGAGGACTCTTGAATATTTGGAGGGGGGTACCGAAGTACTTGAACTTGTCAGTCAAGGTGCAATCTTGAATCAGAGGGTTTCTCAGGATTACTGATAAAGGGGGCCACCCACACCCCATCACCACGCCATCTTCAGGCAAAGGAGGAAATACCTGTTCAGATACTTTTGGAGGGATTCTATGTTTTGGTCCCAGGAGATAGAAAAATGCACCATGCATTATATCCCATCACTTGTAGTCACCATGAGTACCTACACTTTGGTTGATCACTTCTTTGTGGTTGATACAATAGGACACCAATGTGATTGGCACCAATGGTTGATTACATTGGGGAAAGTCACCACTAATTAGGAGGTTTTAAAAATGGAATGGGTAGATAAGAAGAGTGGTGAATCTCAAATGATCAAAGGCATGCATACATACCGATATCACTCTCCACAGACAGAAATCACAGATGGATTTCCGCAAGGGAAGCAAGTACTTTATAGTCCCGTCTATCATGTTCATGAGATTTCTCGCATGGGATACTCTGTCTAGTGGAAAACCACCCAGAAGCCACCCGCATTCATATTTTTGAAAATATCTCACAACATGAGGCTCCAAGCTTAGATCTGGGGAGGGACTAGTCCACTAGAAGACAAAGTTGTTGTTGGGATTCCTTGGGCAAGCTTTCCAAGGAGGAGGGAAATATTCTTTCCTTCATCATCATCACCCACTCTCATTTCTGCTTTCTCACTGTGAGGTGAGAAGACTAAATGAATGGCCTTCCAACAAACACCTTTGGGTATGGAGGATGTCAAGGAGGAGATCAACAACATGGTATGTATTCCGTTGATACATCATCGGGCATAGTTAATGTTGATTAGTTTACATCTCTATTAAACCAACTATTGGTGGATTATTTTGAAAGACCTCACACCAGGGGATGACACTTGACACCATGCATGAAGAGGGCTATTTAGTCCAAGGAGAGCCACCATCAGTCATGGTAGATCTTCTTTCGTTTCCAAGCTCACGTCAAGGAGTTGCTAAAAGAGTTTACAAAGATATGTTTCTACCTAGATATGTATTCCATGAGGATCTACAACATCATCATGAGGAGATTTGATTCTGAAGTATTTAAGAAACATTATATCATCACTAGAAAGAAATTTATGTACTATAAAATGGAAGCAACATGACTCTATGAAGGAGTTATTTCAGCCATCTCTTCCTTCTTTTGAAAGAGAGAGAGATCCATGCACCACTCCATTTGGTATGAGGAGGCTGTTGAAGAACATCCCCATCATGTAATGTTTATTTTCTGATCAGACATATTCTTCACCATGTTTATGTGTGCCATGGCTCCAAGGAGGAGTGATACATCATGCAAATTCATGGAAAACTTTGAAGGCATAAATTTCATCAACACCCTCAATCAACAAAGGATATTTTCATCATTATGGATGCTTCTCATTCATAAATATATCTTCACACTTTCTCAGCTACAGTGAGACACATGGCAACAAGCAAGTGGTGGTAAAACCGATGCATTGCCACTCTTGATCCATGCACAGAGATGCACCTGCTCACTGGGACAGGGACTATGACCCACCTCCACATGCCCAAATTTCGATCATGAGGAGATCACCGAGGGAAGAATTTGAGATGATTTCAATATCTTTGGCATCATGCCAACCATTTTTCTCCACGTCCACAATGTTAGCCCCTCTCTCAATCGCTATTTTCAATGAGCATTTTCACAGGGTTTGCGCATCGTTTGAGGGTGAGATCTTCACAGCAGGGACTTGCCTTTCACTGGAAGATCTACTGGGAGGAGTTATATTCAATTTATGCATAATGTTCAGCCATCTCCATCTGCATTTTGATTTACAACCTCCTATTCAATCTAGGACCCAGAATCGTACTTTTGTATCCAAAGAAACCTCATATTGTTTTAGTTTCCTAAGGAAAGGGTCAATCCTTCTTCCTGCATGTAAAATGGGATTATCATCTATTTATTGCATCATTCAGCTATATGTGTGTGGAAGACACAAGAAGACTCCATTATTTCTGCCACTGCTTGTGGATTCACTTGTACTTATGTTTTCACAAGGAACCTCACAGTTATCTCAATAATGTATCAAGATATTACATCTTTGTTTTCTCAAAATATTTCTTAACAAAAACTCCCGCATCTATGGTTTTCCTATCATATTTTGCATACTCATTAAATCACATATTCACTTTGCTTCAGAAATCTCTCAGATGTGTAAGTCATGGATTTCGGTGTTTAAGCCATTTTGAGTCCAAGAGATCCGTTTAAATTAGGAAAAGACTGTTTATGATCCCCTTTCTATTTTATGGCCATAATACATATTCTATATCCAAGTGTTATTTTCATTTTTCTAGTGTAATTTTCTAGAAATAACATTTTTTATGGTCAATATTACCCACCTTCTTCTTTGGGATATTTAATGTTTTTGGTATCAAAGCACAATCTTTGCCTGCACTGTGATCTCATCCATTATGCTATCGTGAGAATAAATATATTAAAGATGAATATCATAAATTAGATGGAGGTAATTAGTTTTCCTTATCTCTTTCTAAGCGTGATGGACCCGACCAAGGAGGTCAAGCAAAGAAGAGAAGAAGAAGCAGTTGGGACTCATGTTCTTTCCTTTGAAAAGAAGACAAATTGCATGATATGGAGGACACTTGAATCATGAGACTCTAATTGAATACCTTGTTGAATACAATCCAAACCAGAGCCAAGTGACTTCAGTTTACCTCCTACTCATTTAGCTATAAGAAGATAGAGACCTGTTAAAAGAGAATCAAGGGCAATAGGTTTCTATTGTATATTTGATAGTCATCTACAAAAAAGGGCTAAAAAGGATACTTGATGCATTATCTCACTACATCTAGTGTGTTAGAAAGAGGTTGTAGATATTATGTCACTACACCTTGAGTGGTGAAGCAAACATTTGGTGGTTCAAACATTTGAGTCATGCAAGGGTATCTACTTTTGCATATAATTTAATTTAAAAGGATTAAGGAATGATAAGGAGAAATCAATAGTATAATCCTTCAACAATTACTGATAGATTCACTTCAACGCCATGAAGCACCACAGAGAGCAACATCATCTTCAATAGTTAGGGAGCCAATACATTGGAGGAAGAAATCCTTAGCAACCATGCAAGGCACTCCCAAATCTCCACCAAGGCATGGCCTAAGTTTCATCTCCTATTATTTCAGCAAATATTATGAGGTGGACATACACCATTACATACTACTAATCTAGAGTACAACAGCACTGTAATCTGTCAGTAACTCATGCTATTCAAAGAAGGGATGAACCATAATCCTCATGTGCCTTTGTTGACATACGTAACACTTGGAGGTTGGGGTGTGAACTGGAGGATGAGATGAACCTTGTCCAAAACACCTATACAAAAACATGTGTTCATATTTGAGTTATGTGCTTAGGGACAGCCACTAACATCATTAGAGATCAAACACTTGCCATTAAGTAGGCATGAGGAGGTTTTTGTTTGTGCATAATAATTAAAAAAGGGATCCTGGAAAAGGGATTCAAGAAGGATATCAAGGGAGATATTCTATAGATCTCTAAGAGTTTAATTTCAACATCCCATGAAATGCAAAAAGGAGAAATAAGCTGGGGAGGATGGTAGTGAATGCTTCTCAGAAGAATAATAATATGGAGCATGAGGGGAGGTACCCACATTTGGATGAATGGGTGGGATGGTTAGTGTGGCTGGAAAGGCTACTTGCAAATATATAGACTACCAGTAGAGGTCGGGCTATTGGCTACTCTAAAGGAGTCACTATCATATGATATATCCTCTTTCATGGGTGTGTGGGTAAAGGTACCCAAGATACTATATCATAGGGCATGAGTATGGATGGCATTGTATGAGGAGAAATTCTTCATATCAAACATTATTTTTTCACCACATGATTGGTATGATGGAGGATGAGGAGTGCAACAAAAAAATTTGTTGCTTGGGTTGTTCTTTGGAGAGCATGTGGCAGATTTTCTCTCATACTTTGCATGATATTGCAGAGTGGTAGATGGCACTATCACAGCAAAGGGGCTACCCTTACTTGTATGATTGGGAGGTACTTCCAATTGAAATTTCATATGTAGCAACATTGTGAGATGCCTGACAATGGCATGTCAAAGAATTAGAGCGAAGGATGCTGGGCAGAGCCTATTTACATAGGCCAACAAAGATCGTTACTTCTGGGAGCTAGACTTGGCTGGATGATTTTCCCAGATCACTTCACATTTGTTGCACTGTGACAAGAAGAGGGTGAGAGTGATAAGGAGGGATGGAAACATCTATTACAGAGATATGATCTCCTGAACTTGATTTCCAAGCATAAGAAGTGTTAGCACTCAAATTACCTCAAAGGAAATGAAGTAAAACTCAAGGCTACATCAAACCACGTCACCTCGTAGGGCCAGCTCTACGAGGACAAAAAGAGGGCCCTCTCCGTCATCTCAGAAAATAAGCAATAGAATTACAGATGACTTCATAAATAAGAACTCATTTTAGGTACAAAGATAGGTATGTTTGGTTTTGCTCTTGTCACGGAGTAATGGGAAAATGTATTTTGTTCGGGATAAGGTCGATCATAGAAACCAATGGAAGGTAAAGAAAAGGATGATCTTGATGCTTTAAATTGGATTTATGGATAGATAAGACTGACGAGGAGCTGAAGAGGGCAAAGAAGAACTTGGATCCTCTCCAAACAGCTGAAAACAGGAGGAACTGGGCCGTCGAATTCATTGCCAGAAATCGTAAACAATGGATTCAACGAATCACTCATTCAATTTAGTTCGTAAGCATAATGAAAGGATGGCATACATTAAACATGAAGAAACTTACAGTAAACAAAGGAGAAACATCATCAAGAACAGAACACCACAAGGATCCCAACAAGTGCCGCAAAACCCCTGATCTTTCCTTAGCCAAAATATGAAAAGTATGTACAATGATATCAAAAGTATCCCAAGAGTCCAACCTCTCCAACCCCTGAAAATGATTGACAAATTACAATATATAGATCACTCTAACACTTTTCCCCACCTCTAGGGGTCGAATTTCCTCTTCAGGGATCAGTTTCAACCAATTCTATTCATGGAACTACAATCTAGGCAGCTAACAACTTGCCTCTAAAAGAGTGGAAACTGATCCATTACATGATTTTTTACTCTTTTGAGAGTGAATCTTCTAGAATAGATAAAAACAAGCCAAAATTACATGCCAAACATGAATTTACATCATAAAACCCAAGAATTCTATCCATAGGCAAAACTGGTCCAAAATAGGCGAAATACTGAGCTGGCAGCTGAAAACTCAAAAAAATCTCTAGGTGGGTCGCTCCTGAACTGCGTGGGTCACTCATGTTCCAGGCTGATTTTGAGGTAGCTCCCGACATCCAAATTAAGCTCATGATAGCTCGTTGGAAATCCCTGGATGTCTACTTTCCAACCCAAGTGGAATTTCTGAATTTGGAGTTGATTTGACCCTTCCAAACCTCATTCTCCCAGAGGTACTTCCTGCTGGTGCAAAAGGTGGCAGCAAGGTGTTTTTTATGGTGTTTTTGAGCTGTTTGACCATCCAGATTTTGTTGAAATGATAAGTTGACTTCAGAGGATGCATATTTAACCATGAAAAATCCAAAAATTTAAAAATCTCCTCCAGCAAGTGCCCCAAAAAAATGCGAGCGCATGAGCGCGCGACCCACCTAGCTACAAAACCTGTTTTTAAGACCAAAAATTTGGAAATGACAAAATTTTCTCCGAATTTGCCCAAATTCGGAGCGGAGGTCCTCCATCATGTGTCTTACCCAGTCAATGAAGCCTCGGCTAAAATCCGAAGTGGATTAGGCCTTTTCCGCCGTCGAAGTGTCTTGCGCAACCTCCTCTTCATGATCCTCATCCTCGCTTTGCAAACATGCATGCGAGCCCAGTAATGGCCTTTCATGTGGCGAAGCATGTCTCTGTCTCGGTTGGCCTTTGCCAACAGCTTCTCCAGATGTATATTCACCCGCGTGAGTACAGTATCTCTGTCAGCTGGTGTCATGTCACCGGGCCTCTTTCGATTCCACTGCCTGTCCTCACGGATTTGGCGCACCTCATAAAATGTGAGCTCATCCTCGAGCTGTTTTTTGCACTGCTCCAAATAGTTAATCACCCACTGAGCCTTCTGCAATTGGTCTTTCAGCTGGTCATTCTCGGCCCTTTGCTCCTGGATGACTTCCCTCAACTTCGAGCTAGGAGAGCCCGTATCAACATCAATGACTGTCATATCGGTGTCCCGGCTTCCTGATGGGCCCTCATCATGCATGGGCCTCTTGCCCCTATCTTGTACCTGTACCTGCACTGGAGAAGAAAGTGAGACCCTTTCCACATCACGTGGAGATAATACTCGCCATGTCGATGAAGTCGGCAGGACCCCTTCCACCTCACGTGGAGATAGTACCCGCCGTGTCGCTGCGAATAAGGCCCTGTGGCCTCGCTGATATGTCCGAACCAAAGGAGTAATGATATGCCCAACCTCAAGCATGTCCGGCTGGTATGAGGGCTCTCCTGCATCATAAACTGCCTCGGGAGGCTGCTGTGGCACTCTGAAAAAGTCTCTAGAAATGAAATCCTCCCAAGTGATGCCCTGCTCTGCCAACTGATGTGACACCAAGATTTTGATCAAAGCGAAATGATATATACCCCTGTACTGCTGCACTGGGCTCGTCTTCTTTTGCACAAATGTCACCATCCTCTCTATGTTGCGGTATATGAAATACGGAATATTCATCATACGCACCCTTGTGAAGTGCATCAGCAAACGAACATGATATGAGAAAAGACGAGCATACCTGCCCTCACAACTAAAATACTGAATAATGAGCCTCATGAGTGGTGCATACTCATCTCTCAAGAATCTGAATGGAAAAAATCTGCTCAAGTAAGCCACATATCCAGTTTTAACGTATGGCTCATAATGAAATTTCTCTAACTGCTTACCCTTGCTCCATTCCTCGCCTATGTTCGGTATGCCAGTGGCTTGAGCAATAGTCAAAGGTGATACAATGAAATCAACCCCAGCAAGGCTTACCCGATCACCCCGCAAATGAAGAACAAACAGACGTGCTAATTCACGATGAGGTCGGGTTTGTACAACCATCTCACAAAATCTGAAACATGACAAGAATCGAAAACAATCCATAGCTAATGGACATGCCTGCAACCGAGCCAAAGAAGTAGGCTCCTCTCTGCGATGATCACCACTTATGTTTTCTCTGCGGGAACTTCGTGGCACATTACCTCCAGCCACCGAATCACTGCCTGACCCTGGCTCATATTCTGACTCTGTCTCTGACATATCTCTGATCAAACTTTTGGCAATGTGTACACTAATATGAATGCAGTGAAAGCAAAATTATGATGTATGTTTAACACTCAACCAATATCCCACCGCCAAAGCACCATCAAGGAATCAAATTATGGATAAAATCTCTGCTTCAAATGGACTGAAAAGGCACCATCTCTGTTTTGAATGCAAATGAAATTTTTACCAAATAGGAGCAAGCAACCTTCAAAAGTTTGGACACATTTAGTTAAAGGAGAGCATGGTATTAACAGTGATATGTTTGTCTACGAGTTATGAGCATAAAGGTTTGAATGGGCCATTCGAAACAACGACATGAGCATATGCTAACATTGGGCAATGTGACTCATTACAAACATGAGGAATGTGACTCAAAGGGTTTAAACATGGCATAACACTAACAATGGTAGCAGTGGTATTATGGGTATGATAACAAATTGATTTTGATGTTATATAGAAGGCTGGCCATATCACTGTTTAAAATAGCAAACACACTCTTTACACCATTCATTTTCATTTCAACCCTGAAAACAATAATCTTATAACAGTGGGGCTTTAAATCCTTCATTTGCATATTAGAAACCACCCATGATGACACAAATATGTTTGAAAACCCCAAGTGATTGATGAAAACCTGTTTTGAAGGCAACTGGAGTCGATTCCGAGCCAATCTGGGCGCTCAAACCCAATTCCAAAACTCTGTGTCTGTGTGGGTCGCACAGGCTCTGTTTGGGTCGCGCAGCCCAGGTGGGTCGCGCACCTGCAAACCCACAGTGCTGAACTGAGTCTGCGTGGGTCGCGCAGCCCAGGTGGGTCGCTCTGCCTCAAGTTGGGTCGCGCAGCCCTAAAACTCTGTCTACGCCCTTCAAAAGTCTGAAATCGGCCTCAACTATGCAAATACGATTTGGGAGGAATGAAATCGTTTCAAATGAACTTGTTTGGCTTTTATAATGTCACAAATATCTTCACAATCAGATTTTATTTCAAATCAAATTTCAAAACCCATATTACAAATGTTTTTGTAATTTTCACTTTGGATTTTTCAAATACAAACTTCCTTTGGCTTTTTTCTGAGATCGATACTAATGATTTTGCTGTCTTCTTGCAGGGATATGACTATCTTGGCTAGAGAAAAGACCAGGGGTCTGCTTTTACAATGTCTTCATGGCGGAACAATTACAATTTATTACAAAATGATAATGACAAATTTCTAGTTCCAAAACAGGGTTTTGGACTAGAAATGTATTTTTTTTTTTTTTAAATGCTGATGATAATAAAAATAGAATTTCAAGTACTGGACCTTCCTCACCTTGCAGGCTTTATGACTAGTGTATAAATGACTCAAAAACCCTAGACACCAAGACCTAGGACACTTATTGACAATTTAATGACCTCATACATAATGACAATGACTATAAATAATTTTTTGAGAAAATATTTTTAAAATAGCGCTGCAGGTATAATATGAGGAAACACAAGATGACACAACCTTTCGTCAGTTCATGGCATGATCCTAGTGATATGCAAAGAAGTGAAACAAGTGAGACACCTAATAATGAAAATGCAAAAGACGAAATGATCACTGACGGAGGGCAGCAAGGACTGACTCTAACATTGGCTCCAATGGGGATGGTGGCTCCATGGAGATGCCAAGAACAGCAGATCTCTGGGGGAGTCAGACAGTGCCTCTCATCCATTGGGCGATGGAATCATTATTTCAACTTGACAAGACAAACTTTGGATACTTTTATTGACTGCAGATTTGACTAATGATAGACTGCAATTTTGACCAAAACTGACTAGACTCAAACCGACATGACTTTAAACAAGAAGACTGATAAACTTAACTTTACAATCTCAACCATCCAACCTCTATTTCCAGAATTATAGCCTTCGCTCCGGGCCCCAGACTGAAAATAAGAGATTAGTGCACACTTGCAATGAAACAAAAGTAAAATGATATATACAATGACAATGAGATCAGCAGCAAGTATTCAGAAATAATAGTGCTTCAGCAACCGACCATTGATCGGTCCACCAGGACAATCATCTCCATTCATTTCTTTGAGAAGAAATGCATTCTGACCCCGATACGCTGCAATCTTAAACGGTCCTTTCCACAAATTCTCAAATTTGCCGTGCTTTCCCTTGTCTTCATTTCGAGCATCCCATTTCAAAACTACTTCATCCAACTGAAACTTATCTGATTTTGCCTTTCTGTCGTAGATCTTCTTAATGCGCTCCTGCAACTTGAAAGTATTTTGAAATAACTCCTCTCGTGTCTGCTGTAAATGAATCATCTCATTAATCCTCCGCTGCATAGGATCCTCTTCACTTCCAGCCTCCTGAAGCAATCTGACCACCGGGACAGCAAGTGAAGTAGGAAAAACCGTATCCGTCCCATACACCAACTCGAAAGGAGACATACCAATAGACCTTTTCTGACTTACCCTATTAGCCCATAATGCATTTACCAACTTTTTGTGCCAAGCCTTCTTGTTGATTTCCAGCAATTTCTTAATGATATTCACCAAGGATTTGTTTGAAGATTCCGCCAAGCCATTCCCTTGCGGATGGTATGCGGTTGAATGTCCCAATGTAATATTGTACTTAAAACAAAAATCAACCATCCTCTTAGACTTAAAAGTTGCTGCATTATCCGTGATTATTTTACTAGGACACCCAAAGCGTGACAGAATATTGTTTTCAAGGAAAGAGATAATTACCGCATCAGTGGCCTGTCGAGTGGGAATCGCCTCAATCCACTTCGTGAAGTAGTCTGTAGCTTTCAAGATCCATCTATGCTGTCCGGAAGATGCTGGGTGGATTTCTCCGATAAAATCCAATCCCCACTGCTGGAATGGTGCATTAACTTCGATTGGTTTTAGAGGCAAAGGCCGTAGTTTCTGCTTCCCTTCGAATATTTGACACTCATGACAATTTTTCACAACCTTGAACACATCAGAAAAAAAAGAAGGCCAATAATACCCTGCCCTTAGGATCTTATTCGCTGTGGTCTTCCAAAACAAATGACCTCCACAGTCACCTTTGTGAAAATCCTCCAAAACTCTTTGAGCTTCCTCCTCTACCAAACAATTCAACAACATACCTCCAGGGTCCTTCCAATACAATGCAGAATTTAAAATGAAGAATTTAGCAGCCTTTAACTTCAATGTTCTACTCTTATTTCGAGGCATACCAGGCGGTGTAGACAAATTCTGAAGCACATATAAAATGTCAGCATACCAAGGAGAAGAAACAAAAATATCGGATACCTGAACGGACGCACTTTCCTCTTCTTCATCAGACATGGCAGCAATCAAATTTATGTCTAGAGCATGCAGATTTGTTTCAGCCATGAGCTTGGCGAGTCCTTGTCCTTTGATCAGCTTGGTCGGTTTAATCTCCACATCGTACTCTAACAATGCAGCGATCCACTTACCTCTTCTTCCTTCTGGATCTGCCTGTACCAAAACATCCTTAACTGCTGCGTTAGGAACATATGATGTAATATGGGAATGCAATATGTACACACGGAAATCCTTCAAAGCCTTTATAAGCGCAAGTGCTTGTTTCTCAATGATATTATACTTCAATGCCCCATCTCTTATGATCCGACTGAAAAAAGCGATGGGCTTCTCAACTCCATCCCTTTTTTGCATCAAAACAGCTGCCAATGTGTGCTCAGAAGCGAAAGAAAATAAAATGAAGTCTTGTGTGTAATCGGGGCTGATTAAAATAGGGGCAGAAGAAAGAGCTATCTTTACCAAATTGAATGACTTTACTGCCTCTTCTGTCCATCTTACCTGACTGTCCTTTTTCAGCATGTTCGTGATTTCTCTAAGGTGCTCTGCAAGATTGGGAATGAAACGACGCAGAAAATTCATTTTACCATTAAATGACTGTATCTCTTTCTTGTTCCGGGGCTGTTCAATCTACTGAATGGCTTCAATACGTGCAGGATCCACTCGAATGCCATCTTTCGAGATGATGTGGCCAAGGAACTTTCCTTCATCCATGGCGAAAAGGCTCTTCTTTGGATTCAGCGAAATGCCATATTTTCTGCACTTCTGGAAAACAATTTTCAGATGATATAAGTGTTCCTCATCAGAATTAGAAAATACAGTTAGATCATCAAGGTAAACTACCAAAAACACATCTTTCTCATTGGCAAAAGCCATGTCCATGGCACGCTGAAAGGTAGCGCCTGCATTCTTTAAACCGAACGGCATCTTTGCGTAATGAAATGTTCCCCAAGGAGTGGTGAATGCAGTCTTGTCACGATCATCTTCTTGCACTAAAATCTGATTATAACCTGAGTATCCATCGAGTAGCGACATCCTTGATGCTCCAGCTACTCGCTGCAATATGTGATCCATCTTTGGCAGCGGATAATTGTCCTTTAATGATACCTTATTCAGATTTCTGAAGTCAATACATAGACGGATCTCACCTGTCTTCTTTCTCACGGGCACCAAGTTTGATATCCAATCTGAAAAACGAATAGGCACAATAATTCCTGACTTATACAATCTATTTACCTCTTTCTCGATCGATGGTAGTAGTTTTGGATTGATCCTCCTCAACTTTTGACGAAAAGGCTTCTGATTTGGTTTGATGGGAATAGTATGCTGGATGATATTGGTATCATATGTTTTAAGATCTGAATAATCCCACGCAAACGCATTAGAAAATGAAGATAACAATTTCACGTATTCTGCTCTTACCTTTGGTGACAATGACTTTGACAATTTCACCATCTTGGGATTCTCAGCTGTCCCAATATTTACATCTTCGACACCTTTCTCTGTTGGCCTCAATGTAGGCTTACGAGCTACATCATCCTGATCAAACAACTCTTCCAAAGGAATCAATCCCTTAGGAATGATGTTATCCTTTAGTTGCAGCACATCAATTTGATTTATCTGTATGTCATCAATACCATCATCAAATTCAGTATCTATGGAGGTATCTTTAAACTTACCCTTATTCTGCAGAAATTCACTAATCTCCTCATCATCCTCAAAAACTTGCCAACATCGCTGATTGTCTGGAACGGTGGGTCGATGTTTCACATGTATCTCAAATTTGTTGCTGGAATTCATTGGAATCTTAAGATTACTTGCTGCCTTAGCAAGTCCATCAGCAACACCATTTTGTATGCGGGGCACACATGTTAAAGTATAATCAGAAAATAACTTCAGAATATCCAAAACTGCATTTCGGTAATCCCTCATGCGAGGATGCTTAGCCTGAAACTCACCTTTAACTTGCTTTATCACTAATTCTGAATCACCATATACCGCAATCCTTTTCGCATTCAGCTTCTTGAGAATGTTAAGACCAGCAATAAGAGCCTCGTATTCCGCTTCATTGTTTGAACAATCGAATGCAAGCTTGTAAGAACACACTCTCACATTGCTCGGAACTTTATCAGGAGCGAAAACTGGACTTCGAATCCACACACCAATCCCAGCACCATCGCTGCCCACTGCACCATCAAAATCCATGGTCCAAAGACCATTTTCATCGTCCTCTAAATGCCGAAACTGTGTCGGCTCTGTTTTTCCTGTTTGCTGCCCATTGTCTTCAGCTGATTGCTCCAAAACAGCTTGTTTTTCTCTTCTTTCCTTTTGCAAAACTTCTCTGAAATTCTCATTTATTTCTGGTATGTCTTCTGCCTGAACTAATTGACTTTCTACATCATTAAAACTATCAGCAAGCAACACAAACGACTCTAAATCAGTATGTACATAGTTCACAGGATGATTGACTGGCTTCTCTTTGCTAGTTATCATGTATTTCATCTTCTGCTCACGATACAACTTTCTCATTTGACCGAAGACCGGAATTGTAGCATAAGAGAAATCTAATTGAAGTGTACCTTTCAACTTTGCCCCCCAAGATCTTGCAAGGAGCATCCCGAAACGTGGAGGAATGTCAGCAACCACCACATCCATCAAAACATTCTTCGCTGGAATTTGATCCAAACTTACCACCAAATCTTTGATGATTCCTATACACTTTACCCGGCTGGAATCGAATGAATACAAATCATGATACTCTCTTGTAATGTCTAATCCCAACTTTTCCATGATTGCCTTTGGCATCAAATTATGCGAAGCACCCGAATCGAGCATAGCATTATGCAATATATATTCATGCAACCTCAAACTGATGTAAAACGGAGGAACATTAATGTCAGGAGACTCACCATTCAATGCAGGCCCAAAAATCAATTCCGGTTGATCATCCTCAACATTTACTGTGTCAATCATTGGATCAAAATTCAGAATTTTGGTAACTTGACTACGGTAGCTGCTGTTCTTCATAATCTCCGTCAAAGGAATGGATATTTTCAGTTTGGAAATTTCATTTTCCAAGCTAAATGCTGAAACCTTCTCGACCTCTTTAACTGAAATTTCCTTCTTTTCAGCCTTGTCTTTCACTATGTTTGACTGATTTACCTTCTCAGCTGATGATACTTTACTTGCTGCGGGGTCAATTGTCTCTTTCCCTCTTTTCTGTGGTATTGGTGAATCTGTCTTTGGTGCTAAAGCTTCCTTTCTTTTCTGAATGGGATTTATAGGCACATCTCGATTCCTCAATGAATATTGTTTCTGCTGAGCAGTCAATGCATTCAAATATCCTCTTTGGTATTCATCCGACTCTTCTTCTAAATCAGCATCATTTGTTAAGATAAAATCCTCATCTTTCTGAACAACTGAACTTTCACCATACTCCTCTTCCTCAGTAATATAAATAGGCAAATCATCAGGAGTGTAGAAATGATTTTGCTCACCTGACACATCATCATCATCATCGGAATCATGACTTACAAAATTCTGCAAAAGAGGAGTCTTAACTTGCTGTTGGGCTGCTGGCTCTTGAGCTCTTTGTTCACGCTGCTTAATTCTGAATTGTGGCTGCTGCTGGCCACGAAAATTTGGATTTCGAAACTGTGTTTCTGCCTTGTCAAGATTTATTCTTCTTAAAGCCTTTTCCAACTCACGAGCTAAGTGCTGTTCTGATATAGATGGAGAAGGCTCTTCCTTTATTGTCACTCTTTTCTCTGCTTTCAACCGTGCTCTTTTATCATTCAGATTTGCCTCAACACTAACAGCGACCTTCTGCATATCTTCTAAAGTAGGTGGATCTCTATCACGAAGGGAATAAGCCATCTCCGGATCAAAGCCATCCGGGAATTTAAGGAGAGCAGACTTTTTGGACGGTCTCAAATCATCTGGAATAGCATTATACACCGTATTGAATCTAATGATATAATCCTGA
Organism: Pinus albicaulis; assembly: GCA_034641835.2. Lineage (NCBI taxonomy): Eukaryota > Viridiplantae > Streptophyta > Pinopsida > Pinales > Pinaceae > Pinus > Pinus albicaulis. The sequence goes on along the minus strand of CM076584.1, from coordinate 211,734,923 downwards.
ACAGACTCACCAGGATTACGTTTGAGGTTTGTATATTCTGAAGTAATCTGCAGCGGATCCTTTTTCATCTCCCATCGGTCTAAAAACTGCCTCTGAAGTTCTGCCAATGTATCGATGCTTCTTTGTGGCAAGGCTCTGAACCATTTCCGTACCTCTCCTCCAAAGGTTTGCACAAAAGCCTCATGGTCACATTTTCTTCATCAATCTCGAAACGATCAAAGAAATCTGCCATATTGTCTACATGCTGTTGTGCAGGAAGACTCTGTGGAGTGCCATCAAATGTCGGGATCTTACTCTGATAGTCTGCAGGCATATCATTCAACTGCTGGGGTAACACAAGGGGTGCAAAACGAGCAGCCATAGCTCTTGGTGGATTCAAAACAATCTGTTGTCGAGGAGATACAGGAGGAGTAGGTGTAGTAGGTCTATGAGATGTATTCAATGGAAATGGAGAAAATACTATTGATTGCTGATCAGAAAACTGAGGCTGAACCGAAATGGTAGGGACAAAAGGAGGTTCAGTAGGGATCCGTGAGCTTGATGCAATTTCAAATGAGTCAAGAACTTGTGAAGCAGATTCAGTAAATTCAAAAGTATTAGTATCCTCAATAGAACTTTGCAGCTGTCTATCCAAGTACTGTGAAACAAATCTATATTGCAAATCTTCAGTAAACAATGGATCTGGGACTAATCTTGATAATTCAGTTTCTGAAAAATTCACAAACAAGGATGTTTCAAACCGTGCATCAAAGGGGATTTCATCAACATATATGATTTTGACAGGACAGGATGCAGATCGGGTAAGCACTCTGGAACTCTCAAAACTCAATTGGCTTTCTCTTTCAGAACTCTCTTGGCTCCCTTGTTTTCTAAGGGTCCTTGGAATCAGATTCGGATTTTCGAAGATTGTTGGTGGACCAGGGTCAGGATTCGCCCTAGTATTTCTTCTTGAAGCCAGTGTATTGATCTTCTCGGAAAACAAAAATTACAAGGAACACAATCAATTATTTTCAGCCTTTCGACTTCTAGACTCAATCATCCAAAAGGTCTAGAACGAATAAGTATACTGGGGTGATTTACAAATCAAGTACCGAACACACAAGCTTACCGGAGATCGACTGAAGCAACGTTTATCTACTTCCGCTTATGCATAACAAAAGCGTTTCGAAAGCTACCTGGCGTGACTTCAGACTCCGTCTAAGACTCGTGGAACAAACACATCAACAAGCAAACCATTGAGATGTCCCCAGTATGGTCGCCACTATGTTAGCACTCAAATCTACCTCAGGCTGAAATGAAGTAAAACTCAAGGCTACATCAAACCACGCTCAGCCTCGTAGCTAGCCCTACGAGGACAAGAGAGGGCTCTCTCCGTCAATCTCGAGAAAATAAGCAATAGAATGCGAGATGAATTACAATAAGAACTGATTTTAGGCTAGTAAAGAGATAGGTATGTTTGATTTTTGGTTTTTTGGGTTTTCGCTGGAGTAATGGGAAAACAAGTTTTGGGTCCGGGGATAAGGTCAGACCTTTGCAGAGTTCAAGCTGGGGCGAGGTAGGTGATGATATTGATGCTTTAAATTGGATTTATGGATAGATAAGACTGACGAGGAGCTGAAGAGGGCAAAGAAGAAATTGGATCCTCTCCAAACAGCTGAAAACATATAGAACTAACTGAATTCAAAGGCTAAGCACTGTAAACAATGGATTCAACCTTAATCACTCATTCAATTTAGTTCAGAAGCATAATGAAAGGATGGCATACATTAAACATGAAGAAACTTACAATAAACAAAGGAGAAACATCATCAAGAACAGAACACCACAAGGATCCCAACAAGTGCCGCAAAACCCCTGATCTTTCCTTAGCCAAAATATGAAAAGTATGTACAATAGTATCAAAAGTATCCCAAGAGTCCCTCCTGTAGAATGCCTCAGAAATTACAATATATAGATCACTCTAACCCCTTTCCCCACCTCTAGGGGTCGAATTCCCTCTTCAGGGATCAGTTTCAACCAATTCTAATCATGGAACTACAATCTAGGCAGCTAACAACTTGCCTCTAAAAGAGTGGAAACTGATCCATTACATGATTTTTTACTCTTTTGAGAGTGAATCTTCTAGAAGAGATAAAAACAAGCCAAAGTTACATGCCAAACATTAACTTACATCATAAAAACCCAAGAATTCTATCCATAGGCAAAACTGGTCCAAAATAGGCGAAATACTGAGCTGGCAGCTGAAAACTCAAAAAAATCTCTAGGTGGGTCGCTCCCGAACTGCGTGGGTCGCTCATGTTGCAGGATGATTGTGAGGTAGCTCCTGACATCCAAATTGAGCTCATGATAGCTCGTTGGAAAGCCCTGGATGTCTACTTTCCAACCCAAGTGGAATTTCTGAATTTGGAGTTGATTTGACCCTCCAAAACCTCATTCTCCCAGAGGTACTTCCTGCTGGTGCAAAAGGTGGCAGCAAGGTGTTTTTTATGATGTTTTTGAGCTGTTTGACCATCCAGATTTTGTTGAAATGCTAAGTTGAATTCAGAGGATGCATATTTAACCATGAAAAATCCAGAAATGTAAAAATATCCTCCAGCAAGTGCCTCAAAAAAATGCGAGCGCATGAGCGCGCGACCCACCTAGCTACAAAACCTGTTTTTAAGACCAAAAATTTGGAAATGACAAAATTTTCTCCGAATTTGCCCAAATTCGGAGCGGAGGTCCTCCATCATGTGTCTTGCCCAGTCAATGAAGCCTCGGCCAAAATCCGAAGTGGATTAGGCCTTTTCCGCCGTCGAAGTGTCTTGCGCAACCTCCTCTTCATGATCCTCATCCTCGCTTTGCAAACATGCATGCGAGCCCAGTAATGGCCTTTCATGTGGCGAAGCATGTATTTGTCTCGATTGGCCTTCTCCAACAGCTTCTCCAGATGTATATTTACCCGCGTGAGTACAGTATCTCTGTCAGCTGGTGTCATGTCACCGGGCCTCTTTCGATTCCACTGTCTGTCCTCACGGATTTGGCGCACCTCATAAAATGTGAGCTCATCCTCGAGCTGTTTGTTGCGCTGCTCAAAATAGTTAATCACCCACTGAGCCTTCTGCAATTGGTCTTTCAGCTGGTCATTCTCGGCCCTTTGCTCCTGGATGACTTCCCTCAGCTTCGAGCTAGGAGAGCCCGTATCAACATCAATGACTGTCATATCGGTGTCCCGGCCTCCTGATGGGCCCTCATCATACATGGGCCTCTTGCCCCTGTCTTGTACCTGTACCTGCACTGGAGAAGAAAGCGAGACCCTTTCCACATCACGTGGAGATAGTACTCGCCGTGTCGATGAAGTCGGCAGGACCCCTTCCACCTTACGTGGAGATAGTACCCGCCGTGTCGCTGCAAATAAGGCCCTGTGGCCTCGCTGATATGTCTGAACCAAAGGAGTAATGATATGCCCAACCTCAAGCACGTCCGGCTGGTGTGAGGGCTCTCCTGCATCATAAACTGCCTCGGGAGGCTGCTGTGGCACTCTGAAAAAGTCTCTAGAAATGAAATCCTCCCAAGTGATGCCCTGCTCTGCCAACTGATGTGACACCAAGATTTTGATCAAAGCGAAATGATATATACTCCTGTACTGCTGCACTGGGCTCGTCTTCTTCTACACAAATGTAACCATCTTCTCTATGTTGCGATATATGAAATAAGGAATATTCATCATACGCACCCTTGTGAAGTGCATCAGCAAACGAACATGATATGAGAAAAGACGAGCATACCTGCCCTCACAACTAAAATACTGAATAATGAGCCTCATGAGTGGTGCATACTCATCTCTCAAGAATCTGAATGGAAAAACTCTGCTCAAGTAAGCCACATATCCAGTTTTAACGTATGGCTCATAATGAAATTTCTCTAACTGCTTACCCTTGCTCCATTCCTCGCCTATGTTCGGTATGCCAGTGGCTTGAGCAATAGTCAAAGGGGATACAATGAAATCAACCCCAGCAAGGTTTACCCGATCACCCCGCAAATGAAGAACAAACAGACGTGCTAATTCACGATGAGGTCGGGTTTGTACAACCATCTCACAAAATCTGAAACATGACAAGAATCGAAAACAATCCATAGCTAATGGACATGCCTGCAACCGAGCCAAAGAAGTAGGCTCCTCTCTGCGATGATCACCACTTCTGTTTTCTCTGTGGGAACTCCGTGGCGCATTACCTCCAGCCACCGAATCACTGCCTGACCCTGGCTCATATTCTGACTCTGTCTCTGACATATCTCCGATCAAACTTTTGGCAATGTGTACACTGATATGAATGCAATGAAAGCAAAATTAGGATGTATGTTTAACACTCAACCAATATCCCACCGCCAAAGCACCATCAAGGAATCAAATTATGGATAAAATCTCTGCTTCAAATGGACTGAAAAGGCACCATCTCTGTTTTGAATGCAAATGGAATTTTTACCAAATAGGAGCAGGCAACCTTCAAAAGTTTGGACACATCTAGTTAAAGGAGAGCATGGTATTAACAGTGATATGTTTGTCTACGAGTTATGACCATAAAGGTTTCAATAGGTCATTTGAAACAATGCTAACATTGGGCAAACAAAGACATGAGCATATGCTAACATTGGGCAATGTGACTCATTACAAACATGAGAAATGTGACTCAAAAGGTTTAATCATGGGATAAAAATAACAATGGTGACAGTGGTATTATGGGTGAGATAACAAATTGGTTTTGATGTTATATAGAAGGCTGGTCATATCACTGTTTAGGATAGCAAACACACTTTTTACACCATTGATTTTCATTTCAAACCCTGAAAACAATAATTTATAACTGTGGGGTTTTAAATCCGTCATTTGCATATTAGAAACCACCCTGATGATACAAACATGTTTGAAAACCCCAAGTGAGTGATGAAAACCTGTTTTGATGGCAACTGGAGTCGATTCCGAGCCAATCTGGGCGCTCAAAATCAATTTCAAAACTCTGTCTCTGTTTGGGTCGCGCAGGCTCTGTTTGGGTCGCGCAGCCCAGGTGGGTCGCGCACCTGCAAACCCACAGTGCTGAACTGAGTCTGCGTGGGTCGCGCAGCCCAGGAGGGTCGCTCTGCCTCAAGTTGGGTCGCACAGCCCTAAAACTCTGTCTACGGCCTTCAAAAGTCTGAAATCGCCCTTCAACTTTGCAAATACGATTTGGGAGGAATGAAATCGTTTCAAATGAACTTGTTTGGCTTTATACATCTCACAAATATCTTCACAATCAGAAAATCTAATTCAAAACCCATATTACAAATGTTTTTGTAATTTTTCACTTTGGCTTTTTCAAATGCAAACTTCCTTTGGCTTTTTTTGTGGTCGATACTAATGATTTTATTGTCTTCTTGCAGGGATATGACTATCTTGGCTAGAGAAAAGACCAGGGGTCTGCTTTTACAATGTCTTCATGGCGGAACAATTACAATTTATTACAAAATGATAATGACAAATTTCTAGTTCCAAAACAGGTTTTTGGACTAGAAATGTATTTTTTTTTTTAAGAAAATGCCGATGATAATAAAATAGAAATCACAAGTGCTGGACTTTCCTCACCTTGCAGGCTTTATGACTAGTGTATAAATGACTCAAAAACCCTAGACACCAAGACCTAGGACACTTATTGACAATTTTAATGACCTCATATATCATGACAATAACTATGAATAATTTTTTGAGGAAAATTTTTAAAATAGCACTGCAGGTATAGTATGAGGAAACACAAGATGACACAACCCTTCGTCAGTTCGTGGCATGATCCTAGTGATATGCAAAGAAGTGAAACAAGTGAGACACCTTATAATGAATAGAAGGATGATATTCATCCAACACATGGTTCATTTCTCTTGATGGGAGTATGTCATGCCACTATGGAGGACTTATTCATGGATCCATGTATCATCTTACTTCTAGTACACGGTAAGAACCTTGTTTTTTTTATTATCTCACACAGTATTTTCATACTATTACCATTTCTATACAGTGCATTGCTCCACAAGAGGGCAAGCTTTTCATTGGGCTCCATGGCCAATTTTGGGCCAAATTATATGATGGAGACAACCATCTTTTGTGTGGCCTTGGGAAAGTGTTATATTATTTCATGTTTTCTCAGTTGATGTACCAAGTCATTTACTATTCACTAGTATATGTGATGACATACATAACTAGAAAATTGTCAAGAAACAACTTGCCATGCTATTTTCTGAAGTAGTAGTTAGGAAAACTGCGTTGTGACCACTTGGGAAATTGTTGGTACCTTTCAGCACTATATGAAACCTTCAATATATTTCTCATTTTGATTCCATATTATGATCATCTCCTATTCATCATATATGGGGTGGTTTCGGCCATCTTTATTCCCAACGTTGGGGAGGAGATATTTTGAGATCTAGTCTTCTTCTTTCCACTTGAGGGAAACTTTATTGCAGCCCAAGATCAGTAGATACTCTACAATTATCATATGTGGATAGTAGGATAGCGTGGTATTATGTCTACCATGTTCAGAATTCAACCCACCTACATTGCAAGAGCCAAAGGTGGAGGAGGATTTTGAGGAGTTTCTATGTTGGGAGGTAACTCATTTTGCATGGATGATAGCTTGGGGATGGGAGATTCATATGGGGATGGTAGATCCCAATATAAATCAGACCTCATGCTTCAATAAGGCCTTTAGAAATTCCATTGTTTCCTCCATGGATGTTTTACTTTTACATGATGATAGCTATTTGGGATGCACACCAAAAGCTAGCTTGCATACTTGGGAGGGGCAACTTGGAGATGTATTGATGAGACAACATATTGATCCTTGGAGGATTTTATCATATGAGGATGCTATAAGGATAGAAGAGGAGGCTCTTCAGTTCTATCCTTGCAGTTTATTAGGGACAAGAAACATTTGGGAGGGGAGGACTGTAATATTCCAAAATGCAGCTAATTGGAATATTGATTTTTGTTGTTTACACTTAGTAGATGAATAAATGGGTAAGGAGGCCCATAAATTTCATAAATAGGAATAAAATCCCTCATAATGTGAAAATTGATCATCATGGGAGCTGGATTTCACACCCTCATGTGTGAAAAGGGACATTTGCATGTAGACAAGGTCAAGTTTGACCAAGTCAACAGTGTTGGGATAAGAGGTGGAGATCATCTATGGAGATAGCGCAGTGGTAGTGGGAGGAATATTCCTTGGTGAAGGAAACCCTAATGAGTGGGACTCAAGGTGAAAGGGATTCCATTTGTATAAAAGGATGGAAAGGGAGCCATATGATCTTATGTTATGGATTATTGATTTTGTGTTCTGTTAGACTATTGTGCTTTCTTCAACTTTTTAGTTGAGATTTCTGTCCTACTTAGCACAAGGAATTCCTATTTAGGAATTACTTATCCTTTCAAGAGAGGCCTCTTGAGGGAAATTTTACTTAATTTCTCCACATTTGGGCTTCAGGCCAAGCCACGTCCTTCAGCTACAACGTTATTTCTATAGCAGTATAACGTTGTGTTGCAGGGTGTTGTAGTGGAGGTTTCACAACACCACTTATGGAGCTTATTTTTCAGAGGAGGAAGCCTTCTTTCCTTTGGGAGATTAGTGAGGAAGAATTTGAGCTGATTTCACTATCTTTGGCATCAGGCCAACCGTTTTCCATCATCTACATCGCATTCCTTCTCCTTGACTGCGCTATTTTCAGTGAGTATTTGCAGTGAGGGTTTGCAGATTGTTTGGAGGGTGATATATTCAGTGTTAGGATTATCCTTTCACTTGGAAGATTCATTGGAGGAGGTATATTCAGCATATGAATCATCTTCAGCCATCTCCATCTATCTCTTGAGTTGCAGATGCTTTTCAATATTAGGACTGCAACTCCGGCATTTTTGTATTCAGGGTTAAACCCTTTGGTTTTGAGCTAGTTTCCTAAGGAAAGGGTCAATCCTACTTCCGGAAATCTAGAAAATGGGATTCTCATCTATTTCTTGTATCATTCAGCTATATGTGTGTAAATATATATTAATACTACGTTATTTCATAGCTGGTTGTGTAGATCTACTCTTTTGTACTTATGCTTTCAAGAAACCCTTGTCGGGTTATCTCAATAATGTATTGAAGAGGCTAGATCTCTATTTTCTTAGCATATTGATTAATAAAACTCTAGATCCATGGTTTCATATCATATTTTTGTATAAACCCTCATTAAATCACGCAGTCACTTGCTTCAGAAATTATGCATGTTGTAAGTCATGATATTTGGGTGTTTTTAGGCCATTTTGAGGCCGAGAGATCTGTTTAACTTAGGAAAAGGGATTTGTTTCTGATCCCCTTTATTATTTGAGGGCTATAATACATATTCTAAGGGATATAAGTGTTATTTCTCACTTTTCTAGCATAATTTTCTGGAAATAACGTTTTTTGTGGTCAATATTGCTGAATTTTCCCTTTTAGGATATTACAGTGGTATCAGAGCATAATCTTGGCTCAGCCTGTGGATCTCAGCCATTATGCTATCAGGAGAATAAGAAGACAAAGAGGAGGATTATAATGATGGAGAGAATTATTTTCTCTCATCTCTTTTTAGAAGCAGGAAGGACCTGAACAAGGAGGTCAAGCAAAGAAGAAAAGAAAGAAGCAGTGGGACTATGCCCTTTCCTTTTGAAAAAGAAGACAAATTGCATAGAGATGGAGGACAGTTGGATCATGAGATTCTAAGTGAATAACTTGCTGAATAAAAATCTAAACCTAGAGCCTTCAAGGAGACTCTAGCTTTACCTCAGTTCATTCAGCTAGAAGAAGAGAGGAGACCTTGTAACAAAGGGAGAATCAAGGGAAATAGGTTTCTATTGTCTACTTTTGATGGGTCATCTACAGCAATGGCTTGGGCAAGGAGACTTGATGCATTCTTCCTACTACATCCAGTGGTAGAAAGAGAGGCTGTCGAGATTGCAGCACTACACCTTGAGGGTGAAGCAAAAATTTGGTGGTTCAACAATTTGAGTCATGCAAGGGTATCTACTTTTGCAGAAATTATGCAAAGGTTGATTAAGAAATTTGATAAGGAGAAATCAGAGGAGGAGAATCCCTCACCACCATTGATGGAGACTTGTACTAGCGCTGTCACAACCATTGAGGAGCAGCCATCAACTTCAGCAGTTGGGGGAGCCAATACATTGAATGAAGAAACTCTTACAGCCATACAAGGCACTCCCAAGTTCCACCAAGGTATGTCTAAGTTTCCATCTCCTATTATTTCAGAAAATATTATGGAGGGATATACACCATTGCATACTGCTAATCTAGAGCAACAGAATTGCACTGCACTGTGCAACCTTGAGTTATTAAAATAAGGGATGAACCATCATCCTCATGTGCCTTTATTGAGTTGCACACAATGTGTGACATTGGGGTGTGAAATTTTGGAGGATGAGATGAACCTTGTCCAAAACACTCTTATACAAAACCATGTGTTCATCTTTGAGTTGGAGTATGAGATAGCCACTACATCATTGGAGAGATTAACAATGCTATAATTAAGCAACATTGAGGAGGTTTTGCCTCCAACACACTTGGATCCCTATGGATTCAAGAAGGACATTGATGTGAGATATTCTCTAGGGGATCTCCAAGGAGTTTCATTTCAACATCCCATGAAATGCAAAAGGAGAAATTTGTTTTGGGAGGATGGTAGTCTTCACTGGAAGAATACCAAGATGGAGCATGAGGGGAGGCACCCACAGTTGGATGAATGGGTGTGGATGGTGAGAAAGAAGCTAGAAGGCTACTTGCAAATATATGACACTGGGTAGCAGGAGGCTTGGCTGCGTGGGCTACTCTTAAAGGAGTTTGGCCATCATATGACATATCCTCTTTCAAAGGGTGTGTGGGTGGAAGAAGTCTGGCAGGATAGTTGTATCATAGGGCAGTAAGGAGTATGGATGCATTGTGTTGATATGACATTATTCATATCAAACATTATTTTTTCACCACACGATTGGTATGATAGAGGTATGAGGAGGCAACAAAAAACTTTGTTGCTTGGGTTGTTCTTTGGAGAGCATGGGAAGATTTTCTCTCATACTTTGCATGATATTGCAGGACTGGCAAATGGAACTATCATGGTGCAAAGGGACTACTCCTTAACCTTGGATGATCAGGAGGTACTTCCACTTTGGAGGGAATTTCCTATATGTAGCAGCATTGTGGGAGATGTCTTTAACAATGGGCATGTCAAAAAATGGAGCTATGAGTTGGCAAGAGCCTATTTACATAGGCCAACAACGTTGTTACTTTGGAGCTTAGACTTATTGATGGAGTGTCCCTGGGATCACTTCACATTTGTTGCACTTGGTGGACAAGGAGGAGATGAGATGATGGAGTAGTGGATGGAAATATCTATTATAGATATATGATCTTCTTAACTTGGATTTCCAAGCATAAGAAGGATGATCTTCATCCAACACATGGTTCATTTCTCTTGATGGGAGTATGTCATGCCACTTGGAGGACTTATTCATGGATCCATGTATCATCTTACTTCCAATACATGGTAAGAACCTTGTTTTTTTTATTATCTAACATCGTATTTGCATACTATTACCATTTATATACAGTGCATTGCTCCACAAGAGGGCAAGCCTTTCATTGGGCTCCATGGTCAATTTTGGGCCAAATTATATGATGGAGACAACCATATTTTGTGTGGCATTGGGAAAGTGTTATATTATTTCATGTATGCTCGGTTGATGTACCAAGTCATTTACTATTCAATAGTAGATGTGATGACATACATAACTAGCAATTTGTCAAGAAACAACTTGCCATGCTATTTTCTGAAGTAGCGGTTAGGAAAACTGCGCTGTGACCACTTGGGAAAATATTGGTACCTTTCAACACTATATTAAACCTTCAATATATTTCACATTTGGATGCCATATTATGATCATGTCCTATTCATCATATATGGGGTGGTTTGGGCCAACTTGATTCCCAAGGTTGGAGAGGAGATCTTTGGAGATCTAGTCTTCTTCTTGCCACTTGAGGGAAAATTTATTGCAGCCCAAGATCAACAGATACTCTAGAATTATCATAAGTGGAGAGGAGGACAGTGTGGGGCAGGATATTATGTCTACCATGTTCAGATATTCAACCCACCTACATTGCAGGAGCCAAAGGTGGAGGAGGATTTTCAGGAGTTACCATGTTGGGGTGTAACTCATTTTGCATGGATGATAGCTTGGGGATGGTAGATCCCAATCTACATCAGACATCATGCCTCAAGAATGCCTTTAGACAACCCATTTTTTCCTCCATGGATGTTTTAATTGTACATGATGATAGCTATTTGGGATGCACACCAAAAGGTAGCTTGCATACTTGGGAGGGGCAACTTGGAGATGTATTGATGAGATAGCATCTTGATCCTTGGAGGATTTTATCATATGACAATGCTGCAGGGGGAGAAGAGGAGGCTCTTTAGTTCTATCCTTGCATTTTCTTAATGACAAGCAACATTTGGGAGGGGAGGACTGTAATATTCCAAAATTAGCATGCAGCTAATTGGAATATTGATTTTTGTTGTTTACACTTAGGAGATGCATAAATGGGTAAGGAGGCCCATACATTTCAGAAATAGGAAAAAAATCCCTCATAATGTGAAAATTCATCATCATGGGAGCTGGATTTCACACTCTCATGTGTGAAAAGGGACATTTGCATGTGGACAAGGTCAAGTTTGACCAAGTAAACAACATTGGGATAAGAGGTGGAGATCATCTATGGAGATAGCGCAGTGATAGTGGGAGGAATATTCCTTGGTGGAGGAAACCCTAATGAGTGGAACCCAAGGTGAGAGGGCTTCCATTTGTATAAAATGAGGGCAAGGCAGCCATATGATCTTATGTTATGGATTATTGATTTTGTGTTCTGTTAGACTATTGTGCTTTCTTCAACTATTTAGTTGAGATTTATGTGCTGCTTAGCACAAGGCATTATTGTTTAGGAATGCCTTCTCCTTTCAAGGGAGGCCTCTTGAGGGACCTTGTACTTAATTTCTCCAAATTCAGGCTTCAGTCCAAGCCACCTCCTTCAGGTACAACGTTATTTCTGCAGTAGTATAAAGTTTTTTTGTAGGCTGTTGCAGTGGAGGTTTCACAACATCACTTCCGGAGCTTATTTTTCAAAGGAGGAAGCCTACTTTCCTTTGGGAGATTAGTGAGGAAGAATTTGAGATTATTTCAATATATTGGCATTAGGCCAACCATTTTCCATCATCTACAGTGTAGTCCCTCTCCTTGACTGCGTTATTTTCAGTGAGTATTTGCAGTGAGGGTTTGTAGATTGTTTGGAGGGTGAGATCTTCAGTGTTAGGATCAGCCTTTCACTTGGAAGATTAATAGGAGGAGGTATATTTAGCTTATGCATCATCTTTATCCATCTCCATCAAGCTATTTATTTGCAGCTATGATTCATTCTTAGGCCTACAACTCAATCATTTTTGTATTCAGGGATAAACCGCTTGTTTTTGAGCTAGTTTCCTAAGGAAAGGGTCAATCCTTCTTCCAGAAAGCTAGAAAAGGGGATTCTCATATATTTCTTGTATCATTCAGCTATATGTGTGTAAATATGTGGTAATAATGCATTATTTCATAGTTTTTTGTGTAGATATACTCTTTTGTACACATGCTTTCAAGAAACCTTTGTCGAGTTATCTCAATAATGTATTGAAGAGGCTAGATCTCTATTTTCTCAGCATATTTCTTAATAAAACTCTAGATCTATGGTTTCCTATAATATTTGTGCAGAAACCCTCATTAAATCATGCAGTCACTTGCTTCATAAATATTGCATGGTGTAAGTCATGGGATTTGGGTGTTTTTAAGCCATTTTGAGGCTGGGAGATCTGTTTAACTTAGAAAAAGGGATTTTTTTCTGATCCCCTTTCGTATTTGAGGGGCATAGTAGATATTCTAAGGGATATAAGTGTTATTTCTTACTTTTCTAGCATAATGTTCTGGAAATAACATTTTTTATGGTCAATATTGCTGAATTTTCCCTTTTGGGATATTACAAGGCATCTTCAGAAGCTAAGGATAATAGAATTAAATCACTTGAAGAATTGGTCATGGAGGTCGGATATGATCCAAAGAACATCAAAGTGGCTGAAGATCTTATCAAGAAGAATAATGCAGACACTGTTTCATTGAAGAAGCAGCTGAAATTACCTCCCACTGAACATCCACAAACTAAAGAAGTTTTGGAGAATGAAGATCAGAAATATGAAATGATGAATCTCATCATTCATTTGACAGCTCAACTAAAAGAGATGGAGAATGAAATGGATAAATTAGTGCCGGAAAATAAGGCTAGCATGGAAGCAGTTATTGTTACTGCCATTCCCATAGCTTCAACTTCAGCTTCAGTGGCTACAACCATCCCAACTACTACAGTAATTCCAGTGAAAACAGAAGTTTCATCCACACTAGCTACAGTAGCAACTCATCCCAAGGTTGAAGCAGGTAAATTGATTAAAGCTATGGAAGACATGTCAATCCAAACAAATGAGATTAATAGACTTAAAGAACAAATAAAAACTCTAGAAGATGAAAATAAGTTGGTACAAATAATGCATAAATCAGAAACTCAGCAATAAAATAGATTGACTAATAGAATACAAAAGTTAGAAAAATAATTGACATTGAAAGAACCACTAGCACAAGAAAAGCAACAACTATGGGCCAATATCATTAACTCTATTAATGATATTTAGCCTTCCATCCAAGTCATATTTGAATAGAAATATTTGACAAAATAAGCAAGTGAGGCTATTCATAAAGTCAAAGAAGAACTTGGTAAGAAGACAAAGGAGGCCACTAAGATAATTAAGTTTCTCAATTCTAAGGACAAGCAAGAATTAGAAGAAATTGGCATAAGTGACATAACAAAAATAATATTAGAGGTAAAAAGGGTAATTTCCAAGAGGAACCTAATAACACAACTTGAATACAAGTGTCAAACCATGGAGCTTGTAGTGAATAGATTCATGATCAAATTTGATATTTTGAGGCAGAAAGGTCTACCTAATCCTTTAGTGATTAATGAAAGATTGATGAGACATGAATATTATGATAGGAAGATCAGATAAATGGCTAAAGAACAATCCAAAAATTCCTCTATGAAAGGAATTCCTACAAGTAAAGTACTCTATCAAACATTTGAAAATCTCTTTTACCTCGAGCATGAGCTAAATCATCTCTTTATAAACAAGCCTACATTTGTAAAATATACTGAGGCAGATGAGATTTATAGGAGAATGCTAAAAATTAAATTTCCAAATGAAGAGGCTTGGGAAAATTTGTATGATATACTTCGAAAGGCAAAAGTAAAGCAGGTAAAAGAGAGACAAGGTCAAAGGTGAAAACAGAACAAGGAGACAAAGCAGTAAAGTAAAAGAGGAATTTACTGAGACATTTAAAAGTAAAGAAGGTTAAAAGAGAAGATAGGTCAAAGTAAAAATAGAGCATGTAGTTTAAAGAGAAAACACAGAGTTTAAAGATAAAATCGGATAAAAGGTAGACAGTGTAAAGATACAGCCAGTGTAAAAGCAATAGTTAGAGAGATAAAGCAGCAAAAGATCAAAGAAGCAAACAACAAACCAATAAATAGGGACAACTTGCATTTAGTTACATAGGTGTCTCTATCTTCTTGCATGAAGATATTATATTTCCCTTGAATAATTCCTAAATCAGTTTTAGGATATTTTGTATTAGTTTTTGTATAAATACTTCATAATTCGAAGTATTAAGTGTGGATTCCTGAACATTTCTATAGTTGTAATTTATCTAAGTACCTGAGGGTTTATTGTACCATTTTCAAGTCAATATACAGGACAAATAATAAAGGCATTTCATTACAGGATTCATGTGTTGAGCGAATTCAGTGAAGTATATTTCAATTATTCATGTTTTTCCTTAAGTATTCCATAAACTTTCATGTTTTCCAAATTTAAATGTTATAACAGGAATATTATTGCAAAATTTGTTGAATTACAATCTGTTTTGAATTGCTATTTATTTTAATGTTTTCCTCTCATATCTAGATCTAAGAATCTTTAATTTCTCTCCCATCCCGATTGACCTGTGTCACCTTCCTTCATTATTAGGTTTAAGGAATCCTTAACTGCTCCTTGATCCTGATTGAAAAACACTTCACCATTCAGCGTAAATTATCTTATTTTTCTCAGCTACCTTTCCCTGTGAACACTTCCTTTAGAACTTGATTCTTTCATGTTTTCTTGATACATTGAATCCATATCCCAATGTAAAATAGACATACATCTATCCATATAAATATTTAATTCCACCAACAAATCAAAATCAAACCAAATCAATCTTACATAACTAGCCTAAAATCAATTAAAACAACAAAGTTAAGTCATTAAGAGAGAGAAATCCCTGATCATTAGGAAGGCTAGATCCTGATCTCAGAAGTAGGTTGATAGTTACCTCTAATATTTATTTAAACACACATAGGAACCCTTGGAAATTATTGGAGTGATAACATACTAGCGACCATACTGGGGAAATCAATCCCTAGTTTAAACAGATCTTAAAAAGAAACAATTCTTTTCACTTTTTGCATTAATATTTGAAAGGGTTGTCAAAAAATTTCATTGAAAATTAAAATTTTGGCTTCTAAAAGAAAATACTAGACCAGGGCTCATCCTAATCCACAACCTGCTATAATTGTTGATGATCCTGACATAATTTTAAGAAAAACCAAAAAAGTAGAAAGCCTACGGAATAGTAGTCAATTAATCAAAGAAAATTCAATCCCTAAAGAATTATCAAATATACAGGATATTCAATTTGATTTGTCATTTGAAAATTATTTATTTAGAACCAAATCCAAAAATTCAATCTATGATAGTGCAATAGATCCTAATTTTATTCAATTTATTGGAGAAAAGAAGGAAACTATACAACTTGACACAGATCAACAAATTCTAGAGACTTTTGATAAACTTGATGCTTTTAATACAACTTTGATTAAGGATATAGATGATGCCTATTTTCAACATTCTGTTGAATTAGCTGCTCTAAATTATTTTACCCCTAAGCATTCTACCATTCCTTCAAATACTGTAGATACATCTTTATTTAGTACCACATCATCTATAATATCCACCACACTTCATTCTACAAAATCATTCATCTCCAAGCTTCCTCTTCAACCTAGAGTTTTATTTCCATCTCCAAACACTTCAAGTTCATCTTCTATCACTTCTGCTACATTTTCTAGTACTTCAACCTCATTTCCAAGTACATATGCAAGCACTTCAACTTCATCTCTGAGTACATCTTCTATTATCCCAAGCTCATCTGCAAGTACTTCAACCTCATCACCGAGCACCACAAATTTACCTCCCAGAAAAACTAACATCTTAGCCATGGTAGCTAGATATACCCCTTTGGTTTTACCAGCTCAATTACATGCCATGCCCTAGGATTACCAAAGTAAAATCTTTTAGTTTGATGGTATAAGTCAATATACTTCTCAGCAACATGTTAATAAAATTATTGATTACTTTGAATTACATGAAATTGATGAAGATGATGTTCAAATGAGATTTTTTTCCCAAACATTAACAGAAGATGTAAAGAAATGGTTTAAATATTTACCTGCCAATCATATAGCTGATTTAGCTGCTTTTAATCAATTATTTATCAATATATGGTAAAGAAAGAAAAACCCCTTACAAATATTATCTTAATATGGAAACATTAGAAGAGCTCTGAATGAATTTGTTCAGGATTATTGTACTAGGTTCAACAGAATTATAATGCAATCCCAGTTAATATCAAACCTCCACCAGATCTAGCTTTAATCAAATTTCTAGATGGTTTTGATACTAATATGTCTTATCAATTGATAGAAAGAAACCTTGAAACATTAGAATAGATGCAAAGTAATGCGGTTAGTGTAGAAGCTAACTTGTTAGTTAAAAGGGCTAGGATAAGAAATGAAAGAAGAGTTACCATTAAGGATGAACCATCCACATCAGACAGTAAGATAGATAGTTTAGCTAAGAATATGGAAAGAATAATGGATAAAATAAAAATTATAGAAAGAAAACTTCAGTGGGATAATAAAAGCAAGGTCCTCAAATCAGAAATCTCAACTTTAGGAAGAATACCAATACTAGTAAATAAAGAGAAACAAAGCCTGATCAAATTGATTAGGCCACCTTTCCAAGAAAAATATGCAGAGAGTTACCAAAAAAATGATGAAGACTAGGACAACCAGATTAACTTAATGGGTATAAATGATGATAATACTATTTTTCTTACCCAAGAAGAACGGGAATTATACATGCTACAACAATTACAATTAGAATCTGGGGAGTCCTTTGACTATAAACAAGGCTATGAATCTGCAATATATTAATTTCACAAACAATATAGCCTTAGAAGTAAGAATAACACAGAAGCCCCTACTAAGAAAATAGTCCAAACTCAGACCAAGAAAACAGTAGAAGCTCATGTGTCCAAAGTGTTACAAATTCTCCCTAGAGAAACTCAGAAAACATCCAGTGCAAAAGTTGCACCCAATCCAAAAATTGTAGATATAACATCAACTGATACTCAAACATTTGTTGATACTCAAATATCAACTACTGCTAAAACTACAACTGCCACTCAGACTGTTCCAGAGAAGAAAATTGAAAATAAAATCGTGGAAAAACAAAATGAAATACCAACTGTGGATAAAAAAGGACAAAAACACTCAAACTATAATTGTTAAAGAGGAAATCATTCAGTTAGGAAAAACTCAAGTCCCATTTAATATCCAAAATGAAATAGCCAAATTGAAAATACCAGTTCCTTTAACATATTGGTGAAAAATGATTTATACAAAACCCAAATCACTGAAACATTGAACATAAGTGAAGGAGAAGATTTTGTTAACCTCAATGATGACCAACCAGAGTTACTATTTTGTCCATATGTAAATGGGAAACATCAAGAAGGTGGTGTCCCTCCAATCTACATTAGCTTGAGAATTTATGACAACAAACTACACAATGCTATGTTAGATTCAGGAGCATCCCACAATTTAATGCCTAAGGAAATCATGGAAACATTTAATCTAGATATCACGAGACCATACAAAGATCTTTTCTCCTTTGGTTCTAGTAAAGTTAAATGTCTTGGCCTGATAAAATACCTGTGTATCACTTTAGTCCAATACCTAGCTAAGAGTATTGTCATGGATATTATAGTTGTTGATATCCCTCCAAAGTATGGAATATTATTATCTCACTCATGGGAGAAAAATGACAGGGTTCACTACCATTAGACATATCATATGCAATAATTTCTATATTTGGTCAGCCCAAAAAGCTTTATAGAGAAACTTTGATGAAGTACATGGTCCATAGTGTAGAAAAACCACAGAATTATCCTATTTATTCTGTGCATTATGATATGGATTATTTCATCTTATGCAATTCAGACACTGGCACAAATAAAAACACAATAGTAGAACAGAAACATAAAGAAATTGACAATGAAAATATATTTCATGAATCTATGTGGCACTTAGATTTCGATGGTTCTGTAAACAGATTAGGAGCATGAGGTGGAATATGGATTTATAACTTAGAGAAGGATCATTCAGAAGGTCATGCCTTTATGTTACTTTAAATGCACTAATAACATGGCATAGTATGAAGCATTAATCCTAGGACTACAAATTGTAATAAAACTTGGAGCCAAGAGAGTTTCTATCTTGGGAGACTCAGAATTAATCATAAAACGAATTAGATGAGAGTATCTTGTGAATAATCCTAGACTTAGCCAATATAGAGAAACCATTCTAGATCTGATTAATTGTTTTCTTGAAACTGACTTTGTTGTTATTCCAAGGAAACAAAACATGCAAGCTCACAGTTTGGCTACTTTTCCAGCACGTGCAGATTCCCTTTTTAGCCAAATCACCAATACACTACAGAGGTAAGACATAGGAAAAATATACCAGATAATTTGAAATATTGGCAGATATTTTCACAAGATTCTCAAATCTATAATTATATGAATGCTGAGGGAGAATTTAAAAATTGTAATATAGATATTGATTGTACAGTATGTTACACAATAAATAGTGATTTAGATGTAAATGATAAAACTGAACCAACTAGATTTACTAAAGTAGAGATAGATAAATTAGAAATAGTAGTAATAGAGGAAATAACAAATGATGAATCAGAGATTTTAAACCTTAAAGATAATTTTTTGCCTAAGGGATTAGCCCCATTAGAAGATATTTTTTATTCCCATGATGTAGCTAGAAAACCAAAAATGGAACCCTTAAGATCAGAGATAGAAGAATGTAACATAGGAACAAAAGAAAAACCCAAGCTTATAAAAATATCCAAAGCATTACCTTCAGAAGAAAAGTTGAAATACATAAGTTTGGTTAAATAATTTCAAGATGTGTTTGCCTGGAGTTATGAAGACCTCAAGTCTTATGACACCAACATTATACAACATAAAATACCCATCAAAGAAAATCAGAAAACCTTTAAAAAAAAGCTTAGGCGAATTAATCCAGTTCTTATGCCATTGATAGAAAAAGAGGTTAAAAAGATATATGAAGCACAACTCATAGCACCTATTAGATATTCTGATTGGGTCTCAAATTTAGTTCCCACTAGAAAGAAAATAGGGGAAATGAGACTCTGTGTTGATTTCTAAAACTTAAACAAAGTGTCAATAAAAGATAACTATCCTCTCCCAAAATGGACCATATTTTACAGCGGGTAGTATGGTCATCCAAAATTTCATTGCTTGATGGATTCTCTGGATACAATCAAATCTTAGTTCATCTGAAATATCAAGCAAAGACAAAATTTACCACTCCCTGGGGAACTTTCATCTATTTGAAAATTCCCTTTGGATTGATGAATGCAGGAGCTAAATTCCAAAGAGCTATGGATATAGATTTTGCCAAAGAAATCCATGACCTTTTAGTCATTTATCTAGATAATATAACAGTGTTTTCCTATAGAAATTATACATGATGCATGTATATTACCGGACTCTCCTGATCTAACAAATTAATCTTATGTTAAATACAAAATCCTTCTACCTAATTCTTTGCGGAAATTAAATCGCCAATTGCAAACACATATGAAGCAAATCAATCGCACATAAACACAGTTGTTCGGGAAAGCTTAAAGCTAAAAACCCCAACTATCATATATTATGTATATCAATGCAACATGTAACAATATCATACAAAGATTAGTACATCAAGCTCTCCGTACAACCAACAATCATTACACACTGTCATGAAGAAATTTGCATATCTATGCACCAATTTCTTGCCTCCTGTCAGTCTGTCTCCATTGTGCAATCCCTGCTAAAGAATACCCCTGAATGAATTCGAATTGGCCTTTCCTTGACTGCGCAATCCTCATTGGCATCTCCAATGTGTGTCAGATGCATTGAATGGATCACTATAGTCACAACAAATAGTCCATCTCACCCTTTCACCTATCTCTCCACCGGGTCTCCACTGGAACTGACATGCAAGTAGTTAACTACTATATTTGTTTAGTTGCAAGTGAGTCTCTAGTTGTGAATTAATTAATAATGAATTCAATACACTCTCACTAGTGTATCTTCAGTTATAACTAGATAAAACTAGCACTACTGAGTTTAACTCACTTAACTGAGTTAAACTAAATAATAGCTCACATAACTACTCTTCCAACTCTATCAAAACTTGCCACTATCAGTTAAACTGAGTCCTCCATGCATGAGTCACCAAACACCCTAAGAATTGTGTAATTCCTTTAGCCCACTTATTTTCCAAATCTTCTCACTGAAATAAAGTTCTCCAAGTGAATAAGTTGATATTTATTGTTGGATTATTATTAAGGGCTAATAATAATCGACATGCATCTATTTTTAGATTAGCGATCTATAAATAGACTTCGCCCAATCTTCCAAAAATATAATCTCATCTATTTTTACAACTTGATCAACCATCTATAAATAGCTTCCTGCTACTTATAGAATATGCTCAACATGTCTAAAAATAGACATACATCTAAAAATAGCCTACGGGCCCCACTTAATGAAGGTGCTTAATTTTCACTAAGTTCATCATCTTGTTGAATCTCAACACTCCCTCTAAAAAATATAGGGATTATCCTTCACCCCGATCCTGCCTCTATGGTATTTGAATTTTCTCTTGGTGAGCGCCTTAGTCAGAATATCTACATCCTGATCTTCCATAGGAATGTACTGAAGCAACATGATCTTCTACTGCACACAATCTCTGATATGATGATACCATGTATCTGTATGCTTAGACCTATCATGAAACATAGGATTAATCAAGAGTTTAATGCAAATCTAATTATCACAATGTATCACTGTAGGATCTAAATGAGAACCGAACAAACCGACCAGGATCTTCCTCATCCAGATAGCCTCACATGAAGCTTGAGTTGCTACCATGTATTATACTTCCACTAAACTGAGTGCCACGGATCTTTGTTTCCTGTTGTACTAAGAAACTGTTGTAGATATGATACTGAAAATCCCTCCTGATGTGCTATTTTTGTCCATTAGGCAGCCTGACCAATCTGCATCCATGAATCCATGCAACTTCACCTCATCTGTCTGTCTCTACCATAAGCCATACTCAGATGTGCCCCTAAGATATCTCAGGACATGCTTGCCTTCCTTCCAAAAGAGCTTGGTAGGCTTAACCATCGCTTGACTAAGCCAGTTCACTGCATATCATATGTCTAGTCTTGTATTAACTAAATACATGAGCGAACCCACCAATTTTCGATAGATAGTAGCATCCACTACCTCTGCTGATGTAGAATCCTCTTTCCCCCAATTTCCTAGAAGAGGAGTATCCATGAGCTTGCAGTCTTGTATGTGAAACTTACCAAGTATCTCCCGAGCATACTTGCCTTGAGACACAAACAGTTCACCTTCTCGTTGCCATATTTCCAATCCAAGGAAATAATGAAGGAGGCCCAAATCCTTCATCTCAAACTCCTTTTCAAGATCTTCCTTGCATGAGTGTATCAACTCCTCATCACTCGTTAGTATTAAATCATAAACATAAATAACAATTATTAAAAGCTTACCCTCCACCACAATTTGGTATAGGTTTGCATCTGCCTCGCTCTTGGTGAATCCAAGTCCAGTGAAATAGTTGTCGATCTATGTGTAACAAGCATGGGGTGCTTGATTTAGCCCATACAACACTCTTTTGAGTCTACACACATGCAACTCACTGTTGAAGATCTCAAATCCTTCGGGCTGCTCAATGCACACTTCTTCCTCAATGATCCCATTAAGGAACACAGTCTTCACATCCATTTGATGAATGTGCCATTTGCGTTCAGAGAGCAAGGATGGTCCTTATGGAAGAATACAGTGTGATAGGTGCAAAGGTTTCTTCATAATAAATCCCCTCGATCTGTGATAAGGCTTGGGCAGCAAATATTTCCTTATACTTATCAACACTCTCATCAGTAGCTTGCTTTACTTTTCAGATCCATCTTGAACCTACCATTGATTTACCAATCGGCCTTGGAACAATCTCCCAAGCATTGTTTCTGACAATGGAGTCATACTTCTCCACCATGTAATCTACCCATGTGGGCTCCTACGCTGATTCCTAAAAGGAAGATGGATATGTCATGATACACTTTCTCATGAGAACCATGTATCTAGTGAATCAGACAGGTGACTGTCTCTATCTGCACTGTGATGTAAGGACTCCTACATTCTGTGCCACATCAAGCTTCAACCTCTCAAGTTTTGTGGTACCTCTTCTGCCTGTTTTGGTGTTTGGCTCTACATGATTGGACTCCTCCACTCCATGATCCTCCTCTTGTAGTTGATCCACATATTGAGGCTCATCTTTGGGAACAAGAAGTTCCTCCTCTGCATGCAAGTGTAGCTCCCTCTCAAGCGACAACTTCATGGTTTTCTCGTCATTGAATTTTATATCCCGTCGCACCACAGTCACCCGACTATTTGGAAAATACAAATAATAATTATGGGTTGTTTCTATGTACCCCACAAATATCCCAACTTCTGCAGTCGGCTCAAACTCTTCCTAGTGTCCTTTGTCACATGAATGTAAATAGATGAGCCAAAAATATTCAAATGAGAAATATCAGGCTTGTTACGAGTAAAATCTTCTTCAGGTGTACTCATGCCAAGTACTCTATTAGGACAATGGTTTTGCACATAAACCATAGTGTTGCATGCTTCCACCCATAAGTGCATCAGTAGGCCTTGGTCATGCAGCATAGCTCGTGCAGCACCCACGATTGTTCTGTTCTTCATCTCTGTGACCCCATTCTGCTCTGGGTTATGAGGCGCTATGAGTTCTCTTCTAATTCCTTCTTTTCTACAAAAGGATTTGAATTCGTTCGATATATATTCACCACCATTATCGCTCCGTAGAGCCTTCACTTGCTTACCCGAATCCTTCTCCACCAATGCTTTAAACTCATATAAATTTGAGAATGTTTCACTCTTCTTCTACATGAAGAATATCTAGCATATACGACAATATTCATCAACAAATATAACATAATATCTGTGTTTTTTTGTTGAAGAAACCGAGAAAGGTCCACACATGTCTGTGTGAATTCTCTCCAGGATCACCGAAGCACGGTTCTCATTCTCATGAAAGGTGGTCTTCACAAACTTACCCATAAAGTAGCATATCCCTGCACCGATCCGGGACCGTGCAAGAGTACCCTGGGAAGTCCAGTAAGAAGAATTTACTACAAAAATATTCAAGGCGCCATGGGTGAGCATGGCCCAATCTCCCGTGCTGCCATAATTCACCCTCAATCTCGGCTCACCACTTCTTTCCGTCGGCTCCACGCTGCCGTTAAACTATACCTCTATATTGTAGTGATTGTTATTCCTAATCCCTATCCTCTGGTTTGAACCATTGTTTTATGTCGTAGGAAAATATTTTCCTCATTGAAAACAATGCTTATAACCTTTGTCCTCCAACATCGCAACCGAGTCCAAGTTCCTTCACCCGAAACATACAAAATATAGCCATCAGAATGGTTTACCCCGACTCCCTCTCAAATTTAATGGTTCCAATGCCGCAGCAATATATCTATCATCGCTACCCATCTCTATATGCATTTGGAGATCTTCTCTCCAAGTCACTAAACAACCCCTTGTCTCTCGTCACATGGAAAGACGCACCATTATCAAGATACCACACCGATCCCATTGAGCTTGAAACGAAGAATGTGATCAAAGAGAAATCAATTTCAAATTGTGAGGCTAAGACCTCTCCAACTGCAGCTCCAGCAGCCTTCTTGTTCTTATTTTTCTGTGGGAAGTTAGTGGCGAGATGCTCATGTTCGTGACAGTGAAAACACTTCACTTTGGACAAATCCAGCTTCTTGCTTTTAGCCATGGATTTTGGATGGGATTTCTTCCCCTTCCATTTCCTTTATTTGGAAACCAAATTTCAATTCTCTTCATCATCATTCTTCTATGAAGAGCCATCCTTGGTACTTCGCCTTATCTCCTCCTGCATAAGATCCGACCAAAGTTGCTCCCAACCCGGCAATTTCTTCTGTCCATTGACAGAGTCTTTGTAGCTATGTCAACTCTTCGGAAGCCCAAGGAGAGCCAAGCTCACCAATTCATCATCCGCAACTGTGATTCCCACACTCCCCAGCTCATCCCTACATTGGACAAACTTCATGAGATATTTTGGAATATTGTCGCCCTTCTCGATTTTGATTTTTCTGAGCTTATATTTCAGCGCCAACTTCCTATGGTCGTTGCTGCTTTGGAAAATATCTTTCAAAACCTTCCACATTTCAAATGGAGTGGATTTCCCATGAAGGCTTGACAAAATATGGTCCTTCACACCTTCCAACAGAATTTTTCTTCTCTTCACTACCTTTTTTTGCCAGGTGTCAAGTACTGCAGCATTCGCCGAAGTGGGCCTAGGAACATCGCTATCGATGAACTCCTTCAGACCATTGTCTTCAAGCACCACCTCCATCCTATCCTTCTAGGCTATGTATTTTGAGCTACCCTCAAGGGCATACTCCAACCGCAACCCATTGAAAGCCATTTCAATTTATACTCAACTGTCACACCAAGAAATTCTTGCAGCAAATTCAAATTGTCCACCGGCACAAAACTCAGGACCGCTTCAACATTGAAATATCCAGTGAGTAAAACTACTCTGATACCATGTATAAATTATACAAGATGAATTTATATTATTAGACTCTCCTGATCTAACAAATTAATCTTATGTTAAATACAGAATCCTTCCACTTAATTCTTTGCGGAAATTAAATCGCCGATTGCAAACACATATGAAGAAAATCAATCGCACATAAACACAGTTGTTTAACGAGAAAGCTTAAAGCTAAAACCCCCAACTATCATATATTATGTATATCAATGGAACATGTAACAATCTCATACAAAGATTAGTACATCAAGCTCTCAGTACAATGAACAATCATTACACACTATCATGCAGAAATTTGCATATCTATGCACCAATTTCTTGCCTCCTGACAACTTGCCTCCACTGCGCACCATGCTGAATAAGACCCCTGAATGAATTCGAATTGGCCTTGCCTTTACTGCACAATCCTCATTGGAATATCCAATGTGTGTCAGATGCATTTAATGCATCACTATAGTCACAACAGATAGTCCATCTCACCCTTTCAGCTATCTCTCCACTAAGTCTCCACTGGAATTGACATGCAAGTAGTTAAATGTTGTGTTTGTTCAGTTGCAAGTGAGTCTCTAGTTGTGAATTAATTAAATAATTAATTCACTAAAATCTCACTAGTGTATCTTCAGTTAGAACTAGACACAACTAGCACAACTGAGATTAACTCACTTAACTGAGTTAAATTAAATAATAGCTCACATAACTACTCTTCCATCTCTGTCACAACTTTCCACTATCAGTTATAACTGATTCATCCATGCATGAGTCACCAACGACCCTAGGAATTGCGTAATTCCTTCATCCCACTGATTTTCCAAATCTGTTCACTACAATAAAGTGCTCCAAGAGAATAAGTTGATATTTATTGTCGAACTATTATTAAGGGATAATAATAATCGACATGCATCTATTTTTAGATTAGCGATCTATAAATAGACTTCGCCCAATCTTCTAAAAATAGAATCTCATCTATTTTTCCAACTTGATAAACCATCTACAAATAGCTTCCTGCTACTTATAGAATATTCTCACCATGTCTAAAAATATACATACACCCAAAAATAGCCTGCGGGCCCCACTTAATGAAGGTGCTTAATTTTCACTAATCTCATCATCTTGTTGAATCTCAAAAAAATATATATAATGAACATCTAGATCATTTGAGAATGGTTTTCATTAAATGAAAAAAAATTGGTATTTCCTTGAATCCCAAAAAGGCACTTTTTGGACTAGAAGAAGGTAAACTCATAGGGCACATAATTTCAAAAGAGGGAATTAGAATAGATCCAACTAGAATAGAGGCAATCTTAAACATAAGTCATCCTAGAAACATCAAGGAATTGCAAGCATTCTTATGTAAAATAAACTTTCTTAGAAGATTCATGAATTTCTAATTTAGCAGAACTAATCATAGAATTGAATAACATTTTAAATAAAGATTCAACACTTAAATGGATAGTAGAGGCTAAAAATTCTTTTGAAGAAATAAAACAAGCTCTTACTAAGACATCTGTCCTCATAAGTCCTGATTTCAAAAAATATTTTATAATTTTTTCTTTTGCTTCAGAACACACCATTGCAGCAGCCTTGCTGCAAAAGAATGATGAGGGTTATGAACAACCCATTGCTTTTTTCAGAAAATATTTGAGAGATGCAACACTAAAGTACAATATAATGGAAAAACAAGAATTTTCTTTAGTGAAAGCTATAAAATACTTCAGAGTGTATATTTTATACTCACACATAATTTCATATGTTCCAAATTCATTAGTAAAGGACATTATGACTCAGAATGGGCCTGATGGAAACATAGGCAAATGGATTGCCACTATATTGGAATATGACATTGCAATAAATCCTACAAAATTGATTAAAGGCCAAGGTTTAGCCAAACTCATGGCTGAATCAAATAGTCAAGCCTTAGATATAAATTTTATTGCAGCAATAAATGATTAGGAATAGATGGCGACTCCACAGATCAGTGAAGCTTTTTTAGATTCACCATGGTATGCAAATATCATATTTGTTTTACTCAACCTACAAGCTCCTCCTGGTTTATCTAGAACTAAAGGTAGATTCTTAAAATTAAAAGAAATGAAATATTGTATCATAGATAATGCTTTATTTTGGAAAGATCGTGGTGGCATTCTATTAAATTGTTTATTAAAATATGAAGCTGATAAAGTTATGCAAGAATTTCATGAAAGTGACTGTGGAGGACACCTTTATTGGAAATCAACTACTGATAAAATCTTGAGGGAAGGTTTTTACTAGCCCACTCTTTTTGTAGATGTCATAAAGTATGTGACCTCATATCACAAATGCCAGATATTTGAAGGGAAGAAGAAACTCTTACCATTACGGCTCAAACCTATCTCCACAAAAATGTCATTTCAGCAATGGGGTTTAAACTTCATTGGAGAAATTCACCAACCCTCCTTAGCCGAGCATAAATGGATTTTTACATCCACTGATTACTTCACCAAGTGGATAGAAGCCATTCCTTCTATACAAGCCACTGATTCTGTCATTATCACATTCCTTGAAAACAACATTCTTTCTAGATTTGGATGCCCACAAAATCTCATTACTAATAATGCAACTGCTTTCAAATCCAATAAAATGATAGAGTTTTGTAACAAATACCATATCAACCTTGGCCATTCCACTCCCTATTACCCTCAAGGTAATGGACTAGCAGAATCTTCAAACAAAAGCTCGGTTAATATTATAAAAAAGTTGTTAGAAGACAACAAGAAGACCTAGAATAAAAGGTTGGTTAATGCCTTATGGGAAGACATACTAACTACCAAAAAATATATTGGTACATCTCCCTATCAATTGGTATATGGGATGGATGTTGTTTTTCCATCCTCATTGGGAGTGCTAGTGATGAAAATAATTCAAGAGTTGCAAGTAGAACCAAATTATATCCAAAGGAGGATAAATCAGAAAATACATTTGCAACAAACCAGGGAAGAAGTCTATGTCAAATCACAAGTTATCCAAGACAAAAAAAGAAATATTTTTTATAAGAAAACCAAAGAAGATGAATTTCACATAGGTGATAAACTACTCAAATGGGATTATAGAATAGAAGAAAAAGGAAAACATCGTAAATTTGATTTTCTTTGGAAAGGTGCATACATCATTTATGGTTACAGATTTTCTTGAAGGAGTTAGATGGATCAGATCTACCAGGTGGACCAGTTAATGGTAGAATGCTGAAGCATTAATTTTCTCGAGATTAACTATTATTTCATTATACTTTATTTTACTTTTCTCATTTTAAATACCATTGTAAAGTTTATATTGGATTGGATGACTATATTCTGAATTTGAAGCCCGGAGAGAAGGCCCTAAGCTTTGGAAGGTATAACATCTTATGATTGAACAAAGGTGAGCTCAGAAAATAGTTTGAAGGCAAGAAAAGTCAAGGTTCCAAGGTTGATCAACAAGTTCTTGACATTTCACGAGGAAATTCCATCCCCAAGTGGAGCCACTGTTAGGGTCCTATAATAATAGGGATCATAATTTTGAATTGACTATGTTAAAGTCTTGTAATATCGTACATATTTTGCTTTCTGCAAATGTTTTCCCATATTAAAAAATGAAAAGAGGGTAATTCCTAAAAGACAAATCAAAGGACTAAAAGAAAAATATCAAAAAATAATATAAAGTATCAACCCCACAAAAGACATAAAAATAGATCCTGAAAGTGTTGCACAATCAAATGCCACTACTTTTAGTTACTTTTGCAAATAAAAATTGTGTGCAAATTTCCCAAAATGCCACAATCCATGAATATCAAACAGTTTAATCTTGATTCATTCATGTTTTAAATTTCAAGTAATGATAGTTAGTGAATAAATATATGGCCAAACCATTTAATCTTGGAAGATCAGTAGTTAGGTAGAGAATAAAAATGAACTCATCAGTTTAATATAAGCCATTAGAAGTTATAAGGTTAGAATTAGATTAGTTTTCTTATCAAAAGAAAATAAAAGGGTCAGCAAGCTCGAATTCACCCAATAAATGAAGTAAAAAATGTTAGGGTAAATGAAGGGTAGGAAGAAGCACTTTTAAAGGTCCTGAAAAGCATCAATTGGTTCATCTCATATCTCCAATATTCCCCTAAAATCCCTTCCCCTTGCTTAAAACCCTATTGCCACTCTGAGAAGGAATTTTCCTTTGTAAAATAACCCTTTCCCCTTATTTCACCCCTTTTCCCTTCCTAAAACCCCTTTCCCCAGTTAAAAAACACATTTTCTTTGAAAATTAACTTCCCTTACTAATTCCCCCTTTTTCCATTTAAAACATGCAAAATCCACTTATCCTAAGTTTTAAATGTTTGAAAAATATCGAGCCCCACAGTAAATCCCTTCCCAATATCTTTTTAACACATATTCCTAATATATTTTTAACATCCCCCCGCTTTATTTATTACATTAAAACCCCCCTACCACTCTTATATATATCCTGACTATATCCTTATTTTTTTTTAAACTATAGTTTGTACATATTATACTAATTCCCCGTTGTAATATGTTCTCGGGCGCACTTTTAATTAACCATACCTTGCATATTACTCCCCGTCGATTGTTTACCCAACCCACATCTATTATTAACATTCGCATACATCAAACAAACCCTTCGCATATAAGTCACCCTGGGTCCCACCTATCAAATCCTCCCATTTCATCCAACTGTCTTATTGGCCCAATCCTAATCTAACAACTCCCAAGACCTTTCGCACTCTCCATTCCCTGATGTTTAAAACCATTGTGGCGGTGTGAAATTTGTTGTTTCACACCCCCACCCATTTTCTACGTGGTGCCCCGACATTTCATCGCACTCCCCAGCCCGGCAAAACCACCCCACTTTACCGCTTTTCACGATGATAAACCAATAAACCATCCCCGCGCGTTATGATGAAAACCGTTATTGTTCAAATTCAACTCTACACCAATGCTTAACCACCTCCGGTTAAAATCCATATAGCTCACCCGAAACAAGTTTTTCCCTTATTGCTTTTAATATGCAAAAATTGTTTGTTTGCACAACATAACCATTGCCAACCTATTGTAAAGCTAATCCAGACTAGAATTCAATATTATTTTTATCAGAACCTTGGCCGACCCATTTTAAAGACATTGCTGACTCAAATTTGAAGCATTATAAGACCAAGGAAAGCCCCTGTTGCTTCTAGAACCCATTCTGCATACCAAAACTCTGTTTTCACAAGTATTCCTAAGCGTCTGAGACCATTACTTAAGCAAAAAAGTAATAAATCAATAATTGAACAAGTTTAAATGGCTTCCCAGAGCATAATCTTTGTTAACCCTCTACAACCACCTGTAATTGATGTTGAACACACTCCCCTAGCAGACAAAGACTTCAAAATCAGTGATACAGTAATTGATTTTAACATCCTTGAGCTCCACTACTGGAGCCATGATAAATTCATAGACCAGGCTAATGATATCCGCCTTTAGGACTCAAACCTACCCAGGTATATCTTCCCACAGACCTTCTAGTTTCCAGAAATCATCATACTCTATCAAATCAATTATCTACCCAATGAAAGAGCCCTAGTAACCCCTAGAAAAGAGATTTTGTTCACAATCACTGCAGAATCAATTAATCAGATGTTGCAAATCCAACTCAAGCCTGATGAAACCCCATTGTCTATTGAAATTCTCACTAAATTGTATTTAAAGTTGGACTTTCCCAAGAGGTTTCAAATCATCCAAACCTTTCTTCCTCCATCAGTGGAAAACCCAAAGATTAACTCTCCTTATTCAGCTTTAATTTTTTCATAAAGAACCAGAAAGATTGTCACAATGCTATCTTGAATTCTAGGGTACTTCACAGATGAATATGTAGATGCTTCTATCTTAGGTTTTCTGTCCACTTTATGCCCAGGACAGCCTCCAGCTTCTACATTTAACTTTGCTCAATACTTATCCGATGCCATCCATGAGAAATTAGTTAAATTACCAGAGGAAGGAGTGTTTAAATATTCATCAGTTTTGTTTCATTTGTTCCTATACTTCCAATCATAAAGGTTTGCAATTAGCCTTCAAAAACTAGACACAGAGGGTACATTAGGGGAATTTTGAGGTCTAAAATGGGCCTCCTAAGGAAATTATAAAATAATAATGGAATTAATAAAATAATATTAGATTACATCATCAAATTTTAGAGGGAAAAAAGAATAAAATAATAAAACTAATTTTTCAACTCGTATTTTCAACTTATCTCCCTAAATTTTAACTCAAATTTTGAGCAGAAACACTCATTGGATGAAATATTTAATTTCTCATCCAAGGAGTACCCATGTTTCATACTTTTGATGGACCTTGCTACACGAAAAATGATAAATACATGAAAAACGTGATTGCAATCACATTTTTTCATGTATTTCTCCTTTTTCATGTAGGAGGGTCCATCGAAAGTATGCAACATGGGTACTCCTTGGATGAGAAATTAAATTTTGCATCTAAAGAGTACCCCCGTTCGAAATTTGAGTAAAAAATTAGGGGAATAAGTTGAAAATACGAGTTGAAAATGTAGTTTTATTATTTTTTATTCTTTTAACTTTTTTACTCCAAAAATGGTTAATCATCCCCCATGGTTGACGTCATCATCTTGAATCCTATTGGTTCTTATAAAGTTTATTTTGGTTGTACATTTTATTAGGAGGCCCATTTTAGACCTCAAAATTCCCCTAATGACCCCCAATCTGTAGTACTCTGGACTTCCTTAATCAGAAAGGATTCCACAGAAATCACCTATAAGGACTTCATTGATTCATTTTTTCATCCAGTTTTCAACATGCTAAGTAGTAGCACTCAACCTAGGATCAGTGAAGAAATAAAGAAAGTATTGCAATTGTCAAAACAAAGTAGAATAGGAGACTGGTATTTATACCAGAACCACACTGAAATTAGGGTGTATGGATTCCAACTCACTCCATACATGCTGCCCAAATACCTCCCAATGAGGTTATTTGCACTAGAATGCATCAGGCAGATCCTAAACTCAGATGAAGTTAATTTCCTGTCAGCAAAGAAGAAAACTCAGTTTAAGATAAAGAACCAGCTTGGTCCTTTGATTTTAAGTAATATTAATGTTGGTCAAAAAGCAGGTAAGTGTTTTCAAGAGTTCAAGTTCAGTAATAGTTTCAAATGGCAGTATGATCCTTTGGGAGTCATCATTAAACTAAGAATCAAATTCAAATTGACTCCTTTTGTCCATGAGTCTAAACCAGAGAATGAAAAGTATTCCAACCAGTCAGATTGGTTTGAAAATACTTTGCAAGAGGTAGAGAATCAAGGTGATACTAGTTCCATCTTGCATACTCTAGCCCCACAAGGAAGGAAATCAAAGAGGCCAAGAGAGGGAGGCTCATATTCTGTTGAAACCACTACTGACACCAAATTTAAGTTAATGTACAGGAAGAAGCCCAAGCTAAATCCTGTAATTGAGCAAGAAGAGATAGTTGACACAGTTGAGATTATTGATACAAATGTAATTGTCAGGGATAATGTACCTCCCATAGTCTCAGAGGAAACTCATCAGCCTTCAACCTCTAGTGCTTAGATTATTCAAAAGAAACATAGTGTTGAATTTTATTCATCAAGAAAACCAGTAGATAAATAACATGATATAACGGAGAAGTATAAAGAAATAAAATTGAGAAATGAGGCATCGAAAGGTGTGACCTATTCCCAATATTGGAAACAGACTCCTAGTGACCAAAACAGGTTACTTTCAACCTTTGATTATAAAACCAGGAAGATGAAAATGACCCTTTTGCAGCCAACAGTGCAGGCTCCAAAATCATCAACAAACTACAAGAAAGCAACATTTAAATTTCAAGCTAAAGATCTACATCCAATAGATCAAATTGAGTTCCATAAACAAGTAGGAGAAATGATCTACTCCACTATGACCAACAAAGCTATGAGTGTACAAAAACTACATAATTCTCTAGAAAATATCAGAGCACAATTAAAGCTAGATAAGGCATCTTCACAAGCTAAGGATAATAGAATTAAATCACTTGAATAATTGGTCATGGAGGTTGGATATGATCCAAAGAACATCAAAGCAGATGAAGATCTTATCAAGAAGAAGAATGCATACATTGCTGCATTGAAGAAGCAGCTGAAATTACTTCCCATTGAACATCTACAAACTAAAGGAGTTTTGGATAATGAAGGTCAGAAAGATGAAATGATGAATCTCGTCATTCAATTGATAGCTCAACTGAAATAGATGGAGAATGAAATGGATAAATTAGTGCGGGAAAAGAAGGCCAACATGGAAGCAATTATTGTTACTACCATTCCCAAAGCTTCAACTTCAGCTTCAGTGGCTACAAAAGTCCCAACAACTACAAAAATTATAGTGACAACATAATTTTTAGCCACACTAGATACAATAGCAGCTCATCCCAACGTTGAAGAAGGTAAATTGATTAAAGGTATGCAAGACATGTCAATCCAAACAAATGAGATTAATAGAATTAAAGAACAAATAAAAAGTCTAGAAGATGAAAATAAGTTGGTACAAATAATGCATAAATCAGAAACTCAAAAATCAAACAGACTGAATGATAGAATACAGAAGTTAGAAAAGAAATTAACATTAAAAGAACCACTAGCACAAGAAAAGCAACAACTATGGGCCAATATCATTAACATTGTTAATGATATTTGGCCTTCCATCCAAGTCATATTCAAACATAAATATTTGATAAAAGAAGCAAGTGAAGCTATTTAGAAAGTAAAAGAAGAACTTGGTAAGAAGCTAGAGGAGGCCACTGAGATAATTAAGTTTCTCAATTCTAAAAACAAGAATAATTAAAATAAATTGCCATAAGTGACAAAACAAAAATAATCTTAGAGGTAGAAAAGGTAATTTCCAAGAGGAACCTGATGACACAACTTGAAGACAAGTGTCAAACCATGGAGCTTGCAGTGAATAGATTCATGATCAAATTTGATGTTTTGAGGCAGAAAGTTCTGCGTAATCCTTTAGTGATTAATGATAGACTGATGAGACATGAAGATTATGACAAGAAGATCAGAGAAGTGGTTAAAGAACAGTCCAAAAATTCTTCTATGAAAGGAATTCCTATAGGTAAAGTATTCTATCAGACATTTGAAAATATCTTTCACCTCCAACATGAGGTAAATCATCTCTTTATAAAAAGGCCTACATTTGAAAAATAAACTGAAGCAGATGAGATTTATATGAGAATGGTAAAAATTAAATTACCAGATGAAGAGTCTTGGGAAAAATTGTATGCTTTACTTTGAAAGGTAAAAGTAAAGCAGGGAAAAGAGAGACAAGGTCAAAGGTTAAAACAAATCAAGGAGACAAAGCAATAAATTAAAAGAGGAATTTACTAAGACACTCAAAAGTAAAGCAGGTTAAAAGAGCAGTCGGGTTAAAGTAAAAACAAAGCATGCAGTTTAAAGAGTAAAGGCAGAGTTTAAAGATAAAGTCAGATAAAAGGAAAACAATGTAAAGATACAGCTAGCATAAAAGAAATAGTCAGAGAGATAAACCAACAAAAGATCAAAGAAGCAAACAACAAACTAATAAACATGTACAACTTGCATTTAGTTACATAGGTGTATCTATATTCTTGCATGAAGATATTTTATTTCCCTTGAATAATTCCTAAATCAGTTTTAGGATATTTTGTATTATTTTTTTTATAAATACTTCATAATTCATAGTATTGAGTGTGGATCCTGAACATTTCTATAGTTGTTGTTGATCTAAATACCTGAGAGTTTATTGTGCCATTTTCAAGTCAATAGACAGGACAAGTAATAAAGGCATTGCATTACAGGATTCATGTGTTGAGCCACTTCAGTGAAGTATACTTCAATTGTTCATGTTTTTCCTTAAGTATTCCATAAACTTGCATGTTTTCCAAATTTAAATATTATAACAGGAATATTATTGCAGAATTTGTTTAAGTACACTCTGTTTTGAATTGTTATTCATTTTAATGTTTTCTTCTGATATCCAGATCCGAGAATACTTAATTGCTCTCCCATCCCAATTGACCTCTGTCACCTTCCTTCATTTTCTGGTTTAAGGAATCCTTAACTGCTCCTTGATCCCAATTGAAAATCACTTCACCATTCAACATAAAAGATATAATTTTTCTCAGCTACCTTGCCCTATGAACACTTCCTTTAGAACTTGATTCTATCATGTTTGCTTGATACATTAACTCCATATCCCAATGGAAAATAGACAGACATCTATCCATCTAAATCAGTAAGTCCACCAACAAATTAAATCAAACCAAATCAATCTTACATAACTAGCCTAAAATCAATTAGAACAACAAAGTTAAATCATTAAGAGAGAGCCCTCTCTGAGCATTAGCAATGCTAGATCTTGATCTCAAAATTAGGTTGATAATTACCTCTAATTTCTTTAAACACACATAACAACCCTTCGAAATTATTGAAGTGATAACACCATTCACAGAGTCTTGGTAGCTATGCCATCTCTTGGGAAGGCCTAGAAGTGCTAGGCTCAGTAGATCATCATAGGTTACTGTCACACCAACACTTCCAAGCTCATCTCAACATTAATCAAACTTCGTGAAGTATTTACGTATCGTCTCGACCTCCTTCATTTTGATCTTTATGAACTTGTCTTTTAGCGTCAGCTTCTTGTGGTCACTATTATTCTAAAATAGATTTGTTAAGGCCTTACACATAGCGTATGTAGTTTCCTTTCCATGGAGACTCAAGGAAATATGATCTCAAACTCCCTCTAACAAGGTCCTTCTTGCCTTTGCTACATTCTTCTTCCATGCATCAGTAATTTGAGCATCTGCTTCTGCAGGCTGGGGAATGTCATTGTCAATGAATTACTTCAATCCATTTTCCTCTATCAATACCTCCATCATGTTCTTCCATTATATGTAATTCAAATTGCCCTCAAGGGAATATTTTAGTCTCAAGTCTTTGAAAGACATCTTAATCTTTTGTTGGTCCTGAAGAATAAATATGCAAATTTGATGTACTTGTTTAAAACAATTTCTGGTTCTTCTCTTCTATTGTGATTCCTACTTTGATACCATGCAGAAATTATCCAAAGGGATTCAATCTGATCTTGTAATGTACTAAAACAAAATATTGAATCCTTCTACAATTTGCGGAAACCAAATATGATCGCACAATCACATAAAAAGTAAAACATAGTTACTGATCAAATAGGTAACTAAACTAGTACCTATTTTTTCGAGGTAGCAAAAAAAGCACCTGATTTTGAAAAGTGGTGATGCAAAATCACCCTCTCTTTTTTTAGCATATTTTTGAAACTTTAAATTTTTTATTTATGAAATATGAACATTTGTTTTCAAATGTTAGTGATTTTTGAAAGGTGGTGATGCTGGTGATTTTCATGTTGGCGATAAAACATAAAATTAAAATTAAAAAACATGACAAAAAACAATCAAATATAAAAAAAATAATAAAAAAACCAAAAAAAAATGCAAAAATAAAAGAAAAATTAACTTGTAAAAATAAAAAATTTAAACAAAAATAAATAAATAAAACACAAAAAGAAAACTAAAAATTTAAAACTGTAAATTAAAAAATGGGAAAAAAGTTTAAAAAAAAACACACAATTTAAAGAAAAAAAATAAAAATCGAAACAAAAAATAAAATAAAGAAGTATCAAAAACAATTTTTTAGTTATTAAAAGAAACCACATAATTAAAAACAAAAATGATAAAAAAAAAATAAAGATAAAATTTAGAAATAATTAAAATACAAAAATAAAAAATAACTAAAACTTAAAAATTTAAATTTAAAAAACCAAAAAAATTAATAAGAAAAAAAAAATTAAAATAATAAAAAATTAAACTTAAAAAAAACAAAATTAAAATAAAGCTTGAAAATAACAAAATTAATATTAAAATACAAAAAAAACATTTTAACATACAAAAATCTAGTTTTTTAAAATTAAACCATTTTAAAATTTAAAAACATAACTAAAAAGCATTTTTTAAATTAAAATTTCAAAAATTAAAAATTAAAAATAAAAATAAGCAATAATCTTAAAATATTAAATTAAAGAAAAAAATCTAAAAAATTAAAATTAAAATTAAATTAAAAATCAAATATTAAATCTAATAAATTAAAAAAATAAAAATTTAATAAAAATAAACAAAAATAAAAATTAATTTCAATCACGCCGCACAGGTGACGACGGAGTCCGGCCACTGGGTAGGCGGGGGACTGTGTGCAGCCACCCCACCCAGCGGCTGGCCTCTGTCGCCACGTGGGCGGGAAAACACTATTTTTCAAATAAAACTATTTTTTTTTTTTATTTAGTAAATTTTGATATTTTATTTAATTAATTTAAATTTAATATGTATTTTTTTAAATTGTTTTTTTTTTAATTAAATAAAATATAACATTTAAAATTTAAAATTTAAATTTTCCTATTTAATTTTCATTTTTATATTTTAATTTTTTTTTTTTAAATACTTTGTTTTTATTTTATTTTTTTAATTTAGTAGTTTTCATCTATTTATTTTTCCCCATTTTTAGTTTTAATCAATTTTTTGTTTTATTTTTAAATTTAATTTTAAAAATGTTTTTTTAGTTTTTAATTTTTTCTTTTTCTCTTTTTTTCTTTTTAATTTTAAAATTTATTTGTCAATTTATTTATGTATTAAATTTTAATATATATATATTTTTAAATTTGATTTTTTTATGTTAATATTAATTAATTTATTAATAAAGTTCAGTATATATAATTTTTAATTTAATTTTTATATTTAAATTTTTTTTTTTTTTTAATAATGGTTTTTTTTAATTTTTTTTTTTTATATTTTTTTTTTAATCGATTTTTTCAAAAAAAATAATTTTAATTTAACTAATGTTTTTTATTTTTATTTTTTTGTAATTATTAATTTGCATTTTTTATTTTCATTTTAATTTTTTTAATTTAATAAAAATTAATATATATTTTTTATTTAAAAAAATTATTTTTTTTGTTTTTAATTTACTAAAATTTTTCTTTTTCTTTTTATATTTAATTTTATATTTTAAATTTTATTTGTTTTATTAATTTTTTTTTTTTTTCAAATTTTAATATATTTTTTTAATTTTAATCCTTTTTCTAAATTTTTTTTCCTTAAATTTTGTTTTCTTTTTTTTTTTTCTTTTTTTTTTACCTAACAAAATATAATCAATTTTGTTTTTTTTTCAATTATTTTAAAATAGTTTTTTCATTTTTATTTTTTTTTTATTTTTAATATAAATTTTTATTATTCTAAAATTTTTGTTTCAACACTTTCTATTTGCAGCGTTTTTTTTCACCAAAAAAAATTGGCTTTTACTTCTATTTTTTTAAAATGTTGAAAATTTACCCCGAAAAAAAGAAAGGTTATTCCAGAATAAAACTTTTTTTAAAGATGTTGAAAATTTACCCTTAAAAAAGGAAGAAGGTTATTCCAGGATACAACTTTTCATTTTCGGGTTGTTTTTTCATGGTTTTTTGACATTTTTTTTTTTTTTTAAGTTCCCGTTTTGAGGTAATAGTTCGCGTTTGGTCGGTAACTATGTTGTAAGAGAAAGAAATAATCAATCGCACAACACAAGATGTATCTAGGAAAAGAAACTTCTCAAAACTCCACTATCTATATATTGCATACAGTCAAGATAATGAAACAATAAAATGTTATTTCCCTCACTAAGAAACCTTTGCACTTTGTTGACTGTCTCACTCGGATCCTTCTAAAATCTAGCACTGATCTAAGTAAGTTTGGTCCAATATTTAACCTCCTTCTTACCTTTTCCTAGTCAACCTTGCTTACACATTCCTGGGCTAATTTAGCCCCTATTAATTACGAAATTCCCAATTTATGATTGTGAAATACCTTCAAGGCTTCCTGAGGACGTCATGCATGACCCGCACAATTTTCTAATTATACAACTGATAGTTATCTTCCCTTTAACCTCAATCTCAATTGGTCCTTCCTTAGAACTGACATGCAATAGATATTTATAATGAATTATCAGTTAACTGATTGATCACTACTTGTGAATTAAACAATATTTAATTCAATGGACCTATCACTAGCTCATCTCTCAGTTAGAAATAGTTAAACTCATTTTAACTCAATTAATTGAGATAACTAATTAAAACTCACAAATAACTGTACTAGACCCCCTAAAATCATGGGAGAACTCTACATGCCTCCACTTTGACCCTCAACTCGAATTAACTAAGTTGACTAAGTCTTCCTGACTCAGTTAACTAATACAAGTTTTCATGAGATGAAATTACAATTTCTCTTCCAATTTAATTAAGGGAAACTTAAATCAGAAGCCCCCTTGTGTGCTATTTTTCAATATTTCTTGTTTCCATTTTCGACACACTCCTCCTCAACCATTGGCCAAATAGGGAGGGATAATCCCAACAAGCCCAAATTTTGGGTATGAGGCCAACTGGGGTATACTCTGCAAAGGCCAAGATAGGGTGAGCTACTACTCTAACCATATGGGTAAAAGATAGGGGTGATACCCTATTATCCAAAGTTCCCTCAACCCCAAGAGCCCTCTACCTAAATTCCATACCTTGGAAGCTTAGAAAGGTGAGGAAGAGCTTGGCTCAGTGTCCTGGATCAACGCTGCTCTCATCATACTTATATCAACATGCTTGTATAAGTTAATCATCATTTATCAATAGCATTTGTCTTTTGTTCATGCAAGACATCAAATAAAATATCATGATATTACATAAATAATCAGATAAATCACAAAATGATACCATAATCATCCTCCCTTGCAAGGAGGTGTCAAAAACAAGCCAAGGCTTGTCTCGTACAATTGCACTATCTCAACATATGAAAGTATCTCTTTCCCAACTATATATATGGGATTCTCCGCCTTTCTATGCCATCGTAATGTATTCATGTCGTATTCAGAAATTTCTCAAATATATCTTCAAATTCTTCTCCATCCTGCTTCATAGTTATCCCTACTAGCAACATCATGCTCAACCTCGATTATGCTACAAACCTCTCATCATGGAAGATATCATACTAAGGAAGCACTCATATGTTCTCATATAATCAATAATGATCCCAATCAACATCAACATAT
This sequence comes from Pinus albicaulis, assembly GCA_034641835.2. Lineage (NCBI taxonomy): Eukaryota > Viridiplantae > Streptophyta > Pinopsida > Pinales > Pinaceae > Pinus > Pinus albicaulis. Next base: position 211,694,443 of record CM076584.1, on the reverse strand, counting down.
CCATACAGTCATATAATTATAGGAAGAATACCTCAGACCAAGAACAGAGCTTCTCATGAAAACATCTCGAGGGATTATTAGCGACAACTCAATGTGTATGAAGCATCTCAATCATGAAATTCACTAATGAATTGTTGGTTTCCAATTTAATCGTAGTGTCCAAGGATTTTAATTTTCTTTTTGCACTACTTATTCAATAGCTTCACAAGATAGATTATCTTTTCCCAATTTTAGAAATTGATTCATCATGTCATGATTTCTTATTTCAAGCTTCAGAAGCCATCTCCCTCTTACATATATTATCAGAGGCTCATCACCCGTGAAGAGTAGACCATCAGTATATAAAACCAAAACCAAAGGCATACCTTAGAATATTTTTGAAGTATATTTTTAGATCAACACGTCATCCTAGGTTCACCAGATAAAATTCAATGTTGACTCGGGGAGCTTGCTTCATGCAATTCTCTCTGCAAACATAACATTTTACCAAACCAACTTGCTCAAATTTTCATAAATCAATGTAGATCATAATCAATATAAAAAATCACCAATATCATAGTATAAAGTTATTTAGACCAGGTGATAGGTAGAATCATATCAAGTATTGACTTCATCTATTATCAGGCAGTATCAAACTTCATTAATTTATTCCTATTACTAGATGCAAATGCATATATGAAGGAGCGATCATGCAGGTTCCAAGCATACAATTGTCAATAGTTCAACCAATGTGCTAAGAACAAGAAGGCCAATACAATACCATTATTAAATACCAATATAATTCATGTCATAACTCCCAACACTTGTCATCTATATCAATCAACCAAATCATGTCAAACTCTTGTAATACAAACTTCAAACCTAATGATTTATTTGTATCCCAGTCACATCCAAACACAAGTTCAGTCTACGTATTCATATTATAGTAAACATTCAAACTTCCCTTCTCTCAAACCTTTCTGATATCTACTACACATCTATAGAACTGACATCCTCCATGTGAACATCTAATTTCATGTACAAAAATTCATTTTTGTGTCCATCAGGCATAGTCGCACCCATAGGCCTTCCTTGGTGTGATTGAGGATTTGAGTGGGATAAAACCATATGACCTTAGTTCAGATATATGTTGTAGATCAAAAATTTCATATACCCATAAATCGTACTTCAATAGTACTGAGTATGCATATAATTTAAATGGTAATATGAGTAAGAATCTTGAGGAGAGATTCTCCCTCTGAATGGGAGTCCACTTCATTCATCTTCTTTCATGTCATCAACCTGTCTAAACTAGATCCATGCAATAGAATATCTGACAGATCATTAAATCAAACACATATCCATCATGATCATCAACATCATGACATCAATCCTTCATCAGGTAATTAGATTCAATTGATTAGGATATTAGACAGATGTAACAATATCAAGTCAATCCATCAAGTTAGGACAATCATTTTTACCATATGCCATAGTTACTCATCACATCAAGAAATTATTGTAGTTAGTAAAAAAATTTAGAGTATAAACCTCATAGTTATGCCTTTATCATCAAGGTTACCATTCTTATCATTATTAATATTATCATGAAAGGTCAATTTATCAAAATTTTCAACTCGTTTTCCCATACTTTCATGATGTTCATCACAAGCATTATAAAGAGTGAATGAGTTATCCTTCTATGTGAAATGCATGACAAGTATCAAGAGTCTCATCTTCAGGGTGCAATCCTTCTTCATAGAATCAAGATCTACAAAAACAATAGCTATTAGTTAAACATCAAGTTATACCATTATATCCAAGATCAACAATAAGTATCCCCATAGAATCAAGAAGATCATCATGATCAAAATTTTCAATACCAGGAGCACCATTTCATCATATGGATCCAAATAACTTTCATATGCATGCATGGGCCATTTTAGAAGGAGAAATTTTCAACATACCATAGGGATAAAACCATATGACCTTAGTTCTGATCTATGTTGTAGATAAAAAAATGTCATATAATAAATCATACTTCAATAGTACTAAATATGCATATATTTCAATTGGTAATATGAGTAAGAATATTGAGGATAGATTCTCCCTCTGAATGGGAGTCCACTTCATTCATCTTCTTTCATGTCATCAACCTGTCTAAACTAGATCCATGCAATAGAATATCTAATAGATCATTAAATCAAACATATATCCATCATGGTCATCAACATCATGACATCAATCCTTCATCAGGTAATTAGATTCAATTGATTAGGGTATTAGACAGATTTAACAATATCAAGTCAATCCATCAAGTTAGGACAATCATTTTTACCATATGCCATAGTTACTCATCACATCAAGAAATTATTGTAGTTAGTAAAAAAATGTAGAGTATCAACCTCATAGTTATACCTGTATCATTAAGTTTTCCATTATTATCATTACTAATATTATCATGAAAGGTCACTTTATCAAAGGTTTCAACCCTTTTTCCCATACTTTCATGATGTTCATCACAAGCAGTTATCCTTCTATTTGAAATGCATAACAAGTATCAAGAGTATAATCTTTAGGGTGCAAGCCTTCTTCATAGAATCAAGATCTAAAAAAACAATAGATATTAGCTAAACATCAAGTTATACCATTATATCCAAGATCAACAATAAGTAGCCCCATAGAATCAAGAAGATCATCATGATCAAAATTTTCAATACCAGGCGCACCATTTCATCATATGGATCCAAATAAATTTCATTTGCATGCATGGGCCATTTTAGAAGGAGAAATTTTCAACATAGCACAGGGATAACCTTTTTATTCAATATTACAGTTGAAACATAACATTGAAATAATATACCATGCATACCTTGTAGTATTCAAATACATGTGTACCTTCACATTATACATAGGCATATTGTAGTGCTTGTCACATTTTCATGAGGTGCCTCTTTACCTTTTCCAAAATCTAGATTTTCTTTTCTACATATCAAATGATCCTAAAGAAGGATCCTTTTATCACATCTCATCAAGGAGGTTAGAAACATCCAAGTACTCAAATATACATGCAGGAAGGATAGGAAATAAACAAAAAAAATAATCATAATAATCAGATCCATAAGTATAAACAAGAGTAAAGACACAAAGAAACATCATCAAGGAATACTTATCTTTAATGAGAGATGATCCTCACCCCCTTGAACCAAACTTCAAGAGCCATTACTATCCATAGTCCACATAACAATGTTGCCTTCAATCAACTTTATCAACAACCATGTATACTAGATACTATCCCATCTAGCACTTCATTAAATCTATCATAAGTGATTGACTTTTACCATGCTAGGTTTCATATGTCATATCTGTAGTCTTTACTATAAACTAGGGTTTCTATTAAACCATAACCATAAAAACCTTATGCACTAACTACCTAGGGTTTCCTTCATACCCTAGAATTATTTTAGGTCTCCACCGTCCTCTTCTTGCTTACATAAAAATTGTCTCCATGGGGGTGATCTCCATGACTTTTCTTCAGCCCAACTTAGATACCATGTTAAATTTTCAAAGGACTATATTGTTCTTTTCTTTGATAATTGCATTTATTCATAAACAATTTAAGTTCAACCCTTAACATCATGACATTATTTGTATTTACATCATTATTCATCAACATATGCAACTATTTAGAAAGAACAATAACATCATCATCAATGCAGTGGAAAACAAAGGAACAATAGAAGAAAAGCATGCAAATATAGAGACACCAAGATTTTTCGAAGACCAGGGAACAACGCACTATGGGGAAAACCCTTGAAAATTATTATTCTTATAGTTTGTCATCAAATGATTCAGAAAAAGAGAGTACAATGATCCATATCTTCACAACAACTAGACCATCCATGAAATGAACCTAAGCATGTTTATATTCAAAAACCTTGATTTTGAGGACTGTAATGTAATGTCAGTGTCTGTATCCTACTTTTGAACATTGTTGTGACTAAGCAGAATCTTCAGAGTAATGAAGTTTCATCTCTTAATCCCGAACGCATGGTGGAGGAGTTATGTGAGCATCTATGGTAGTCCTTGATTCTCCCTAATGAATTTTATTCATGCGACTAGGGACAAATACATTCAAATATACCTCAAACCCCTAGATGCAACCTTCAGGCTATTGTGCGATCATTTGAAGCTTCCCAGATGCACCCTTGACCAATTTGTATGTGCATTCGGGTACTAGATTGCCCGATATACTTCAGAAACCCTCAATGCTCTCTTCAGGCTACTATGCAAGCGTCTGAGGCTTCCTGGACACACCCTTTACCACTCTATTGTGAAAATTCCAAGTCCTAGATCTGAAATCCTACTACAACAAACTGAATTACTTCTCCTACTTGTAAATCACATTAATAAGTTATTTTGCAGATTACTTCTGAAAACAATGAAGAAATTGCTAAAGCAACCTTCACTTAATTAATTTATATGTGGAAATGGGAAACTGAGCAAAATAAATAACATCACACATGACGCCATTATTTTTGGAAAAATTCCTCAGAAAAACCCAATGTAGGAAAACCGGTGCAGCGGATATGAGGCTTTTATTATTAAGCAGTAGTAAATTCTGAATACATCTTTGAATGTCTCACCGAAAAATTAAGTTACAGATAATATGACTAACAAAAATATTAGTGAAGTACATCACACTATCGCTAGAAATCCTGACTAATCCGACCACTAAATAATGTGCCTCTAACAGGATCTGCACAGTCCCAACATCACATTAGAGGAATTTTGAGGTTTAAAATGGTCCTCCTAACGAAATTATAAAATCATAGAGGGAATAATAAAATCATAATATATTACATCATCAAATTTTATATGGAAAAAAATAAAAAACTACTTTCTCAACTCCTATTTTCAACTTATCTCCATATGGGGTTACTCAAATTTCAGGCAGAAAACTTGTTGGATGTAAAATTTTATTCCTTATCCAAGGAATACCTATGTTGCATACTTTGTTTGGATATTACTACACGAAAAATGATAAATACATGAAAAACATGAATGCAATCACACTTTTCATGTATTTTTCATTTTTCATGTAGTAGGGTCCGTTGAAAGTAAGAAACATAGGTAATAATTGGATTCAAAATAAAATTTTGCATCCAATGAGTCTCCCGCTTGAAATTTGAGTAAAACGTTAGAGATATAAGTTGAAAATACAAGTTGGAAATGTAGTTTCATTATTTTGTTATTTTTTAATATTTTTCTTTCTTACCCAAAAAACCATGAATCATCCCCCATGGTTGAAATCATCATATTGAATCCTATTGGTTCTTATAAAGTTTATTTTGGTTGTACATTTTTCTTAGGAGGCCTATTTTAGACCTCCAAATTTCTCTAATGACCCTCTTGGGCACTGTGTCATTCAATTTCTAGATCGATCTGCTCTCCAAAAAATTCGATCTCTGCCTCCTGCTCTCACACCCCAACTCCCGTCTTCTGAAACAAAATATTCAACAAACCCTTCGGATTTCCACTGGCTCTCTGTGTAGCCCTGCATTCTTTTGCATCAACTTCTCTAGCTCTATGTTGGTGCTACTGAATCTCTCTCTTCCCTTCTCTTTTGATGATTCTTCGGTTGAGAAAGATTTATATCTAGATAATGTCTTTGACCCTCAACTGCGTGAACAATCTCTAGATCAAAGTTTCTACCTTAGCTTTTCTCACTAAAAAAATCGATCAATTGATCGTTTCAGTGTATTTTACAAATGACCCTAAATCCTTCCTTTATAGTCTTTTCATTAAGACTTCAACGATCGAGATTAGATCTCCAATCAACGGCTAAGATTACATTTATACTTGATCTACTTTTTCTAGAAGTTTCACCCACATTTTAAATTCATATCCATTAATTATTTAATTTCCTACATTAGAATTAGGTTCCTCATTAAAAATAATTAATTGATTAAATAAAATTGTTTCTGGGTGGAATTTCCCAAAATAATTTATGGTTTATCTATAATGAATGTGTCTAAGCCTCTCCACAAAATTTGAGACTTAGAGCACATCTGATGCTACCACAAATAAACACTCCCTCTTAGCGAGGAATGTGCTCTTGCAAATATGCCCTGCTGCATATTGCTCTGAATCTGAAGCATCTCCCTCTGCGTTGTTGATGTTTGACATATTTTCCACCAACAACTACGTTGTAGCTACAAGTGTACTATTGTTGACCCTGCCACGATAATCAGTGTATCTGTACAACTCCCTCTCAAATGTTACATCTGTTGTTAGCACTGCCAGCGCTAAATCTGCACTACAACTTAGCTACTGATAGAAGCAACTAAAAAATCAAACTATTCTGAAAAAATGCTCAGGATGCATCTCGATGTTAAAACTCTGACTAATACTAGTCCCATTAACTTCCCCTCACGAATTAACACTACGTTGTTTGCTAGTCCCACATTATCCCTTTGAAACATTGTGTTGCTGCTGCTCTACATTGTGCCCCTTTGCGTTGTTGTAACTTTTGTTTTACATTGCTTAGATCTAGCATTGTTAACCATTGCATCTATCATTTTTTCACTCCTCTAGCCTGCTACTATTAATCTTGGGCACCTGCGAGCAAGGTCATGATCCAAGAGGTGGACTCCTCAAGAATCCTCCCCAACTTAAGTTCTTATGAAATTTCAACTCAATGTCACCCCATATCCTTCCTGGAGATGTGTGGGCACTCATGGAATATTCATCCTCCTCGATCTTTGTGGGCGCAACCTTCGGATCATGCTTCTCTTCCTTGTCCTTTTTCTTCAAAGGACATTGGGTAGCGTAGTGACCAAGTTCACAACACCTAAAGAACTTAATATTCAAGACGTATTTATTACATTTTTGCTTCTCCTACTACCCCTTGGATGCAAGGTTTGCATTTTCTTCCTCCTCCTGCTTCATCTTTGATCCACTGCCACTCCTGCCATCAGTTTTACACTTTCCAAAGTCCCTCTTTAGCTCTTATTGCTGAAGAGAAGCCCACATCTCTTCCCAACCCAACAAGGTTGATCTTCTCACGATGCTTTGGACGAACATCTTCCATTATTCAGAGAATATGTTAAGAGCTAGTCTCACCATCATTGAAGGAGAAGGGGTTTCCCCCACTGCTTCTAGATGATCATGGATTTCATGAAGTTTCAACAGGAACGAAACAATACGCTTCCCTTTCTTCATCTCGATAATCCTCAGTTTATGCTCTAATTACATCTTCCATTATTCGTAAGAGCCTTCATACAACTCTTCCAAGGCTTCCCACAACTGCATGGTTGTGTCCTTGCCAGCTATATGGGACACAATATGATCTTTGACTCCATCAAGGAGAAGCCTTTTACCCTTCTCCATATCAGCCGTGTACTTCTTCAGTGGATCTAGATCTATAGGGACAACTATCATACTCATAAAAAATAGCTTGAGATCGTATTCATCCAAAATTCATTGAATCTTTCCTTCTCGATTACATAGTTGGAGGCTCCCTCTAACCGGTCCTGGTATATAATCCCATGAGTTGCCATGGCCATCAATAATTTTGAATCTTCTCCTCTTCTTCCCCCTCTACACAGCACTAGACAGGCTTATGCACTCCTTTTGGATATTTTATATCTACTACCCAGATCTGTAGCTCATATCTTGGGAAAATTAAATTCAACGGCTAGGAAATTCATGAGGAAGAAAATTCCCTCATTGTGTTGTTTATTCCTTTTCCTACGACTTTCTGCCCAACAAAATAAAATATTCCTGCAAAAACTATGTCCCACCAGCTCTATGTTGAAGCTCTACACTTCTCCCTCTGGCTTGGAAAAATTCTGATCTGGAATCCATTCCTCTCTGTCGACTCACTCATAGAGAGAATTTCTTGGAAATTTTAGCCCTTCTGGCCTAGACTGCTCAAACCCTCTAGGGATTCAAATTGTTAATTTCTACAGATCTTTGGCCTTTTTCTTAGTGTTGGATCTTATCTTCCTGTTCCACAATAAACACACTGACACCATGTGAAAATTCCAAGTCCTAGATCTATAATCCTACTGCAACAAATATAATTACTTCTCCTACTTGTAAATTACATTAACAAGTTATTTTGCAGATTACTTTTGAAAACAGTGAAGCAATTACTAAAGTAGCCTTCCCTTAATTAATTTGGATGTGGAAACAGGAAACTGAGAAAAATAAATAACATCACACAGGACACCATTTTTTTGGACAAAGTCCCCAGAAAAATCCATGCGGGAAAAATGGTGCAGTGGATTTGCGGGTTTTATTATTAAGCAAGAGTAAATTATGAATACATCTTTGAATGTCTCATTGGAAAATTCAGTTACATAAAATATGACTGACAGAAATATTATTGAGGTTACATCACACTATCACTGGAAATTCTGGCTTATCTGGCCACTAAATGATGTGCCTCTGACAGGCTCTATGCAGTCCCAACATCACCCCTCCTTGGAACTGCATCACTCAGTTTTTCGATCGATCCTCTCTCCAAAAAATTCAAACTCTGCCTCTCGATCCCACACCTCGGCTCCCATATTCTGAAATAAAAACTTTATCAAACCCTTCAGATTTCCTCTGGCCCTCTGCGTGGATCTGCATCACCCTCTCTCGCTCTATACTAGAGTTTCTGGATCTCCCTCTTCCCTTCTATTTTGATGCTTCTTCGGCTGAGAAATATATCTCTTTGTATATTGTCTTTGCCCCTCAACTGCATGAAAAATATCTAGATCGAATTTTCTCCATTAGCACTGCACACTAAAGAAATCAATCGCTTTATCCTTTTACTTTATTTTACAAATGACCCTCAAGCCTTCCTTTATTGTCTTCTCATTGAGACTTCAATGACCAAGATTAGATCTCCAATTAACGTCTAAGATTACATTCAGAATTGATCTGCTTTTTCTAGAAGTTTCACCCACAGTTTAAATTAATACCCATTAATTATTTTAATTTCCTAAGTCAGACTTAGGGTTCTCATTAAAAATAATTAATTGATCAAATAAAATTGTTTCTCAGTGTAAATTCCAAAAACAAAAAAATTAGGTTATATGTAATGCATGTGTCTAAGCGTCCCCACAAAATTTGAGACTTAGAGCATATCAGACGCTACAAAAAATCAACATTTGTGCATGCATCCAGGGACAAGAATTCTTAGTTACGAGCCAACGTCCGAGAAACTGAAACCCTAGATTCATGTGAGCTTCAACCCTATAGTTTCACACCCTTTTGTGAACATTCTTCATCAGACCTATGCGAACCAAGACAATATAAGAGAAGAAAATATATCTTGATCAATGTGTCTAAATGACCTTGAGGTATCTTCTAGTTATAGGCTTCCATGAGGTTCCACTTGATGTTGAGGTTGACCTTTCCAATTATACATATGCATAGGGTCGACCTGATCCAATATACATGAGTGGGAACATAAATTCAAAAACCAACTTTTTTTTGTCTAAACGAGGTGATCTTTAGTTTGATTTTGGTCCTCTCGAAAAAAGTAATATATTGCAATTATTATCTTCATCATATGAGTTGTCCAAAATGGAATTTTACTGCAATTGAATAATTTTAACATCATGCATAGTATATTTTTTGCTGAATAGTATATTAGAGGGTTACATTTTTTAATATGCGATAGAAGGAACTCGTTCATATAGTGCAACCGAAGGTATTTTTTCAATGAACCGCAAGTCAAATTCCTGAGATTGTTATATAACTTGATAAAGATGTTATTGTGTAACAAAGGAGCAGTGTTGCTAGAATGTGATAACATGAGTGGGTGAATTTCTATCAGGGAAAATTTTAAGGATGGAAAATTATCTTGAAGTTTCAAAAATTGGCGAATCTCACTAGTCCCTAATATGCAAACTATAAAACAAAAAAAATGATGTATTTGTAAAATTATTCAAATTTGTAATGATTTTATATATAATCTATATGTAATGTTGGTGATTTTTAATGTAAAATAATTTTATATTGTAAAATTTGGGCAAATCATTTTTATAAAAATTGAAATTGGTGAATCCTTTTTTTGGAAAAATCATGGAAAATTAGCCCACCTGTGAATATTAGCCCCTAAAATTTTCCATGATTTATATGCATGTGAAGGGGAGACTAGGGGCTAAAAAATGGATGGTTTTGGGTAATTTATTTTTTATTTAAATCACTTAGCATTAAATTATCAATCCAAGTTCATATACTTGTGAAGTACACTCGCACAATATATTCTAGGAAATGAGACTTCAATTTTAATTCTAAGAAAATAATTCTAATACAAAGAAATGAATGGAAAACCTATGCACATGAATCAAAAGAATGTGATGAAGTAAAAACAAAATATTAATCTAAAAAGAAATTGAATTTTAAAGACTGCAATTGCAAGGAAAATCTATGAGATGAAATCTAGTCAAAGGATACACACATAATTGATTGAAGCAACGAAATGGATATTCTTGAAGGAAGTAAAAGAAAAAGAGATATTATAATCTAATGAAATAAAAGACAATTTATTCTAGGAAAGAAAATAACTTTTTATATAATGAAAAAATTTGAACTTAATTTAGGAAAGCATTGGAAAACTAATCTACGAAAGAAGGTAATTCTAATTTATAAAAGAATTTAAAATTAATTTATGAAATGAGTTGAAATTTAGTCTATGAAAGCATGGAAATATTTAATATAGGAAGGCAAGTAAATATAGTATATGGAAGCTTGTAAATTTAATCTATGAAGGCATTGAAGACTATAAAGCAATTCAAGAATTCCGTGTTTGTTCAAAGCTTAGATTTCATTCATAAATTAAAACCACTATTTTCCTATGAATACTTGTGCAAGAAAAATGTGTGTTGAAATATTATATGCAAATGAAATTAATTTGCTTTACTTATAAAAGAACATAAATGGAATGAGCAACAAATCATCTAATAAAAGGACTTTAAATAAACATTGCATAAAATGAGCATAAAAGAAACTAATCTATCTTGCAAAAATGAAACATCAAAATAAATCTCATACTCATCAGGTGGTCATCCTAGAGTGCATGAGAGGTGTAAATTTCAGAAATAAAAACAACATATCTCATCATAAAAGCATAACCATATCAAAGGATTGTATTAACATCAATAGTATTCATAAAATCAATCATAATCATAGCTTTATCATTCCCAAAGTTAACACACTTTTGAGAGGAGAAGGCACTCCTATTTATACAAAAACTAAGATAACTAATTCATAAATGTAAATCCACAAATATATCCTAGATCCATGAATATATCATTTGGTTAAATCCATGTGTTAACACCTTGCAACTAGCATCTCTTCATATCCTCTCACAAATCTCTCATAGCTTTGATAGGAGATACTTAATGAAAACTTCCATGATTCTTCTCCATGAAATGTGCTTGATCAATGATCTCAAATCTTCAAGATTTTAAAGAGGAAATTTGAATTTGAGACTCAGAGGCCAAATATGACTTTTCTGGAAGCTTGAAATATGCCTACACACATCACAAAACTCATCCAATTTTTAGATGAGTACACAATATTTTTCTAATATTTAACCATAAATTCACTCAAATTACCAATATAAATGTATTGGAAAATAATATGCCTAAACCCATATTTAATCATGAATATGGTTTTAGTGCATGGTTATGGAGTTATGGAATATGGTAAATAGTGAAGGAAAATGAAAGAAAAAAGGGTGAAATGGATAACATTTTGGATACCCAACAGATGGCCTGAAGGAATAAATATGAGAGATATAGTAGAGCGAGTACGAATCAGATGAGCTAAGGATTTGAAGAAATCAGAGATATAGAAGATCAGAAGATACAAGAAGGGTTAGAGTATTTACATAAACATAGGAAGAGAGCGTAATGGAAGAATTTAGTGAAGTGTTGCATAGTGGAGTGATATTTCAACCACAATAGTGAGGTAAGAGAGAGATATAGAGTGGGCCATGCAACTAATAGAAGGAAAACAAGAAATATTATAGAAGGAAGTAGAAAGTGTTACAATAGTGAAGTTAGTGATCAGTAAGAAGAGATGAACATCAATCACTTACTCGATGGAGTGTCAGATCTAGAGGATAATGACTAATTTCACAATGAAAATGGAAATTACAAGGAAGGAAACCCTTATTTGAACTTAGAACAAGAAGAGCCAATGTATCCCAGTGACCCTAATCATACCATACCTTGTGTTGAACCCACATGTTATAGGTCAATTTGGGCACCATTCCCAATGACCTGGTTAAACTGGACATCATCCCCAGAACCAATGAAATAGGGTCTCTCATCCACTATCATTTCAATTGCTACAAGAACAAATCATCCATGACTTCCATTACAAGGTTTCCAAGATTTGAAGTACATGTTATATCACCTATGAGATCACCAACGCGGTCTCTCAAGGGACTAATTGCTTTGCATATGCAGTTACCTCCATTCAATGGTGCTCTGTAAATCACTTCCCGACATTCAAGAGTGCGTTGGTCAAATGGGAGAAAAATTCTCATTGTTTCGGAATCTCCACATGGCTAGTTCCTTCTAGAAGATTCCATATGTGTCAAACTTTGAATCCAGGTGTCCATATAACACCTATGATCCTGGGAACATGTCTTTCCTATTATTAGAAATTCATTAATTGAGAAACTGCCCTCAAATGTTCTATAAATTGAGCACAGATCCTAGTGCTTGAGAAGGAAGAAATTTGGTAAATAAATGTTGTTGGTTTGTCAATTGAGTGTGTGATTAGAGTGATATGCTGCTAGTGAGATTTTTATTGTGATGAGGCTGGGATGAATGCTAGAGTTGGTGACATCAAATCAATTGTTGGTTGTAACCTCCCCCTTGTATCCATCAATAAATATTGCTGCTCATTTTCCCACATATGTATATGTTTATGTTTCCATATTTCATATCATGGATTCTTAGCTGATGTATATTTTTCATGTTTCATTGATTTAATTGATTAAGATAAATAGCCATCTGTATATTGAAATATCTTTGCTGATTAGTGTTTATACTTGCAGGAACTATTCTGGTGATCAAATTTGGATTGGAAGCTACAACAAGAGAAATAGAAGTAGAATAGGAAGCGCTTGGATTAAAAGTAACTTTATCTATCTTTCTATGTGTCTAGGGCGAAACGTGAAGTCGGGTTACACTTTGTCGGAGAATCGAGCGCCGAAAATTTTTTTTCGGCAATAGTTCTACGAACATTATATGAAGTTCGCCGTAACTCAATAAATAGTTCGGCGAACTTTATTAAATAGTTCGGTCGAACCGTTGAGTCCGTTTAGATTGACTAAGACAAAGTGACGGCGAAGCAAACTGAAATTTTTGCCGTGAGGTTTGGAAAACCGAGCACAGGAGTTCGACCCTCGAACTTATTACAAAGTTCGGCCGAACTATGAGTTGACTGAACTTCTAAGTTCGGCGAACTTCGTTTATATATAAACCACCCGCGGATACGATAAGGTTACTGTTTTCATTGTTGGCGTGCTGTTTTCTTTTGATCGTCCGTGCCGATTGCGCCGGGCTGCCGCCTGTGCATGCTCTGATTGCGCGTTGCTTTTCTGCCGGTCGAGCCGATCGTGGGCGAGTCCTGCTGTAGTGCCGGTCGAGTCGATTGCCATCGTCCGCCATCGTTAAGATCTCGGTATGTTCCGTAAATCTCGAAGCCCAAGGAGTATACACAGTTAACTACCCTGTTACAAATGTCCGTAGTATAAAAAACCAACGTTTCCGTCCGAAACATATACAAAATCATAATCGATCAGTTTTTTAAAGACCGTAGACGAGTCACCAACCCGAATGTAATGAATGTTATGTCATAATAATTATGTCATATGGAGGTTCATAAAATGTGTAATGACTCTATTTTTTTCACGGTGAAAAAGTTCGTAACTATTCATATTAATGATCACCACTTTGTTACAAATGTATCGTAGTATAAAAAACTATCGTTCGTCCGAAAACATATACAAAATCATAATCATCGAGTTTATCAAAAAAAGACTCGCGAGACTATCACCAACCCGTAATGTAATGATCTATTATTCAAGGTATAGTCAGTTTTAGGTGAGGATAATGAATATGATCCGGAAGCATAAAAATCTACCATCTGTAAGGATCCTGAAGCATAAAAATCGAGTTTAATTGGAGAAGAATTATAAAAGGTTTGCAGGCGAATTTGTGTGCACTAGATTCAAATGCCTTTTTCGATCACGCCACTGCATTTCTCCGCCCATCGATCTCCATTTTCCCTACTCGCGTTCTCCATCGACTTGCGACGTAGCAACAAAACGAATGTAAAATTCTTTACGTTGATCCCGTTTTTCGCTTTGTTGATGCCGTCCCGCCTTCAATCCTTCACGCCATCGTTTTCAAGCGACCTCGCACACGCAAAACGCACATATTATCCCCCGAAGCCTCGTGCTCTTTTTTCAAATACGTCCGTCCGTCCTTCTATCCGCTCATCGATCTCAACCATCGACTTCACCCTCCTCGCGCCGTCTTCTTTCCCATCATGTCTTTCGTCAAAGCATCTCCGCAACTCGATCCCGTCCCGGCCCTCGTCCGTCTATCCTCTCGTCTCCACCATCCATCCCCGCGTCGTTTGACCCTCGGCTAGCCGTCCCGCTCTTCAATTCTTCACACCGTCCAAGCATCTCTTCCCATCGATCCTTACTCGCACACACAAATCAAACAAACGACAACAAATAAAAGCGTATGCACGACGTGATAAAACGCAACATTTCTTCACGTCGATTCAACTCGACTCCGCAAAACAAACCATACGACAAGCAAACGCATCCGATTAAAAAACCAAATTCAAACCACGAGCCCGATTTTTGTTTTCCGTTGATTTTGTTAGCTTAGGTTTATTTCGTGAATCCTGCTTCTACATTGTTAGAATTTCGATTTTGATTTAATAGTGATAGCGTTAGTCATAGTCTAGTCGATTTTATCTTTGTGCTTGAGGTTTTCGATTTCATTCTAATATAGCTTTAGCGTTAGGATTTGGGGTTTTTCATTTTTATTTTTATTTTAGTTTAGTTCTAATTCGATTGTTTTTCATTTTTTTAATTATAGTCTTAGTTCATTCTTAACGTAAATTTTAATTGTGTTTTAGTGTTAGTTTTGGCATAGTTGTAATTTCGTTTTTTAGATTTCTTTTGTTTTGGTTTTAGATTTAGATTTATTTTAATTGTAACTTAGTTTAATTTTTTAAATTTGTGTTTTCGCATTTAGTTTTTTAATTTCTAACTTTTTGGGCTTAGTTTAGTTTTAACTTAGTTTTTGTTTTAATTTGATTTTTAACTTAGATTTTAAATTCTAGTTGTGTTTTAACTTAGATTTAGAATTTTAATTTGCCTTAAAAATAATAAAAAATAAAAAAAAATAAAAAAATAAAAAAAATTTCAAAATCCAAAAATAATAAAAAAAATTCCAAAAAACTCTAAAAAAAAATTTGTAATATTTCAAAATATAAAAAAAATTTCAAATTTTTTTTATAGTCAGAAAGTGAAAGCTTAATATTTTTATCTAAAGTTTTGATTATAAAAACATTTTTCTGATCGAAATTAATTGAAGCATCGAAATTTGGAAATATTTCAAACATGTCGGCATTTTCATTCATGGTGAAGGTATGCTTTAATACATAAAGTGAAAGGTATGCTTTAATGATTAAGTGTTTGTAATTTGTTTTCAAATATTTGAATTTGAGTTTGTAGTTGGAAATTTCAATTATTATGAATGATATAGCTTTGGGACTTTTGCACTGATTAAAGACATTTTTGAGAAATGATATGATATTATTTGCTAGAAAATATTTAATATTTAGGATATTTTTTAGGAATGCTATGATACTATTTGCTAGAAAATATTTAATAATTTTGTATCCTCTATGAAACAATTATAATACTATCGTGTTACATTTTGTTGGAATTCTTGATTTTTTTTTTTTTTTTATAAAAGGACAATTTCCAATAGAAGATCAAATGTGTTTTGAATGTCTTTTATGCAACCTATAATATATTCTATATGAATTTGTAATTGATGGCAAGGTTAAATGGTTTATGAAGCAATCATGGTTTAGGAGTTATGGTTGTGTTGATGTAGCTTATGACTTCATGGATTTGAATTTTTTTATAGATCAACTAATATGTACTATTAATTCATGGACATGTTTTATTTAGGGGGTATCAGGGTATTTTGAAGAAATGTAATTCATCCCTTTATCTGTAGCATGTAAGTAAGAATTAGAGTATCGGTACCTTGCTAGTTCCACATTAATAACTACAAATAATATATTGTTACATTTAAATACCCTACCCCACTCTAAAATTTAACTTGTGACCTCCAAGGAGAAAACACATGTTCTTAAAGATTATTCCCACTTAGGTGGTAGATTGATATGGTTTATTTATTTGTACATTGTTTATCAGTCAATAGGTTGTGATTACTATTGCCACCTACCTACTTGAATAAAGATCCACTGTTTTCATCCATGTTTCTTGTTGATAGTTCCCAATTGATTATTAAAGTTTTGAAAATTGTAGTTTTCCATAACAAACTATAAAATAAAAAAAATTATTATAATCCATTTATCTATGTGGATAGGTTACCGATATTATTTTCATTTATCCTATCATTAATATTATCTGCCTACATGCATATCATGTTTATCTACTTAAAAATAAATATTTTTTTCCTCTCTTTTATTTGTTTGTTGATGCATGAAAACACTTGATAATGTAGGTTTTAACCCTTATTAGATAAATCATACAAATAGATTCTCAATATAAAACATAAAAAAACTCAATAGCAAAAACACTATTTGCACAAAGATTTTACCCTAGATACCCAAAACTAGGAAAACCAGAATGCTTTTTCTATATCTCTCAATGATTTCGTGTCGTCACCCCTTGTACCCCCCACACCACTAATTATATGGGGTAGGGAAACCCCCCTCGTTAGGAACTGTGGTGTAAATAAGGCTAATCATGCAAATAGTATACCACATAGCCAAAAGTTTCCCACTTCTTGTTTTCTTTTCATATAGGAGGTTATAAGAGTACATGATCAACAATCCATGGAAGTAATTCCAATTGTTTCTCTGCACCAATAAAACTTCTTAGTGCTCACATATTTTTCAATGAATCTACGACATTCTTCAATGTGTCCATAAACCCCCTATTTTGATTTTTCTCTTGTACTTATCACAATTTGAGCTACTCAGCTCCCCTGCTACCTTCCCTTCTCCTTAGTTTTTTAATAATAAAATAAATATTTAATTATTAGTAATATAATTACTAATTAATTATTATTTATAATACTAAAATTTAATTAATTATATTTAATTAAAACATAATCAGAAATTAACTTATTTCAAGAATGAATATATGCCTATTTTAGCTTTGGAATTAGTGAGAGTGTTGAAGCATGATTAACATTAACAAAGTATTCTCTGATTGGGGTGCCAAGTGTACAGAGAAAGGAGTGAGGTGGTAGGAGACCGTGCGGGCCACACGGTAAGACCATGATGACATGTGGTGAGGGATGTGGGTGGTACCACCAACACCCTATAATGATGACATTAAATATGGATGTGCATAGAGGAGATATTCGAGGACGCTACAAAAAACAAAAGAGCCCATGCAACTGTTAATTCAACTTTTGTGTTTGAATGATGGAATGATGGAATTTGCAAAGACGTGAATTCTCCAGCCCCCATTAAAATGACCCTACAATTTGATTCTTTCAGTTTTTTCACTCTATAAGCATCAACGTACGATTATGCATGATGGAGAATATCTAGCGCTTTCCCTTGTTAATATATTTAACAAGGGAAAGCGCTAGATATTCTCCATCATGCATAATTGTACGTTCTTTGATTTGGCTGAGCCCACATGTCCCACTTGAGAAAATGCTTAAGAGGACTACACTTTCTATCATTTCATAGAAAATTACTCATGCATTTTTGGATCTTGTTAATAGTGGACTTTGCAATCTTTGTTAGAGTAAACTAATACACAAGTAAACCTTCCAGAGTTGACTTGATAAAAGTCATCTGTCCCCCTAAAGTGAGCCATCTATAACACCAATTATTAATCTTTCCTTCAACCCTCTTAATGAGCCAACCCCAATCCTCAGCTCTATATTTGTTGCATTTAAGTGTGTCTAACATAACTCTACTTTCAACATCTTGCTTCATGCAACATGCACCATACTTTGAATTTACAAAGACCTGAATTCTCCAGCCCCCATTAAAATGACCCTACAAGTTGATTATTTCAATTTTTTCACTCTATAAGCATCAACGTACGATTATGCATGATGGAGAATCTCTAGCGCTTTCCCTTGTTAATATATTTAACAAGGGAAAGCGCTAGATACTCTCCATCATGCATAATTGTACGTTGGATTTGGTGATAATTGTCTCCATATTTTGGCTTTCTGACCCGCAAAACATAATTAATTGTCTCCAATCCGCCTAATTTTGGTGATAATTGTCTCCAATCCGCCTAATTTTGGATGCTCCTCATACACTAAGTACCTTGACCATATCAATGGAATGCCCAACTCCTAGCATGGTTCCCACCACACCAACACAACTATTGGAGATTCCAACGACCTCACCACTTAGAAAATGATACGAAATTATTTCACCCCCTTGTACTAGAACAATACATAGAAAGAATAACATAATTAATAGAAGAGATAAAAATATGAATTAGAGAAAGGCATGGATCACATATTAAAGGAAATAATAGAGCTCATGTACAAATTTCCATATTTTTTGCATTTATGTGTGTCTAACATAACTCTACTTTCAACATCTTGCTTCATGCAACATGCACCATACTTTGAATTTGCAAAGACCCGGGAATTCTCCACCCCCCATTTAAATGACCCTACAAGTTGATTCTTTTAGTTTTTTCACTCTATAAGCATAAACGTACGATTATGCATGATGGAGAATCTCTAGCGCTTTCCCTTGTTAATATATTTAACAAGGGAAAGCGCTAGATATTCTCCGTCATGTATAATCGTACGTTGGATTTGGTGATAATTGTCTCCATATTTTGGCTTTAGCATATATTGTGCAAGTGTACTTCAGAAGTATAAGAACCTGGATTGACATTTAATGCTTGTAATTTATCTCACAATTAATTTACCCATTAGGATGCTTTGACCTAGTAACTTGAGAGATGAAAAAGATCCTATCACATTAATGTGAGGATCCATTTTCACAATGAACATTAGGAAAAGACAATATTTATTGCAGTTGGTAATATAGTCAACTAGTAGACTATTCAATTATTAACAAAGTTGATGAAAGAATGCAAGGAATTTAAGGTTGCATTTCAATTTTGAAAATTTTCTACAATAATTTTTGTAGGATAATTTGTTAATGCAAGTTTCCATAGTTATTTATAATTTTTATTTTAATAGAAAGAGCCTTCAACCAAAAATACCAAAGGTTAGTCCCGCGTGTGCCCTTTGAGACACATTAGGTCATCCCACCAATTCATGCCCCATGCTTCATGAGTTGAAGGGTATCCTTCATACCCCTTAAGCACCCCCATTTCTCCCCACTCCATCATGTGATGTTGCCACCTCATCACGTAATAAGGGTTTAAGAACCAATGGCCTCTTGTCTATTTATGTGAAACACAAACATTATACACTTGACATTGTCTCAATCTCTGACGATATCAGGATGTGTTGGTCACCATACATCATGCCTCAATAGTAGCACCACCACTTACACCAACCTCATATGTTGATGATTCCTCTTCCACCATTTATTATGTCACAAACTCGGTTAATTAGTATTTGGCATGCCCTTGAGTGCTCTATGTTAAAGACACTCATCTTATCTATATGTGTCCTGTACTCATCAAATACCATCATCACTCCATGCATCAAGTGACATATCCCCCTCATCAAGATCCCAATCCGCCTAATTTTGGATGCTCCTCATACACTAAGTACCTTGACCATATCAATGGAATGCCCAACTCCTAGCATGGTTCCCACCACACCAACACAACTATTGGAGATTAAAACGACCTCACCACTTAGAAAATGATACGAAATTATTTCACCCCCTTACACCAAAATCTTGTGACATCTTGTCACAAACAAAACCATCAAACTGAAAACACATCATTTTATCCTTCAAAGAAAAAAAAATTCACATCATGTGAATATGTCCATGTACTCTTACATATTGGTGTACAAAACCATCAACCAAACAAGTTGACAAAACATGCCTCTTCAAACAATTGACTCTTAGCTCAAATAATAGAGCTCATGTACTTTCTCTAACAAGGGAAAGCGCTAGATAGTCTCCATCATGCATAATCGTACGTTGGATTTGGTGATAATTGTCTCCATATTTTGGCTTTTTGACCCGCAAAACATAATTATTTTAGAAGGGAGGGAAGGAGGGAAACCAATAGCTAATTCTTCTAACTAACCTTGACTAAAATGAGCTGAATTGTACTTTGATACGAACTTGATTTAAATTGTCCACCCCACATTAGGCACCAATGATTATAAGGTAAAAGTGGGGGTATGTAGTAATCCTAGAATCATGCTTTACATAAGGTAAAAGTGGGGAACTCATGACGTGTACTATAGATAAAAAAAAACATTTACACTTGCCAAAAAATATATGATAAAAATTGACAAACTACATACCCTTAAGCTCAAGGGGATATAGTACACGTAGCCTTCCATATAGATAATGAAAATGATTGTTCTAAGTCTCATGTTGCTTCTCATGTTATTTTATAAACCTTGGTTGGAAAGAAAAATAGGAGGGCTGAAATGTAAGAAATATAGAACATATTGGATTTAACATCCCCAAATTGGATTTTACTCCGAGGTATTGATTTTTTGAAATCTATTTTGTGAATGTTGACCAATAGATATACATCATGGAGGATGAAAGACGAAGATCAACCGAATCCCATATGGAGTCTCGGGGATCGGAGGATGTTCAGGGTATTTAAATATAATCTTAAATCTACATACATGTGTGTACATATGGAATTGATTTTTTTACTAACTTTGTGAGTGAAATTAGTTGTTAACAAGTTTCATATTTTAATTTTTAGGAGGCAAGAGGAGAAGGCTTTCTACTCCATCAATGGAGTGTGGCCAAGGTTCAACCGGTCGAGGTAACATGGTGCCGGAAGGGGGTGATATTTATTCCCCCGAAGGCCAGCAATCAATGGCTGCTGGTTCTCAGCAGGGTCGTTGTGGGTCTGGTTCTCAGCAGCATCATTCTGGGGCTGGTTCTCAGCAGGGTCGCTGTGGGTATGGTTCTCAGCGGCATCATTCTGGGGATGGTTCTCAGCAGGGTCATGTTGGAGATGATGTTAGCCAACAACATCAAGGTTGCCATCAATTTCAATATTTTTTCATTAAATTTTTGCAACTTTTTTTACACATGTTTTTTCTAATATATGAAATTATATATATATTGATGCAGAGGCTCAAAATGTTCGAGCCAGTGGTCAAAAAAGACGCAGGGCAGTGCGCTACATTGAAGAAGAAGGCTGTCAACCTAGCACAACTTATCCGGCTGAGATTACTGATATACCATGGGAAAGGAACATGGCGGAATGCACCTTACAAAGGTGTGAAAGCCTTTATGCAAAATTACAGACAGATCTCCAGGATTTGACTATACCTGCTGAGAGTAGACAAAGCCTACAGATAGTTGCACATTCATTGAGTGAAATGGTAAAAGTGTACAAAGATTTGGGGCCAACCACTGATTCGTTTGTAGAAGTGATGAGACAGAGAAGAGAAGCAGTGATAGGTCCCGATAAATGGCAGGACATAAAAAAACAAGTTTCAAGACAGGACGCTAAGTCAATGTTTAATTTTAAGGAAGGGCCAAAAGGAAAGATGTTGAAGGTGCAGTATTTCAAGCACCCAGACATAGCAAAATATTTGTATAGTCGACATCTTGCGGCCTTTGGAAGGCTTCCATGGAACGATGAGGTTCCTCTTTATTTTGCACAAATGTTTTATGCAGAATTTTTTAAGGGTATGAAACCCGACTACAATGATCTTCCTTCAGAATTTTTTGGCCCGGGGAGAGGTCGATTATGTCCACGTAAGGGCGCAAAGCGAGATGTGGAGTTGCCTCGCCCTGAGCCGCCATTGGTGAGTCGACCGTCTCGAGTCGAAACCTTGCGATCAGAGATGGATGCGACTTCTCAAATAAGTCGTGAAGCAAGAGATGTTATGATTGAAAATGTTCATAGCGGATTGAGTGGAGTCGATCTTGGCTTAAATCGACAAAGAACACGTCAATATGCACGTGCCAATTTTGTTTATCATACAGATGAGGAGATTTACAACATGAATGTTGAAGATCTCCGAACATACGCAATAAATTGTCGCAATGGTCTGCAAGACCTAATTTTTCGTGAGGAAGAGGGCACAGGAACGGTATGTGTTAGTGACCTTAGGATTTGAAATTATATTTACATATACATGTGTACAATTTGTAATAAATACATGTGTATGTACACATGTATACATTTATTTGTATGTGTACATTAATCTAACAAAAAGGTATGATTATATGTTAAAACACCATTTGCGGTTCTCAGGCATGATGCGTGATGAAAATGTTAATATTACGTTCGGGACCTCTGGCTCAAACGATGCAGATGGGTCTGCCCATCATGATATGTTGGCACATGTATGTTAGTGTTTTTTAAGTGACTCTAAAATAAATAATTGTTGCCACACATGTACATGTATGTATATATATAATTCGATAAAATGTTTTAACGGGTACCGATTCCGTCTGATGTTTTTGGGATCCCGGTACCTTCTTCTTCTTTAGGAGATATACCTTCTACTTCATTGGGAGATGACCAAGTATGGACAATTTTTCACAAGTTCAAAATTTATGTTACCTCAAAAAGTTCCATAAAAAATTGAGATATATAGAGAGAGATCTATATTTTGAGTTATTTAAATTTTTTTGAATTTAGGTTTGTATAGAAGATTTTTTTAATCCGAGGACTTTAGCGACGGAGATAGGGACATCCACGGCATTTGAAGAAGTTGTCTTTAGTTCTTTTTTTTAATATTATTGTTCAAATAAGTTTATATATATGTACACACGTGCATTTTCATTTGAAAGTTTTTAATTTATATAAATTATTTATGTACATGTATATTGTACAGGTTACCACTACAGATGTTTCTATGGCAGATACTCTTCATCAAATGGAGAGGCAACCTTACGAGGTCTTGCGCGATTTTTTTGTTATATTTTGTTTTTTACATGAAGTTCTAGATATATATATATTCTCGTTAATTTTTAAAACTTCAAATTTTAATGTTCAAGTACATGTACATTGTGTATGTAGGTTTTCCCTTTACAAGGTAGCGAGCCAATCGGGATCCAGAGGCTAGATCTTCCATTTGACGGACAAGACATACAGTAGATTTGATTTTATTTCAAAATTTAGATGGTTTTAAAATTTGTTAAACTTGATACAATTTGATACTTGAGTGAGATTTACAATTTTTGGACATATTTTATTACAATATGTTTTTTGGACATATTTTTGGACATATATGTTAAATGTTTTTGTTGGATCTAGTTGAATTATAATTGGCATGGCATGTGATATTTAATGTTTTAAATGTTTTTGTTAGATATTTGAATTATAATTGGCATGGCATGTGATATTTAATGTTAAATGTTTTTGTTAGATAGTTGAATTATAATTGGCATGGCATTTGAAGTTTTTAAAACTACATGAATGATGGAATGTGAACCTACATTTTCACATGTGGTAAATTGAAATGTTAAAGTTTGTAACAAGACAATCCCCATTGATTTCATTACATTATATATGTTGATTTCTGATTTGATATAATTGCATACATATGATGGTACATTACTTGTAAAGTCATTGGATTTCATTACATTATATATGTTGATTTCTGATTTGATATAATTGCATACATATGATGGTACATTACTTGTAAAGTCATTGGATTAATAACTTGTTCATTGATTTCAGTTTTCTTTGGATGGTAACAGTACTTTTGTCATGTGAATGTGAAGTAATGTTGTCATTGAATTACATTTGACATTTGATATTTAATGTTAAATATTTTTGTTGGAAATGTTTTTGTTAGATAGTTGAATTATAATTGGCATGGCATTTGAAGTTTTTAAAACTACATGAATGATGGAATGTGAACCTACATTTGCACATGTGGTAAATTGAAATGTTACTTGTAACAAGACAATCCCCATTAATTTCATTACAGTATATGTTGATTTCTGATTTGATATAATTGCATACATTTCATTACAGTGTATGTTGATTTCTGATTTGATATAATTGCATACATATGATGGTACATTACTTGTAAAGTCATTGGATTAATAACTTGTTCATTGATTTCAGTGTTCTTTGGATGGTTTTAGTACTTTTGGCATGTGAATGTGAAGTAATGTTGTCATTGAATTACATTTGACATTTGATATTTAATGTTAAATATTTTTGTTGGATAGTTGAATTATAATTGCCATGGCATGTGATATTTATTGTTAAATGTTTTAGTTGGATAGTTGAATTATAATTCTAATGGTATCTGAAGTTTTTAAAACTACATGAATGATAGAATGAGAACCTACATTTGCACGTGGTAAATTGAAATGTTACTTGTAACAAAACAATCCGCATTGATTTCATTATGTAGTATATGTTGATTTCTCATTTGATATAATTGCATGTATGATGGTACATTACTTGTAAAGTCATTGGATTAATAGTGTTCATTGATTTCAGTGTAAGCGCAAAAAATTATTGACAATGTAGAATGATTTTTGTGTTATAATAACTAAACCTAATAATATTGGAGAGCAAGAGAGACTTGAGATATGGTGTTTACTACAAGAGTTTGAGCTAAATATTTAAATGGTTTATCTATCTTTCATAAAATAGTTTAAGATTGATCACAAGAATTAAGAGTTCATGTCTCGGTCCATCATTGGTATGGTCCATCATAGAATGATCATCCATGTCGATGACTCTTAAGTCTATCTTTCCAAACCATGACCCTACTCTCACATGTGTGCTTTTCATGACACCAGTCGTGCTACTTTTATCCTTGAGTTGACTGCCTTGAAAGCACTCAACTCTTTCTCGATGCTAGCCTTCCTCTTTCTAAGAGATGAAGTTGCCTTTCGACTTAGGAAGCTATGGGTAGCCCCCGTGTCTATCAAAGCAGAGAACTTTTTCCCATGTACGGTTGTAGACATGAATCTCAAGTCCAAGGAGCTTTCATCATCATTCCTCCTTGTCTTGTGCCTTACTTTCGCAATCTTCTTCAACATTTCCTCTTCCAATATGTTTTTCGAACTAGCCCTTAGCTTAGCAGTGCTTTTCACATCTCTTCTCATGAAGCTCCATATATAACAATTTGATCCTGGGCTTGCTTGAATTGGTTCAAGCTCTTTCTTTTTCGAATTCTGTCTAATTGCTCCAATACGACATATATTGACTCCTTCCAAACGAAGTGCACCAATCCTCTTAGTGTGGTCGTCTTCTTTTCCAAGTGTGCCAACACATGCATTTCCTTTCTTCAAACCAATAGGTTTCGGATCAAGAAAGTCCCTCTTGATCTTATCTTCCATGTTCTTGACTTTACCCTGCAACGTGGTGCTTATTTCCTTCAAGTGAGCCCTTTCCATAAAGAGTTCCTGAAGTATTTGTTCACCTTGTCGTATCTCCATGTCAAGCTTTTCAATTTCAGCAGTTTGTCTAGAAAGTCCATCCTTGGAATTTCTTGCGTGAAAAACCAAGTAGGTTGAACCAACGTTGGTCTAGTGCATTGGAATTCATTAAAGAATTGGTCATTGGCGCTGCTTCAAGCTAGGAGTGAGCATCGTCACCAACCTACATTGAATATTTTCCACTCCCTATGGTGAATGATACTTTAAATTGATTGACAGTCTAAGACTTTCGAATTTTTTCGAATGCCAAATGATCTTACAAAGTGAGTATTTATAATATTCTAGTAGGTCATTCGGCGACAACTTTTACCAAAAACTTGAAACGACTTTGGCATGTGATATTTAATTTGTTAAATGTTTTTGTTGCATTGTTGAATTATAATTGGCATGGCTTAACAATGCTTTTCACATATCTCTTCTCATGAAGCTCCATAGAACAATTCGATCCTGGGTCTGCTTGAATTGGTTCAAGCTCTTTCCTTTTCGAATTCTGTCTAATCGCTCTAATACGACATATATTGACTCCTTCCAAATGAAGTGCACCAATCCTCTTAGTGTGGTCGTCTTAGTGTGGCGTGTGATATTTAATTTGTTAAATGTTTTTGTTGGATTGTTGAATTATAATTGGCATGTCATGTGAAGTTTTTAAAACTCCAGTTTTGGATGGTTTCAATCTACATTTTGCATGTGATATTTAATGAACTTTAAATGTTAAATGTTTTAATGATGCACAATATATAATCGAAAGGGTTTTAAGACTTAAAGTTTTGGATGGTTTTAATTTACAACTTAAAGTTTTGGATGGTTTCAACCTACATTTGCACATATGGTAAATTGAAATTATGTTACTTGCAACAAGACAATCCCCATTGATTTCATTGTATATGTTGATTTCTAATTTGATATAATTGCATGTATGATGGTACATTACTTGTAAAGACATTGGATTAATAATGTTCATTGATTTTACTTTAAGCGCAAAAAATTATTGATAATGTCTAGAACGTTTTTTGTGTTATAATAATTAAACCTAATAATATTGGAGAGCAAGAGAGATGAGGTATGGTGTTTACTACAAGAGTTCGAGCGGGGCATTCAGTGACAACTTTTACTAGAAACTTGAAACAAAGAGAATCTATCTTTGGCTAGGACATCATGTAAGATGCTCGGCATAAACAGTAAAATTGTACTTAAAAGCCGAGATTCGGGCAAGTGGGGACAACCACTTGTTATCTCGTCCCTTGGAGGCTAGGCCATATGGGGACCGAATCTGACTTTACAAAATAAAGTGAAATAGTTTGTACCATATGGTCGGAGAACATATACAAAAACAATTAATATACAAGAAAAATTAATTTCATTCTAGAATATATATATCCAATACATATTTAACATTTTTAATCAATGCACATGTATAGAAAAACTATTTTCAGTGGAAATTAGAGCACGTGCTTGTACCCAAACAATTTGTAACATTTGCAAACCACAAATAACATAAGCAGTTCAATTTTTAGTTGAGTACTGAAAGGTTTAAAAGATAATAAATTGTTGTCCTGACACTTCACTCAAAAAATTCTAATGGAATTCCATCCTCAATAATCCGTTCATGATCGGATTTTGACATTTTCCATTTCTTAATTTTTGATTTTTCTTTGATTGAACTTCTATCAACTTTATGCGTGCTGCACACACCAAGTGACTATATTGACAACTTATGGAATCAGGTTCATAGTCTTCGAAGTAAACAAAGTCTCCACTTTGACGAGTTTGTTTGAAAAAATAACCTTTCAGTATAATAGACCCTTTGTCATACTGAAATCCGTGATCATTATAGTCTTGTAATAATTTCATTTTTTGTTCAGTGCAACACATCAAATAATACTTCACATTTTCATCGTTTTCAATAGGTGCAATTACAGCAAAAACATCTCCTGCACAATAAAATAAATTTAACATTTAATTATGCATATTTAAATTTAAATTTGTAAATCTTTAAATCATTAAAAAGTAATTCAATTGTTACCTTCTCTAACAAGATCAGACACTCGATCACCATCGGATGATATTGTAGTTTCCTCTGATTCCATTTCTTCAATCATTGCAACAGACATTTTTCCCTTTGTATTTAGCTCTGTATGTTTTCAATCGTTCACATACATTTTGTTTTCACAGATGTCATTGGATTTTGTGTTGTCTATGCAAACATCACAAAAACAAGAATATTTTCTTTTATCCAATGCAAACACATTTGTGGACAATTTTGTTTGAATTGAATGCAATTTTCGAGTTCCTTTTATTGTTCCAACTTCATTTCCAATTGATCTATTTACATCTCCGATTCCAATATGCCAGAAAAACCTTTATATGGAAAATTAGAAAGAATTTGTAAATATGATATCAAAATACAATTAAAAATAATCATTGCATGATAAATGTACAATGTTTAAAATTAGATTACCAATATAAATTAAATTGAATGTACCTTTGCACTTCTCGTGATGGGTTAATCTCTTGGCTTAGAGCATTTTTGCACCATTGAACAACTTCTTCAGCGTTTGCAAGTCGGCGTGCAAAGTGGTTCATTTGATATCTTCGAAGTACTCGTTTTATGCATGCTCCTGCACCGTCATGTTCTCCTTTTCCATGGCCAGTCTCAAAGAAATTCCATCAATGTTTAATGCAGGTTTTCTTATGAAGACGACACAACCAAAAAAATGATCGTGCAGATTTGAATTGACCTGCGCATCCGTCTGACCATATCCAATGTTCATTGAATGTTATTCCACGATTTTTAAATGAATCATAAATTCTTCCAAAACAATGTTGTACAAAACATGTATCATGTGTACGATCGTCACTGATATAAAAATGATATTCTTTAATGATATGTCGATTTTCACTCGTGCTTTCTATATGATCAACATTTTGTTCAGCATGTCTATATAGAATATGGACGAGCATGGAGACTTGGTCAGAGTGATAGTATTCACTCTGAATTTCTTTTTGTGGAGCAAATGTGTAGTTTTATGCAAAATCAATCACTGACAAAATGGTTCCTGGTGGAAAAACTTCACGAGATTTTTTGAATTGCAAGTCTTGCCATCGAGCTCTATGGGAATGCATGGTGTGTTTGTAAATTTCTGCTTCAAACTTTCTCAAAAAGTCTATTAGAAAAATTTCGTCTTCTCGTAATTCGATTCTTTTAACACTATCTGCACTTTGAATCGATGTACTGGTATGTTCGTATCTCTTCCATTTCACTTTCATGTTGGACAATGATTGATCATTTATATCAATACGATATTTGTTTTGAAATTTAGTCAAATTTCCACAATCATCGCATTTTTTACCACCAACACATTTCTTTTGTAAAATAGTTCATCGCTTTCTCTTTCACATAGAATTTGAGATATGAATTCACGGATAGTGGAAGGAGGAGGTGAATCCTTCCATAATGTTCTACCGATATCAAGGAATGTGTCATAATATAACTCAAATTCCACATGATAACGGCAACAACAAGTGTCGCGTACGGTGATAGGTTTTACATACCATGGTTTTTGTTGAGCAAAAGCACTGAGTGAAACTTGAATTTGACGATTCTCTTCTTTGAACTTGTTGAATAACTCTATTTGAGTGGTTTCCAAGAGATGTTTTTCATGTTCTTCGTATTGATTTCGCGCTATTCTTCTTCGCATCACATGTCTTGCAGTGGGTGAAACACGCGAATTGTTCTTCCAATATTCATATATTGTTTTTTTAACATCTTCTCCAAGTCTATCTTTGTATGGTTGCCTACAAATAGCTCTCCAACAAGCGAGTTCATCATTTACGTCTATTTGCAGTCGAAATTTTCGATGTTTGTGCAGAGTTTTTCACGAGGTTCCCAGTGCTCGTGCCATAGATGCTAGATTCAAACGATTCTCTTGAGTACTTGGTGAAACCATTGCCATTTGTATTCCTCTACGTATATTTGAAACATTTTTATCTCTAGATCTCCTAATTGACTCTATAGCACTACTCATATTTTTTATAACCTCTTCTTTCATTTTTTTATCTTTGGTTGATTTTTGAATACCCAATAGTGTCGTCGCTTCTTTTAATTTCCTTGATGATAAGAGACATTTCAACATTTGAGCTTGAACTGTCACCTCAGTTTTGAAAAACATTTCCAAAATTTTCTCGACACGATATCGTATAAAATAGTCAGGTTTTTTATCTCCATATGTGTGAGTGTCGACATTTTCTAACATCTCATTATCGATAGTGATTTCATCTGTACATATTCGAAAAAATGGTACATATTCAATAAATAACTAAATTAATAAATATGTCAATAAATATTAGGAAAATTTTAAATATATCAATAGATCATAATATCTACATTTACATACCCGATTCAATTTCTGCTTGCGGTTGATTTTCTTCTTCAATATTTTGAGGAGTGTCTCTGTCTGTTTACATTAAACAAAATATTTTTCAAACTAGTTCATCAAATAAAAATTAAGCTTCACATTGTACATTGGGAAAACTTTAAAAATATATCAATAGATCATAATATTTACATTTACATACATGCTTCAATTTCTGCTTGAGGTTGATTTTCTTCTTCAATATTTTGAGGAATATCTCTGTCTGTGTACATCAAACAAAATATTTTTCAAACTAGTTTATCAAATAAAAATTAAGCGTTACATTTTACATTAGGGAAATTTTAAATATATATCAATAGAGCATGTAATATTTACATTTACATACATGCTTCAATTTCTGCTTGAGGTTGATTTTCCTCTTCAATATTTGAGAGAGCTTCTAACTTTCTTTTGCGATATTGTCTCGTCTCTTCTCTACGTTCCTCGGGCTTTCTTTTTCGATCATATTTTCTCACACAAGTTCTTCAATTTCCCATGATAATAGGGTATGAGGTTTAAAAAATTTCCTTTAAAAAATTAGACAATAACTCAATTACAAACAATATCACAAAAGATTTAATTTAAAAAAATCTTTTCTAAAAAATATGTAATCCAATCCAAAACACGTACATATCTCTAAGAAAAATCACACTGCCTCCAAGAAATGTCTTCCAAAAAAATTCTTTAAATCTTAAAATGTAAAGAAAAATTTTTGAACAAAAAAGCTCAAAAGATTTATTTCAACACAAAACACGTACATACCTCAAAGAAAAATCACGTCGCCTCCAAAAATGTCTTCCAAAAGTTTTTTAAATTCAAACTTTGAACCTCCAAGAAAAATCACGCCGCCTCCAGAAAATGTCTTCCAAAAAATTTTTTTGACCCCAAACTTTGAAGAAAAATTTTTGAATTCAAAACAAGTTGTAAGATGAGAAGATTTTCTATAATAATTGTCCATCTGCAGATAAGGAAACCAAACAGATTTACTTAATATTACTTATCTGATTAGTTGATTTTAGCTGTGGTCCTCCCAACCTTTAGGAAAGGCAATTACGTCCTTCTCCTAGCCCCGTGCTCCAATTTTTGGAAAGGTTCGGGTGAACAGTGGTTTCTTTTCTGCTATGACATCAGGACATTCAGTCCAGCTAGCACCAGAACTTCAGTTTCAGGTTTTTCTGAGTGTTTTTTCCACTGGACTCTTTCAACTCTGGAAAATTCCACACTCTTTCCTCCAAAACTAGAACAAAACCCCTACTCCTCACTGGGATAACCTTTTATCCTCAGAGGAGCAGGTAACTATTTCCAACTGTTCCCAACCACTTCCAATTCTTGGAAACATTTTACCAACAGCTTTTTACTTATTTTTATCCAACTTATTTTCCATAACAATGTTATTAATTAAAATAAATAACATAATTGTCTCAGTTAATTCTTAACAAATATATACAATCACTTAACTAGTTAATCAACTAGTTAGCAGTAAATGTAGCTGTCACAACTTCCCCCCTGGAAGTAACACCGTCCTCGGTGTTTTTTTTACTCTAGTTCTGAAAAGAGCTCTAGGTAAGCTTCTTTCACAAATCTTTCATCCTCCCAAGTGGCCTCATCCGGGCCAAAGTGCTTCCATTGCACTTTAACCTAGGTGATAACTCGCTTTCGGAGCATGATTTCCCTTTTGTCAAGTATGCGTTGCGGCTCGACCAGGAATTCTCCATCCAATTCTACCTCTATATGCTTCCAATGAATTACATGTTTCGAATCATGTACGTAACGCTTCAACGAAGACACATGAAATACATTGTGTACTCGGATATGGCTGGGTAATGCTAGCCGATAGGCTACAGGTCCCACCCTTTCAAAAATCTCAAAGGGTCCACAGAATCTGGGAGCCAATTTAGCACAGGAGGCCGACTGTAAGGTACTCCTCTTTGGCTTGATTCTTACGTACACATGATCTCCTATTGCAAACTCACGATAAGACCTTTTCTTATCTGCATAAATATTCTGACGTTCTTGTGCAGCCTTCAGATTTTGTCTTATTTTCCTCACGTCTGCTTCCATTTTAGCAAGAATTTCAGGTCCCAACATTAGTTTTGTTTCAGGGCTGCTCCAATTTATGGGGGTGCGACACTGCCTCCCATATCAAGCCTCGAATGGACTCATTTTCAGAGATTCCTGATACCCATTGTTGTAAGAAAATTCAACAAGGTGTAGGTAATCTTCCCACTTAGTTGGCTGCTTCATCACATACATGCACAACATGTCCTCCAAGACTCGGTTCACTTGTTCCGTTTGACCATCGGTTTGGGGGTAATAAGCAGTATTGAATTTTATCTGCGTTCCCAAACCTGAAAACAAGGTTTTCCAAAAAGCAGAAGTAAACTTAACATCTCGATCCGAAATGACAGTCTTTGGAATGCCATGCAATCTAAAAATTTCCTTCATGAAAATGTCAGCTATTTGTACAGTCTTGTAAGTAGACTATACGGGTATAAAATGTGTAGATTTACTCAATTTGTCCACTACAACCATTATAGAATCATTATGTCTTTTTTTTCTTGGTAATCCTGTGATGAAGTCTAGAGATATGACCTCCCACTTCCATTTGGTTATAGGTATGGGCTGCAACGATCCTGCAGGATGTTGACGCTCTACCTTCACTTGTTGACATTCCAAAAACTTACTTAAATATTCAGCAATTTTCTTTCGCATACCAGGCTAGAAAAATACCTTTCTAATCGCGGTCAACATCTTTTGGTAACCCGGATGACCTGCATAATTGCTGCGATGATATTCATTCATTAACAGCTCTTTCAGGTCTAATCGATTAGGCACATATACTTTACCTTTGAAGGTTAACATTTGATCGTCATTTATTCCATACTCAGATGCGCCTCCCAACTTTTTGCTTTCTTCCATTTG
Source organism: Pinus albicaulis (assembly GCA_034641835.2). NCBI lineage: Eukaryota > Viridiplantae > Streptophyta > Pinopsida > Pinales > Pinaceae > Pinus > Pinus albicaulis. The sequence continues at coordinate 211,661,282 of CM076584.1, read as the reverse complement.
ATGCCACAAAAACTGATACTCGGGATCTTTTTGTGCTTATTTCTTTACTTGCTCTGAAAATTTGTTTTCCAGTTGGTTATAATATAACTCATATATACCATGTAATTTCCTGCTTAAAGCGTCAGCTACTTGGTTTTCCTTTCCTTTGAAATGCTGAATATCCATGTCAAATTCACTTAGGAAAGCATTCCATCTTGCCTGTCTGGAATTCAAATCCGCTTGCTTGAAGTAACTCGTCAAGCTGCTATGATCTGTATTTAATACAAACTTTTTTCCCAACAAGTAGTGTCTCCATACCCGGAGCGCATTAACTACTACTGTCAATTCTAAATCATATGCAGAATATCTCTGCTCATGTTCCTTAAACTTTCTGGATTCATAAGCTATCACCTTGCCTTCTTGAGACAGGACTGCCCCAACACCTTCTTTACTTGCATCCGTACATACTTCGAATTATTTGCTGGGGTCGGCTAGTCTTAACACAGGAGCTATAGTCAAGAACTGTTTCGGTTTTTCAAAATTATTTTGGCACTCCGTGGTCCATTTGAAAACTTTTCCTTTCTTCTGTAAGGAAGTAATAGGAAAAGAAATTCTAGAAAATCCCTCAATAAATCTTCAGTAATACCCAGCTAGCCCGATAAATGATCTAATATCTGCTACATTCTGGGGTACTCGCCATTCCATAATTGTTTTAATCTTTTCAGGATCAACAGCAATTCCCTCAGCAGAAATAACGTGTCCCAAATATTGGATTTTTGATTTAAAGAAATCACACTTACTGAACTTTGCGTATAACCGATGTTTCCTTAGCAGCTCTAACACAATCTTTAAATGTTCTTCTTGCTCTTCCTGGTTCTTGGAATAGATCAAGATATCATCTATAAAGATAAGCACAAATTTATCCAAAAAAGGATGGAAGACCCCATGCATTAACCTCATAAAGGTTGCTGGCGCATTTGTTAACCCAAAGGGTAACACTACAAATTCATAATGACCATACCTTGTATGAAATGTTGTCTTGCAAATGTCTTCCTCCTTGAATCGAATATAGTGATAACTTGATCTCAAATCTATCTTGGAAAACACCTTAGCCCCTTTCACTTGATCAAATAGATCATCAATCCTGGGTAAAGGGTACTTATTCTTGATTGTTAATTTTTTTGAGCTGCCTGTAATCCATGCACATTCACATCGTCCCATATTTCTTTTTCACGAACAAAACGGGTGCTACCCAAGGTGACACACTTGGGCGAATATAGCCCTTATCCAGCAGTTCTTGTAACTGCATTTTAAACTCTGTTAATTCCGGCACACTCATTCTGTAAGGAGCCCTTGACACAGGAGAAGCCCCAGGCATTAATTCTATAGTAAAATCAATGTCCCTTTTTGGTGGTAAACCAAGAATATTTTATGGAAAAACATCCAGAAATTCTTGCACTACTAGTATATTTTCCATTGTAAGCTATTTTTCCTTAGAATCTGCATATCCCACCTGAATAACATATAGTTGGCACCCCTTCCTTATACATTTATTCATTTGGAATGTTGTTATTGGGTGTAACTAGAATGGTTTCTTGATCCCTTGGATTTCCTTCCGGGTTCCATCCTGCATTCTGTAATAAATAACTTTTTCCTTACAGTCTACTAGGGTCCAATGCTTTTCTAGCCAGTCCATGCCTAACAATACATCGTAGGATCCTAATGGTAGAATATCCAGATATACTTGCAACTGCTGATTCGATATTTCTAATATACAGTCCGGAATTTTAGCAGTCACTTTACGCTTTGCCCTTGTGGCTAGCTGCACTAGCCAGGAACTTTTAAATTTATGCTCTTTCAATCTACACAACTCTACCATCTTGGGACTAATATAGCTTAGACTTGCACCTGGATCTACTAAAATAGAAACAGACTGAGTTAGTATTTTACCTTCCAGCTCAATCATCGTGGGATGATAATCCGCTTGTCGGTCCTCCAATGATGCATTAATACGGGGGATGTTTCGTGCTACATCACCCATAATAGAAGCTTCCTGCAAGTTTGCTACAACATCATTTCTTGTTCGCTATGGGCAGTTTTTGTAGTAATGCGCTTCCCCACAACCCCAGCACTGTAAAGGTGGTTTGGTCACCTGCCCTTGATCAGGCTTGATGGATGCTTTTGTGGGTTTTTCATCTGCTAGCCATCTATTCCTCTGATGATTTCTGCCAAACTGCTTACTGCCAAGATTTCGTTCAGAATTCTTAAAGTTTCTACTCTTGGCACCTTTGAAATTTGAATTACTTTTTTGTCCTTTCTTTGGCTGCCAATTCTTGCTAACCTCCCCTTTTGCCTTGACTGTTGATAGCACATTTGAGCTTTACGAATTGCTTCATCCATAGTCGAAGGATTTACAAATTCTATCCTTTCTTTCATGTGTGTTGGCAGATTGCTCAAAAATATTTGCACCTTAGCCTTCTCCTCTCGAAGATATGGAACATAACGCAATAAGGAGGTAAACTTAGTAATATAATCATCCATGGTCATCTGTCCCAGCTTGAGATCATGAAATTCTTTAGCCTTTTCGTCATAAAATCTTTCGGTCAGGTACTTGTCCTTGAGTATTCTTGGAATGATTCCCAGGTGACATCTTGTTCTTCAATACTACGTATATTCTTCACCTCGTCCCACCACAGAGTGGCTTTCTCTCTTAGCTGGTATATTTCCAATCTAGCCTTCAGGTTGTTGTTATATTCATACACCTGAAAATACTTATTCATATTTATTAACCATGCCTCTGCCACCTCCTCAGCCTCACCATCAAATGTTGGTGGTTTTATTTTACGAAATTCTCCTTGAAGTTCCACTTTCTGCCTCTTGACTTCTTGTGGATCTGACAAGTTGCCAGATTCTGCTTCATTAAAATTTTTATTCTTACTCCGCTAAGAGGGGCTCCTTTCCACTCTTTATGTGGTGTTATTTCCTGTTTTTTGCTCATTTTCTTCTTGCTCACCTCTATCAGTACCAGGATGTTCCACCTCCTGGTTTTGTTTATCTGACAAACTTTTTAATATCTTTTCCTGGTCTTGCAGTAATCGCTCATTATCTTTTTGAACACGTACCATTTCCTCTTGTAGTTGTTGTACCGTATTCAACAGAAAACTAGTTTGGTGCTGCTGTTCTTCCAGTAGCCTACTAGTCTTTTGATGCTGCTCGACACTTAGTTGGACCCACATTTCTGGGTTCATCACTGGTTGACCTTGGGGTTCCCCGCCTTCTTGGGGAGTTTGTTGTGTATTACCTCTTCTCATAATTTTTCTATTGCTAAGCTCTATGCATCAATAAACATACAAATTTTACTGTTAGTTGACCCTTAGGGTCCCAGCGTTTGAACGCCGCTCTGATACCACTTGTCGCTACTAAACATACATAGTAAAAAAAATAAAATTATTTTCACTATACCATGGCAATAGAACTATTTATATTACCAAAATATTTACAGTACTACAAACCCATTATCATATGGCAGATTAAGGTCTTACCTTAAAGTAATTTTTATAATTGACATATCGGAAATTTTAAGTTTGAACTATGCATATAACTATACATATATATTCACATGCAAATCAACGATGTATTGGTTATCAATTCCACTGTTAGAAGGTCTAGCTGACTTGTACACCATCGAAATGGCATATCTGTGAATTTATGATGAGAGTACACACATATCCTTGCTTACAACAGGTGTTGATTTTCAGAATAAATGCCACGAATCCCCATGCAGTTTCTACCATCGATCTTAGGAGCAAATCTACAGTTGAGGTTCAGGCAGGAAACGGATATGGGTAATCACGCCCCAAACCCTAGATCCTTCTTATCACTTGACTGTTCAGGTTAGATGGCTCTGTGTTCTGGTTCGATTTTCTCATTTTCCATGCTGCTATTCTTCAACCTTGCTCCAACGAATAATGTTTGCGACTAATTCCGCCAGCATTACACCGGCTAGGTTTAATAAGTTGAGCTCAGAGCTCCAGAGAGTTCACACCTGAGGCTATACTCGACATTGGTCAATTCTGGGTGACATTGAGCAGGAATTTCTTTTCCTCTAAAATCAAATGGGTAAGATTAACTACTCTCCTCTCAGCACTTTGTTTTTTTTTTCTTTACTGTCTGCATATTTTATTCTGGTTTAAGGCATTTACGAACTCAATTTCTAGCTCGGCCCTGAAATGAACTCCCAGTTCTCGCGGCGGAGATCCATATCTGTATTTTTCCATAGTCACAGGTATTAAGGATTTCCTACATAATTTATGTCAAATTTCTTCAGGGTTTAAAGACACTGAATCAATGTTATGTTATTTTTTATTCTTACCCTTATTCATTTAATCGACTGTTATTTTCTGGGTGCAGGGTAAACTTCTTGCCATCGATTCTGTGTTCAAGATTACTTTTCGAAGTCTTATTACTCATTTTCTCGGCCTTGTTTAATTTGATTCTCTTTAACCAGGTACTCTGAGGCTTCTGCCTCATTTCCGAAGGCTACCCTTGTATTTTTATTTAACAAAATCTACTTGTCTTCAACAAAATTGGATCTGTATTGTATCAAGCTTTTTCGAGAACATTTTCTATTATTTTTGAATGATTATTCTGTAGGGAATAGTGCCTCGCTTGTGGATACTTCCCACGGAGTTTTTATACGAATTTATTTGTGTGTTTAATGGACTTTTATAATGAATACATGATTATATACGTTGTTTAACTTCTTACCTGTAAAATCGTTATCTTGGAGTTTTCGTTTTCTCTTATGGAGGTTGGTTTATAGATTACGCACCTTCCTGTGCAAGAAATTATGCATGAAATGTTTTAATCGTTCTGGAATTTGAGTTTACAAGTCGACTCGACAGTTTGCACTTATTCCTTAAGATGAATGATGAGTTACATAATCTCTTCTCTAAGTTTGCCTATTAGCTTTACTGTAAAATTTTCATAAGATTTCCGCCTTCAAATAAATGATTTCAGGCTTATAACTCTTTTCGTTAAAAAAAATTACCCGTAAGGGTTTATATGTTTATTCCTCCGCGATGCATAATCTAACTTTGAGGATAAATTCTATAAATCTTGAAAGTCAGTTTTTTCCTCTCAACTTATTGTCTGCAAAGTATCTTCTTTATATATATTACTCATGCATCTGAGAATCTGTACATTCTTGGCCTATGAGGCTAGTAGTTCAACCATGATTTTATACTTAACAAGACTTATTTATGCAAAAAGAGCATGTATAGAACTTAATAACTTGGAAGTCTTTCGTTCTTTCTTTTCACTGCTTTAAAACTGTTTATTTCGAAGGTAGATATTTTTATCAGTTTGATTTTATACTGTTCACTTAGCTATGGTGACTGGACCACCCTCTTAGTGTCCATGTTCAATTTATTTATATGGAAAAGGTATCATGGGTAGGGTTTTTACCCAAACCCAAGATCAACAGTCCACGTAGTCAATTCAATTTCTTCTGTTTAAAACTTAACATGAAGTCCCGTTTCTGTTTTTCTATATTCCAGTAAAGAAATTTCTCTGTCTCTGCCAAGTTTACAATAATTCACTTAACAGTATAAAACAATTAATGAAAAATTACAGATTATAAACTTATTCTGTACTGCCGACTTTACAACATTTCCAACATCAGGTTATATTTGTGTAGACCTTCCGTCTCAGGCACAGTTTACGGATAATAATTACTATCTATATGTTATCTGTGACTGTTATTCCTTCTGTAAACATAGCTTCAAAATTCTTATTATCATCTACGCAGATTACTAATGCTATAGCTTTACAGAAGTCATAACGTATATACATTTATCTATAATAATTTTCCATCTGCAGATAAAGAAACCAAACAGATTTACTTAATATTACTTATCTGATTAGTTGATTTAAGCTGTGGTCCTCCCAACCTTTAGGAAAGGAAATTACTTCCTTCTCCTACCCCTGTGCTCCAATTTCTGAAAGGTTCGGGTGAACAATGGTTTCTTTTTTGCTATGACCTCAGGACATTCAGTCCATCCAGCACCAGAACTTCAGTTTCAGGTTTTTCTGAGTGTTTTTTCCATTGGACTCTTCCAGCTCTGGAAAATTCCACACTCTTTCCTTCAAAACTAGAACAGAACCCCTACTCCTCACTGGGATAACCTTTTATCCTCAAAGGAGCAGGTAACTGTTCCCAACCACTTCCAATTCTTGGAAACATTTTACCAACAACTTTTTACTTATTTTTATCCAACTTATTTTCCATAACAATGCTATTAATTAAAATAAATAACATATTTGTCTCAATTAATTCTTAACAAATATATACAATCACTTAACTAGTTAATCAACTAGTTAGCAGTAAATGTAGCTGTTACATTTATTTTCAATATAATATTTATAGAAAAATTATGAGAGGAAATTTAGATTTTTATAATATTTGATAAATCTAAAATTAAAAACGAATATTTATGAATATTTAATAATATTATTTATATTTATATAAATTTCATTTGTCCATATGGGAAAATATTCTTTTTCTTAATTTTATTAAAACATTGATAATGTATGTTTATGGGGTTATTTAATTGGTAAGAGTTGTAAAAATGAAGTGTGATGTATCAAGCCCAGTTGGTTTGAACCTGGTTTGAACCTTTTATAATTCAGTGGTCAGCCCATCAATAGAGATGCCCATCATTGGCTACAATCTACTAATCCAAGTTGAGTCATTACCCTTATTCAAGGAAAACCACACCACCTAGAATTACCCTATTAGTGGTGTGTAAGAGGTAGGATTTCACTCATGCCTCTGGTCCTAAGCCCAGGAAGACCATTTCTGGTAAGACCATTTCTTAGCCAAGAAGAAATAGTTTTAGGTCATACTCCAAGCACAATGTAACATATATATGTACAAATTTTAAGAAAAATATTTATTGTTAATATTAATTTTTTGTGTTTATTAATTAAATGTAAATATAAAATTTTGAAATAAATAATATTAATTTTAATTTTAATTTATATGATAAAATAAATCTTAATTTATAACCAATATTTTATATTTTATAAATTTCATATATATATATATATATTCTTATTTTTAAGTATATGTATATTAATTAAATTTATTAAGTTCTTATATATTTATTAATTAAATGTTCTAAAATATTATGGTTAGGGATATGAATCATTATTATTTATTATATATAATTTTTTTTCTTCTTGTTTTACATTAAAAAAGAGTTGATAACAAGGCCAAAACATTTTACATTTTTCAGTATTCTCACAACCTTAATTATTTTAATACATCCATAAGAGGTGTTTCTAGCCTCTATGGGTTCTCTTAACTACAATTCTAAATTGAAATCTAGCTTAGATTCTATAGAAAACTCCTAAAAACAAAGCATATTTACAAAACGTTTTTTCAAAACATCAAAATTTAGTATGCATTAGATGGCCCAACCTCTAATGTTGTGCCCAAGTTTTCCTCCACTGCACTCTGTGCCTTTTCTCCCTGCTCGACTGATCCTCATACCTCTGGGTTTTTTTGTCCTTTACTAGCCTCCCATTCTTTCAGCTTGAACTAAGACTCACTGCTAGAGGGTGCCACCATTCCATTTATTTTGAGATTCACTATTAAAATATCTACCTCCATGATTGCCAACTTTTTGTCCATTTTTCTCTACAACCATTCACACTTCTTTTCCAACAATTGAAACTTCACATCCTTTTCTTTCTCTACCCACTCTAATCTTCTATTCGACAACTCCATCCTCTCTATGAATGCCCTTGATAGGTTGTCTATCGCCTAGCACCAATTCTCATGGTCATGTTATTTTGAGTGCATCTCATGTATCACTAATTCCTTCTTCTATGAAATCATTACACTTGACCAAAAGGTGAACCGAGGCTTTGTTGAATTTGGAATTGCATTCTCGGAGGCCAATTCAATATATACAGGCGGAGCTTGAATCTTGAGGCGATGATGCCTAAGGCGAGAATTAATTGCCACATCTCTCTAGTACTACATACCGTGAGAGCAATATATTTCTGCCAAAGGATTTATTTCACATATTGGACTGAGTTGATCTGCATTTAAAACCATTGTGCAGGAATGTTAGGTACATATCCAAGGAGCTAATGGCGGGTGATGGCCGCTCACAACCCACTTAGAATTGATTCTTCCTCTCAAGCATCTGGCGTATTGGCTCACCCTTCGAATCATGATATGATGGTTGTTGTACACATGAATTCCACGTATGATTAAATATCTATGGTTGCATTTGGACAAGCCATATGCAAGGTTTATGACACCTGAGACATCAACTTTGGCAGCCCCTCCAAAATTGGCAAGATTAGCCATTTTTCTAATCAATTTTATTTATGCAACTCATGGGATAGGGGTAAATATTCTTTGAGATTGATCTAGTTCTATTATTCTCTGTCTCATAATTGCTCTTTAGTGACCAATTTGTTTGCTTCTACATTAAAACGCCTATAGATGTGGTACAATTCTAACTCCTCAATTTCACTTAGTTGTAAGGAAATATTTAGCATTATGGTGGTGTTGGTCGTTCCTTCCCCCAACTTTATTTTGGTGCCTTGCCTTATTACTAGCATTGAATCTCTAAGGACCATCATTCTCTTTATACCCCTCTTAATGACTAATTATAATCCCTTCCAAAGAGCGCTTTTCAAAGAACAAGATAGTTTGTTTGGTTGTTTGTTAGGGTGCCCAACCGTGAATCGAACTAAATCTCTATATTCAAAAGGCTGAAAATTACCCCTACAACTCCTCCCAATTGGAATTATTTAAATTTATTTTATTGCAATAAATATATTATGATTTTTTTTTCAATTAGAAATTTATTAATAAAAAAAAAATTACAATATAACAAATAAAATGATTTTATTATTATTATTATTATTATTGGATATTATATTTCTTTACTATTGATTTAATAGATAATTACTACATCTTCTCCCTATTCAACTATATAAACCTAAATATATCAATGAAAATAATATATCACATTAATTTACATCATATAAAAATCAAATTTATAATCAATTAATATTAAAAGACTCAGTGTTAATAAATAATTATTTTTACCATAAACTATTTACAATATTATATATTTGAAATTAAAAACATAATATAAATTAAAATAAATATTTCATGATATTAATAATATATATTATAAAATAAATAAAAATAGTGATAAAAAATAAATATCAAGGTATAATACATCCATAATCCCTAAAATATGGAGAAAAACATCTTTAAAAATATGCAAAGAGAAAAAAGTAATAATATCATACTGATTAATAATCAAATGGAATCTCCAAAAATGAGGGAGGAGACCGACAAGAAAGGAAGGGGATTCGTTTATAACAATAAAAAAATATTTAATAAACTTTTACTTTGTGATTCAAGTTAAGTTACCTTTATGAAGAAATTAGTTTGCCATTCAAGTTAAGTTACCTTTATGAAGAAAATAGGTTACTATTTAAATAATTAATTACATATTTAATGTTTTATAAATATATTTTACATAAATATTAAAGTGTTATAACAAAATTATGAATCTATATATAAAATAATTTATAATATATATTTATTTGTACATATAGAAATATAGAAATGTTGTATTTATTTATATAATTTGTTTTTTATTTGGTATAAAGTTTTTATTAATCGACATATGTATATGTGGAATATTAAATAATAGATTAGTTTAATGTTTTTCTTTTTTAATTTTTTTTTATGAATAAAAATAAATAAGATTAAAAATATAAAAATATAAAATAAATCAAAAATAAAATTCTCCCAACCCTAAAAAGTTCAAAAAGTTAGAAACGATCAACAATAAAAATAAAAATAAAATATAAAAAGAACCAAAACCTTAACTACCCCATCCTTAAAAACACAAGTCAAAACTCAAAAAAAAAAAACAAAAACAAAAACACCCTTCTCAAAAGACAAGATAAACAAGTTTTTAAACCTGAGTCAAGTTAAAAGTCCAAAAAATCAAAGTCAAAGTCAAAAATAAAAATAAAAGATTTAATCAATAAATAAATACCTTAATAAACAAAAAAAATTTAAAATAGAATTTAAATTAAAAATAAAATAAAAATAAAAGGATTTAATCAATCAAAAAAACCAACTACAATTAAAATACAAATAAAAATAAAAATAAATTATTTTTATTTTTATTTTTAAATTATAACTAAATCAAAAAATATAAATAAATAAAATAATAAAATAAAATAAAAGTAAAGGATTTAATCAATAAATAAATAGATAAATTAATAAATAAATACAATAATAAATAAATAAAATTAAAAACTAGAATACAAATAAAAATAAAAATAAAGGATTTAATCAGAATGTGATTTCCCAGAAGATTTTTAATTAAAATGTTATGGATCACAGAAGTTTGCACTCTCAAAAATAAATATGATAAAATATTAGTCAAAAAAATTAAATAAATTATAATGAGTGAGTGTTCCGTTAAAATAGTCTTTGATATAAAATCTTGTGTTCAATTCTCCTCAAATCAAGATAATATATTAAATATAATAAAAATATAATTATAGCAAACTTAATAAAAAATAATTAACAATAAAAACATTTTTATAAAATTTCACAGCCCAAAAATAAGTCAACAACTTATTCTTTAAAGCCGTAGTCTAAAAAAGTAACAGAATGGGCCGGAATCCCGCAGAGATTTTGAAAAAATCCGGCAAAGATTTTATCAGAATCTTGTTTATAGTTGTTAAACTTCAGTGTTTTGGGTGTCCTAAAGGTTTTTGAGAGTGCTGAATCCATTTCCACTCTTAAAAATGGATTCCAAACACTATAACTACCTCATTTTTTGAATTTTACTGAGCCAGTCGTCCAAACTATTCTGTTGCCTCTGAAAACAAGTCCTTTAAGTACATATTTAACCTTTCCTTTAAATGCTGCACTTAAACATATCATAGTGGTTTGTTTTAGATGCTGAAAAGGGTCATGCGAATCAAAATAGGGTCAACTAAGATGCTAAAAAGCGTTAGATAAAATATTATTAACATAAATGCAAAAGATTGACTTTAACGCTGGAGAAGAAGATTCACGTGGAAGACTCCCCTCTCCACTTTTTCATAAATCTTTTCTTCAATTGTTTCTTTTCTCATTCCAATTAATGCATTTTCTTCAATATAATATTCGTTATAAAAAGGGTGAGTTTCATGTAGTTTCATGTGAGATAAGTTTGCAAACTAATCTTGTTTTTTCTAAATCTTTTTAATATAGAGATTTATCTTGAAGAGGAGTTGATTCAATAAAGAGAAGTTGGAAAATTTATCTTCATATTATTTAAAATTGCATAAATATTATTTATAATAACCTTTTTCTAAACTCTATCATATATCTATATTTTTTATAAATATAAATAAAACTATTAAATAAATTTATTGTATTTCCATGTATTTATGTTAGCGATATCTAAATATGTTAAATTGTAATATTCTTTTTTTTGGTGTTACCTATGACAGGTTTGAGATGGACTTCCAGAGTTAGCAGCAGACCGGTCACAGGTACAGGTTAGTGTCATCAGCGGGCCCCGGGGCTTTTTGGAGGAGTTTTGAGGAGTTTCTATGCGGTCGGGTGGTATTCGCTTGATATATTCCATCATACGAGCAGTTTCGCTTTCGTTCCGGTGCATTCCGACAACTTTCGGAAATTTGAGTTATTTATGGGCTTAACTCAGCTGATTACGCTCAAGGTGGCATTCTAGGAGGAATACATGATGGAACACCTTAGTGTAATAGCTCGTTGGAACCGGGACAAAGATACCTACATGATGGGATGGTTGGACATGAGTTTCAGTGATCGGAGGAGGCGTGGTAGCCGATTTACCCTTTTCTGCATTAAAAAGGAATATTTTAATAAGAGGGAAAAGTGCTCCATGAATAAAATAATATTAAAATAAGGCTCTAGAAGGCTCCAAGAAATCTATAGAAGAAAGGGAGGAGGCCATTGAGAGATATCTTTGGATCATATCATTTTATTGTGTATGAAAGGTTTGAGAACGTGGTTCTCTACTTCAACCGTAGCTCGAAGACGGAAACCCTCGAGTGAGTTGTGAGTGATGGACGGAAACCCAACTCTCTCTAAGGAGACTTCATTCAGAAGTTTCGTAGAGCTTCAGAGATTGGTGTGAGGATCATTCAGATCTTCAACTTGTGCTTCATTATCTTCAATGGGTTCAGTGACAGCTGCCGGAGGGAGAGTGCAGCAGTTCAGTTTTGGAGGCCAGCGCAGTGCAACAGTTCATCTTGGTGGCCAGTTTTCCATCTCAGCTATTTTGGGTCAAATTTATATGTAACCCTTTTTATTACTTATAATAAAATGCTGAGATTCTTCCTGTTCTGTGTGTTAATGGATTGCAGTGTTTTATGCGTCTTTATTTTACATGGAAATCTTATGTTGAGTAAATAGTGATTTTACGGCATATCTTGGAGTTCAGTTATTTTTCTGCATTTTAGTTAAAATATCCCTTTCGGGATATCACAGTGGTATCAGAACCTTGGTCTTGGCTCAGTGTGCGGGGTTTCAGTTTTGATTGAGGTTGTTTGAGGGTTTATTCTAAATGTGTCAAAGTTTAAGGCAGGGCCACATTTTCGATCAGTGTTTATTATTTGAATTTTGGACATTAGATCAAAATCGATTTATTTAAAGGATCCCAATGTTTTTTTTCAAAAACAACGTGAAGGCATGAAGTATTGTTGTGGGCCATGATTTTTTTTATGAGGGTATGGATTAATCCGCCGTCTAAGTTTTGTAAGAGTGGAGAGATCCTTGAAGAAACAAACAACCATTTGGTGTAAAATAAATTTTATAAACCTGGGAAACTATCAGCGCGGCCTAATTTCTTTAAGGGATAGTGGCATCTTATTTTTTTAGCGTGGGTATTATCACCAAACTATTTGGCCAAGGGTTTAAATTATTGAGAGGGCTGAAGTCGCAATTGCCGAGTCACACAGCAGCTAAAGCCAAATCCATTTTCGAGACCAAGATCAATTTCTTAAGAAAATCAAGAATCGCTTTTATTTGATGGGTTTACAGGTTGAATTCGTATTAGAGGGAGGTCAAGTCTATTGTTCGAATGTTGGACGTGAAGCAAATTCCCCAAGGTCGAGTTGGTATTTTTTTTGAGGAACTGTTCTCATTGCAGTGGCTGACTGAAGGGACTAATGGTTTGTTTTACCCATTCAAAGGGTAGCTCAAATACCTAATCAATTTTAATTTTTAATTTTTTGGGGCACATATCACTGTGGCCGAGTCTCCTTTCTTCCTGTGCCACATATTATTTGAAGACTACATAGTATGGACTCTAGGATGTGAAATATCCAAGTTATGCGTTGGGGCATGAAACTAACCCTCAAGAGGCCGCATTATGTTTCTGAGCATAAAGACAAGTTTTTGGAGTCGCATTAAGGTGGTCGAAACGTGCAAGTGTGTGGCTTTTAGAGACTATGTTGAACGATGTGCAGTAGTGGTATGGCATAGCGTGCAACATGGCTCTTTCCCTCTCTATATCTGAGCAGTATATGCCCTCTACCATGACTTGGAGAAATATCTTCTGTGTCTGCTAGCAGCCAACGTATGCCAGTATTGAAGGTCGTAGTCATTTTCCCATTGCTGTCCAATTTTCTAAAGTAGCAGAGAACATAATTTAAGGGGTGAATCAGATTGTGCTTAGAATATCCATCAGTCTATTGCTTAGGATTTTTATCCACAGTTTGTGCACAAGGCCGAGTTGCCTCAAACCTCAGCTCGAATTTTCTCTAGGATAAGGCAAATTGCAGGTGATTTGTATTTGTGCTGAGTATTACTTACATCATCATCTCAAGTCTTTGGTAGCAGGCCGAGTTCAGAAGAATCTCAAGTGCTATAGCAGTCTTTCTTGGTAAATCCAAGTGCAATGTACCACAAGAATCTGATATTTCAAGGCATTATATATAATTTCCCTCTTATTAGTGGAGCAAGTTCTAGGTATGCATCATAATTTTTCTTGTAATTCTCCAAAGCAGAGAATTTAAAGGGTTGAATTGCAACAGTATAAAGGAAGGTCGGGTGCACTGTCGTTGATTACATTTCCAGAATTAAAATATCATTGGGCTGTGTTATCCATGCTTATCATCTGAGCGGCATTGGTGGAGAGTTTCGGTGAACTTCTAGCCAGGGAGCCATAACAAATTTCGGGCATGAGATTGAATATCTTTCCTGAAGGGATGTGCTTCTACTATCTCCTGAAAGGTTGCTTTCTACAGGTGGAAAAACCTAATCTGGTGGTTGGAAGTCACTTATTCCTCCATGTGCAGATCACTTATTTTGCAGAGATTCATTCTTGTTTGGGCTGAATTTAGGAGACTGTCGTTGGTTATATTACCTACAGGAATGAAGTTTGGAATATATATGGATTGCTGGTTGTACTGGATCACTACAGGAGCAGAAAACAAAAATGAGCTAGTTGTGCGTTCACATCAGCATATAAAAGGAGTTATGTAGCATGTATTGGCCCTAGTAGTGTGCCAAATCAAAGCAACAAGAGGGGTCGAAGTCATTTTTCTCTATCGTTATGTATTCCAAGGTGCAGTCTTGAGTTGGAGCTTACTTGTAGCTCAAATGACCAGGTTCATCTTACCCATTCAAATTTATTTATACTGCATAGTGAATGTAAAACAATCATTTTTTCTACTATTGTGGTAAGAACCAGCCTTGTGTAGTTCTGAGTAAATAGATATATTAATTGGATACTTGATACTATTCCTTATGAACATTTCTGAAGATGAGACTGTAAATAAACTCCTACAGCAGTGTGTAGAGACAATAGGTTGTCAGTAAGAATTTTATATCCCATACCCAACAATTGTTGAAATTATTGAAATTCGAAGGAAAGGAGATTTACAGTCAAACTTTTTACTAAAGCACCTTGCTGAGAAATTCAACAAACTCAGAAAAACAGTGACCTCATTACCACAAACATTCTTGTTATCAGTGGTTGAACCATGGAGGGATTCCTAAATAGCTTGAGAAGAATAAAAGTTGGTTCCTTGAACCACCATGCATCAGAAGACCAGGAAACAAAACAGAACAACAGACCCTTCTCTAAGAAGGTACATAATTTGCTCCAACAAAGGCATCATAGGAATTTACAAAAGGAGGAAGAAGTGGGAAATTGACTTTATGCACTTGGGATGGACTTAAAGAGTGGAAGATCAAAAAATGACTTTCTCATGTTAGAGAAATTGGAATCCTTCCTTTCAAAGGTAGAGCAATCTGATTGGAGTTTAAATTGGGCTTTGGAGCCATCTATGCTTGCATTGGTACAAGCTAGATTCTTGGAACATCCAAGTGAGAGAGTCAAGCTTATAGTTGCCTCTTGTTTCAGTGATATTTTGAGGATAACAACACCCTTCCCCCCCTACAATGATGATATTATGAAAATAATTTTCAAATTGATAGTAGGAACCTTCTGAGATTTATACAATTGTGCAGGATCTACATTTGGGAGAAAGCTTAAGGTCTTAGAAGCCATGGCCATGATCCGGACTTATAAGGTCATGATCGATCTTGAGTGTGATGGCTTGATTCTGCAGATTTTCCAATGCTTCTTCAGCATTAGGATATATCATTCTGACATAGCCATAGCTCACATGGATTCCATCCCGTCGACATGCATGGGAGACCGTGATGCCATTTGTCAGGAGCTGCAGATTCGGTTGTTGAGCATTTGGAGGAGAGAGAAGTTGGTCTCACCCGCTGCTTATGAGCTAGCCCAAGGGCTAGTTGAGCAAAATATTGGGCTATTTGGGAGACAGTTGATCGGGGAGGAGATACTCCAGTTTGGTGGATCTGGGAGAAGAAATGAGGTGAGAAGGAAGGGACTTTGCTTCACCTGCAAACAACCTTGGGGGCCTGATCACTCATGCTTGAGTGATGCAGATGGTGCGACAGAGGCAGAACAGAAGGGCATTCCTTCTGTATGCGAGGGTGAGGACTCTTCTTCAGATGAGTCCATGGGATCAGTTGAGGATGCTTCTGGGGAGCGAGAGAAGTCATGCAGAGATGATGATAGTAGGCCAGAGTTGTATTCCAATATGCAGGGTGAGCAGTTAGGGGACTCTACGGGAGATACTCTGGGTGATGAGTCACTTGTGACGATTCAGCCACAGCAGCATATGATGGAGCCTGAGTCAGCAGAGGAGGATTCTATGCACATCATGCATGATAGTCCTTTGGGGGAGGGCCAGATGGAGGCTCACATTGAGTCTATGATGGATATGCAACTAACCTTAGGGTCAGCCATTGAGGAGGAGCTGTCAAATGCACAGACACTGAATACAGTGACAATAGTTGCAGATCCATATCCTCTAGAGATGTTGGAGGTTGATGGGATAGTTCTACAGGGGGCTAGTGGACAGCAGGAGCATTACATTCCCGATCAGGAGAGGGATGAGCTGTTGGAGATGGTGGAGCATCCATCGTTGGGCCGACTCACTGATGAGGTACAAGTAGATACACATGCAGTCAGCAGATCTGCGGTACTTCCAGGGAGTAGCACTCTCTAGGAGTACATCAATGGGGATTTCAGCATATCTTGCCCACTATGGCCCACTATAGAGGGAGGGGCCTTCTTCTACAGGCAAATTTCGTCAACAAACAGGACATAACAGCGTGAGTTGATTATGAGCTGGCGACAGATCTCTAGGCATGTTCCGTATGCGGTTGAAACTACATTAGATTCTTCCTCCAGGATAGATTGGCGGGAGATCATGAGCTGGTACCCTCTTGATGGTACGATTTTCTTCGTAGGGAGCACAATAGAGCAAGGGCCCTTAGATGTAGCAGATGTTACAGATTCCAGCTGGCAGTGGGGCACAGGTCATCATTTCTTCAGCACTCCATCCCGATTTCAGGAGAGCAAGATCAACATGGGATTGAGTTAGGACTTGGATTGAAGAGAGGTGATGAGTTGGTACGTAGTTGGTGGGGCAGCTTATACAGTTAGAGGTACAACACAGCAGGAGCCAGGGAGCATTGATGCTTGTTCGGGGACTTCACTTCATGGGGCATCAGCTATAGCCAGAGGCAGTGCGCAATCCAAGTCGTGGGACTTGGGTGATGATTGGCCATGGTGGCGTTGGGGTCCAGGAGGATTGTTTGTTGACAGGTATAGTGAGAGATCACTTTGGGATCCCGGCATTGAGGGGTCTATTCCGAGTGGCTTGACACAAGTGCATAGCAGCACACAGGGGTCTGTATGGGATCCGTGTATTGGGTCTCAATTATATCGGGCCAACAGGGTGGCCCACATATTTGGATTTCTTGAGGGCAAGCAATCTTGGGGCGGAAGGTTTGCAATATTCCTTTTTTGGTGTCACCTATGACAGGGCTAGGATGGACTTCCAGAGTTGGGAGCATACCAGCCACAGGTATAGGTTGGTGTCATTAGTGGGCCTCGGGGCTTTTTGGAGGAGTTTTGAGGAGTTTTTATGCGGTCGGGTGGTATTCGCTTGATATATTCCATCATACGAGCAGTTTGGCTTTCATTCCGGTGCATTTCGACAACTTTCAGAAATTTGAGTTATTTGTGGGCTTAACTCAGCTGATTATGCTCAAGGTGGCATTCCGGGAGGAATACATGATGAAACACCTTAGTGTAATAGCTCATTGGAACTAGGACACGGATACCTACATGATGGGATGGTTGGACACGAGTTTCAGTGATCGAAGGAGGCGTGGTAGCCGATTTACCCTTTTCTGCATTAAAAAGGATTATTTTAATAAGAGGGAAAATGCTCCATGAATAAAATAATATTAAAATAAGGCTCTAGAAGGCTCCAAGAAATATATAAAAGAAAGGGAGGAGGCCATTGAGATATATCTTTGGATCATATCATTTTATTGTGTATGAGAGGTTTGAGAACGTCGTTCTCTACTTCAGCCGTAGCCCGAGGACGGAAACCCTCGAGTGAGTTGTGAGTGTTGGAGGGAAACCCAACTCTCTCTAAGGAGACTTCATTCAGAAGTTTCGTATAGCTTCAGGGATTGGTGTGAGGATCATTCAGATCTTCAACTTGTGCTTCATTATCTTCAGTGGGTTCAGTGACAGCTGTTGCCGGAGGGAGAGTGAAGCAGTTTAGTTTTGGAGGCCAGCGCAATGCAGCAGTTCATCTTGGTGGCTAGTTTTCCATCTCAGTTATTTTGGGTCAGATTTATATGTAGCCCCTTTTATTACTTATAATAAAATGCTGAGATTATTCCTGTTCTATGTGTTAATGGATTGCAATGTTTTATGCATCTTTATTTTACATCGCAATCTTCTGTTGAGTAAATAATGATTTTACGACATATTGTGGAGTTCAGTTTATTTTCTGCATTTTAGTTAAAATATCCCTTTTGGGATATTACATAAATAAATTTATTATATTTCCATGCATTTATGTTAGCGATATCTAAATATGTTACGATTTGGTTAATAATCATAGCTTAATTTTTTATAAAGTCAAAATGAACATATAATATATTGATAAAAGGATAAAAAAAAAAAAAAATTAACATTTATTAAGCTAAATGATGATGATGATGGTTACCTTCTGTTAAGACTAATGCAGTTTATGAGATCTTAAGAGAGGATAAATAATCTAAGTTTGATTCTTTAAAATCTTGTTTCTATGGTCAAGGAGAAGGGAAATAAGTGCTCCAAGATCGCTATAGGTGGGTTGGCTTAATAGGTCAAGAAGATTGGAAATGTGGTAGATGGTAGGGAATTGAGAGTGAATGTGAGTAAGGAATTGAGAGTGAATGTGAGTAAGAGTAGCACACTCTAAAAGGAAGTGCTTTTCATCTTCCACCTGCTTAGAATAGCAAATTTGATAGATTCTATTGTTCCAAGGGGTCTTGGGAATATACCATTGTCGGGTCCCGGATGCGGGTGGGTTGGGGAATTAATGGTGCACAGGGGGGCACATGGGTCGGCGCGTGGCTCACCACCACCGCCACCCTCCCTCGCTTGCACAGCAACATAAATGACTCTGTCCGATCATTAAATATGAAAGCAAGGGAGCTCTCTCCCCGATACCCAAGCTCTTCAACTACAGAGATGGAGGATTCTGGATTGTGTTTGTGTGTTCCGCCCATCCGAGCTTGTTGTTCCTCTGCGGCAGCTGAGCGCTGCTCACGAACCAGCACGGGGGTTCGATGCATTATCAATTGTTGTGTTGACATCTTACCAGGCTTCCATTTCACGAACAGCGCCACCTGCAAACTTTTGAGCTCGCCCGCCATCGACTCCTGTCAGCAGCAAGTCCTTATTGCTCCCGCCATGCCTCGTTTACGACCTCGGATGCGTTGCAGGCGCGCAGGGGTAGTAGGGCGTGCCATAAACAGGTCTTCATCTTCCAATTCTGACTCATCTTCGTATTCTTCTGAATTTGGCCCTATGCGCGTTCCTGCTCCACGCAGAGGTCGGGGCAGAGGCCGGAACCGATTCAATCCTGCAGGGCACTTCCGCCTTTCCTCTCGGGCTCAATCCCACCATGCGCGCCTCCACTTCCCCTGCAGTGTCAACAACACGTCTCTCTTGGCTACTGTCACCATTGATATTCGGGCTGCCCCCCCTGCTCAGGAAACTTCGAACCAGCTCTGCGCCGCTCCGAGGGCTTCTCTGGAACCCACAGTGGGGACAGAACAACGCAATCATCAGGCGGATTCTCTGCAGAATGCTTCTACTCTGGACAAAGCTGCTAACCTGGACGACAAGGTCAACCCTTCGGCTCCACCGGATGAGGACCAACAACGCCATGACGCTCCACCGCCTGCTGATGAGGACCCCTACAAATTCGGCTGTCTCATTGTAGAGGAAGATCCTCCCACTGAACAGTAATGTGGTTCCAGCACGGCGCTACTACATTTTGGCTCGTCATCACGAAGGTGTCTTTCTTCAGCACTTTGTCAAAGTCTTTTTCTGCTACTGCTCATAAGGGTTTCCTTTGGTTTATGGATGGTCTCCCCTGCGTGGGAAAAACCTGCTATTTTATGTTCACTCTGTTATATGTCAAAGTCTAGATGTTAGTCACAGGTTGTTACAGTTTTTGTTAAGTTATGATAAGAAATTGTAAAAATCTGGCTACTAAGGCCTATTCCACAGGGGTACTATTTTCCAGGTCTGTTAGAATTTTGGTCATAGAAGTTCCTTACTTGTCAGTAACAGACAGTCGAACTGTTCTTCAAAGATTACAGAGTCCTCCTTTAAATTTTTGTGGTACTCAATGTCTAGTTAGCAAAGCAAGAATGCTGCATCAATGGGCTGGAATTCTCGAGGCTTCGGCCTCTTTGTAACACTATTTTGTATCAATATAGAAGTAGCCTTATTCAGAAAAAAAAAAATATACCATTGTCGGGTCTCACTTTGAAACTCATGGGAATTAGTTCTTATCTTTGCAATATTCATTTGTTCTTATTGTTGAACAACACAAAGAAATAATTCTGATTATCAAGGATGGGATTGATCACTTCCTTATAGTATCTTAGTTTCCTTTTACCCTCGAGCTCCTGATCCTCCCACAACTAATCCTTAAACTTGGAGGTAATAGTAATATGTAAACCAATATGGAAAAAACTCTTTTAAAAGGTAAAAAACCCAATTTGTAGCAGCCATAATATGAATACCAAAAAATAATATTGTTTGATCTTTCCTTGATCTTTTATTTTTTATTTTTAATAAGATAAATTTATAATTTGTGGATATATTGTTTTTTGATTTATATATAAGTAATTTGTTGTTGAAAATTTTATTAGAAAAAATTATAAAGAACATTTTAAATAGTATGATTTGAATTTTTATAGTAAAAAATAGTATATTTTCAAATTTTAATAATTTTATAATTAATCATTGCTTTATTTTCAAATGTTAATATTTTTATAATTAATCATTGCTTTATTTTCAAATTTTAATATTTTTATAATTAATCATTGCTTTATTTTCAAATTTTAATATTTTTATAGTTAATCAAAATTTTATTTTGAACTTTTAATATTTTTATAATTAATTATTTATTTTTAAACTAATTTAAATATAGATTTAATCTATATTTTATATATTTTAATCTAAAATCTAGTAAAAAGAAATACAAATAAGGGCTTATTTTATTTTCCTTTTTATCTTGACAAAAGAGAACAAAAGCTATATATACTCAATTTGATACCACCACGAAATATTCATGTAACCAAAATGGATGCTCCAATGTACGAAGAACATATGGTTTTTATTTTAAATATTATTTATATAATAAATAAAATGATTACGAAAGATTAAAAAATAAATTTTCCTATTATATTAAATTAATAGAATTGTCTAAATATTTTAGATATTTATTTTATACAACTGTCCCTAAAATTATTTTAATAATACTTATTTTTTATCCTGTAATCGAGACATAAAATATTTTAGTGTATAAAACAAAGTACATTAGTTTTATATTTTATATATTTTCATAAAAACAAACTTACTTAAATTCAGGCACGTTGCAATATCATATAGTTCATGTTATCAGAGGAATACATATTTTTCTATTCGCATAGCTTTATTTATAACTTTTCCAATAATGTATGAAATGCTTTATTTAATTTAATAGCCTATATTCGAGTTTGGAAACATTCCTCGCCCTTATGTTTCGAGTTATAATAATATGTTTTTCTGTTAAAAGGGATTTATTTTATTTGATAACTTTTCATAGAAATACTTCCACACATTTTGAAATATTTTTATATAGAACTTATAACATGTAATATATATATATATATATATATATATATATATATATATATATATATATATATATATATATATAGTTTAATTTATAAATTTATATATTAACATATATGATTAAGATTAAGAGTATGTGTTTTTTTTATAATAATAATAATAAACTAATTTTAAGGTTGCAGCTAAGCCAGACATCAAATTGGTGTATGAGACTCTCTTGTTTGTGGAAAAAGGGACCTATTTCTACACAACAATTTGACTGCCAAGTCTACGAAGGTATACATATTCTACCCCCCTCTGGTTTTGATCCTGTGGCCTCTTAGGAGAAAACACATGCTCTTATTTAAGAGGTCACGGGTTCAAAATTAGAAGGGTAGAGTATGTATGCTTTCGTAGACTTAACAGTCAAATAACTCCGTAGAAGTAGACCCTTTTTCCTACAAACAAAGGGGTATCATACACCAATTTTCCATGACATTAAAATTAGATAATAATATATCAACATTTATATAACTTTTTTGTAAACTTTGTAGTGTCTTTCTATTTTCTATTCATAAATAAAATGCAAGTTATAACAATATATAGCTTTTGACTTCAACCTACCTGTAGGAAACCAGGTCTGTTGTCCATCTTAGAGAGTTATAGGCCATCCAAAACTTAAACAACTTAAAGTGGTCTCTTACGGTCTTTAAAGTTCTATTATCTATCTTTACATCCATAAACATATAGGAAAAGTAAATGCTATCCGTTTTCATTGCAAAAACACATAATTTAGAGAAGTCAGTCTTCAAAAGACTCTATTGGAGCTTGATATTTAACACTCGATCATGACATATCAACCTGATTCACACTTTACAACTGCCTGTCAATACGTCCGAGACGGACATTCTAGTGGTGTTGCTGAAGATTGATTTTCGGGATATCTCTGCGTATTTCCACCAGAATTGAGGATGCATGTGGGTCTCCCCCGATCCCTTGGACTATACCTATTGCCTTCACCAATATACATTTGAGGGTCCAGTAGATGCGAATGGACTGATGGAAGAGGGACAATCTGCTATGGGTATTACCCGAATCAGTTCAAATCGGCTCCATCTCTTCCTCGGCCAGTTCAGCCTCCTCTTTTGCCCTTGCATCCTATTCCCACCTGGAGATTAGTGATTTGATATGGTTGGGAGTGCCTTCCGAGTAGGCTTGAAATAAATTCTCCATCACCTCTTTACCGGACTCTCGTCCCTGTCTAGCTGGTGCAACTTTGGCCTTCCCCTTGGCTTTTGGTTCCTTCTTTGCCGATTGAGCTTTAACCATTGTCTTCAGAACTTGGTCTTCTGGCAAATATCTGTGCAGGGAAAACTTTCTAAGAAGACCTGCAGTATTACAAAGCATGGAAATATCAAAGTTATATGAATTGTAAATAAGTAGACGGTGTTGTCTGGGAGCCATCGGATACTCAGCATCCCTATCCAGATAGATATCAACTTGCGCTATTGGCAATGCCTTAACAGATAGACATGACACCACCTTGCAGAAATTGACGTGCCCATTCTTGAATAATTAACCATAAACCTAATACTATGGACTAGATGCAATAGACCCAATAAACTAGCCCCAACTACAAAGACGACTCCCCTTTTAAATTGGACAGTAACAATATGACAAATCACAATAGCTCTATAAACCTAGACGAAGAAATAATAATAACATTCACCAGCCAATAAAGTAAATTTCTGAGAATTCTGAAAACAAGACCCTTGGTTTTACCAAAGCACTAACCATATCAACATTTAATAATTATTTTACAAGTTTTTATTAAAATACTTCAAAACACATAATAATAATAATAATAATAATAATAATAATATATATATGAGAGAACCTATGTACTTAAAACATGTAAACACTTTGATTTTTTATAAATATAAGTTTCATGTAAACACTGGTATGTTCAAGTGGATTGAAGTGTTGTTTATCTTAATCTAAAACGTGAGTTTATTTATAACAGAATGGGTTGTTTTCTTTGTTTTTACATGATTTTAGTAACTTCTCCATTTTATTTAATCCATGTTTTTTAATTTTCTTTTATAATTTTTATATTATATCTAAATAAATAATTAATTTAATTAATGTAATAGATAATAATATTTTAATATAGAAATCATTTGTGATAATTTTTTAATAAAAATTGAAAAATTTGTATTAAAAAAATGAAATTATAAACAAAATTGTGTACTAGAGTTATATAAATAAAATTGGTTTTTTTATCAATTTTTTTTTTTTTTTTTTAATGAAAAAACCATTTATAAACCATATCTAATACAATTTTATATAACCTTTAAAACAATTATAAATTGGAAATTCTAAGTGTAAAATACAATTAAAATCTTTTAACTTTTAAGAACTAAACTTAGCATATATGGAGGGTAGGAAGGTCATCCACTATATATTTTCCACCATTAGTATCATCTCTAGTGTCTGTTGGCTAACAATTAGCAAATTGACTCTTTTTGTTGTGCACAATGTTAAATTTTTTTTCTGAGATATTAGTGGAGGGTAATGTGGGAAGATCAAAATGTCATGGAATGTGAGTCCCATTGATTCTCTAGAGCGTGATTCTATTGATGATAAAGCACTTGAACTATTAATGCTAAAACTATCACTTATTTTGTCATTGCCTGTTTTGTGGGATACCTATAATGATTTCCATATTGAGGTCATTGTTAGTTTCTTGTTGACCCAACTTATCAATAAAGAAGCACAAGGAGATGTTCAAATATTTGATGGAATCCTTATGCATCTAGAGGGAGAGAAATGTTTCTTGAAGTTCGTTGTAGTCCATTTATGCTAGGAAATATACAAAAGGATCATGGTGAAAAATTCTAATTTCAAAATTAAGAGGCACACGATGCTAGAATATAATGGAATGCATAAAGCCCCATTCACTTCGACAAGAATGAACACCTAGTCTGGTCCCAAAAACTAGTTTTTTAACTAATGAGCCCAATTCACGAATGTAGTGTAGTACTAAAAAATAAATTACCTCTTTTTCAAATTCCCATTGCGTGGATGTTGTGACCTAATATAGAGCCAAATGAATTGTCACTATTCTTTCTGAGCCAAACACCCTCCCCATTATCCCACCATGATAGTAAAGTCTCAAATAAAATAACTCACTAGATCTCAAGGAAGTCTATATAAGTGTGTAGTGATAAAAGATGGGTCTTATTAGCATTCTACTTGTGGGGTGGGATTGGCATGTAGCCCATACCACTATTCATATTATTTCATTTTCGAGAAGATTAAAAATCATAGTAATGGATGGGTTTTAGATATTCCTTATCATTGATAATTGAAGTCCCATAACTTTTCCTCTAAGCGAGATTGGATTTCGAGTTTTCCAAAGAGTTATGAAACTATTTACCTATTTAAAATATGCAACAAAAATGTCTTACTCTTTCTATAACAGAGGCCAAATGAACATGAGATGGAAGAGAGCCCAAGAGCATATGCTAAATGAGTAAACTATATTATTCAATGATTATATTTGTAGTATGCAAACAAGTGGTTAAATTTAGCTCTTAGAATAAATCATAGGCCTATGCCATATTATTGGTCATGAATCCAAGGATCCATACATAAGTATACATTTTTTTCCATTTAGTACTATAAATAGGTCCCCCACACCTACCACACTAGAAATTTGAGATTCATTTTATATACGTAATTGTAGAACTTTAAGATAACCCCCTCTCTCTCTCTCTCTCCATATATATATATATATATACTATTCACAACTATGATGGTCTCATACTTGTGCGAGACAAGGTGGATTCAACCCATTACTACTAGAACCATTAGGTGCACCAAGCCTCTACTATAAACATGGGTTGATATGTGGATTAGACCAAAAACCTTATAATGTTTTACATAACACGTTTACATAGAATATACACACATACTTAAATTTTACTTAATAATTAAAAAATTTTAGAATTAAAAAATGAGATAAATTTAGAAACATAAATAACCCAATAAAATTGTAAAATATTTTTGAATACTTTATACTTTTTAGTAAGTTATTGTTTTCCATACTACAAGCTTGAACTATGTTATTAACATATGGATAATTAGAATGAAATATTTTTTTTTTGTTGGTTTAAAAGGTTAGATAATATTAACACTTATTTATTTATTTTTGGTTAAAAACATTTTATATTTAATTTAAAGATTTTTTTGGGAGGAATTTCTTATCCATTTTCATATATATGTGTTGATTTATATATATGCGATGGAAAATTTTGTGATTTATTATTATTATTATTATTATTTTAGTTAATTGTTTCATATCTAAATTAATGGAAATTTTATTAGGTTCATATCTAAATTAATCAAAAAATTATTATTAGCCATAAGAATGACATTATGAAGAGAAACTGTATTATTAGGATGTGAAAATTTCTATAGTTAATTGTGATGTTGTTCACATTTTTTGAATAGATCATGTCTAATGATTTGAAACAACCGACATTTCTAGCGAATACTCCAACCATCATTAGAGGCAAAGAAAACTATAATGAATGAAACAAATGCATTAATTTTAAAGGATAGAGTGAGAAGTTAACCATGTAAGAGGATAAACAAGATTTAAGAGAATAGAAAAAAATATATATATGGAAAAAACTATTGAATGAAGAGTAAGATAGTAAGGGTAAAATCAAGTCATAAAATATGATAGAAGTAATTTTTGAAAAATATTTTTACTATTGAAGATTAAATAAAGGAATCAAATACAAAATAATATTATTAATTAAATATATGGATTATAGTATAAACTACGAATTAATTAATAAACATATTGAGAAACAATTTGAAATATATGGATCATGATATTAAATTTTAAAATTTCTAAATATATTGAATTTAAAGAATATTGAAATTAAAATGAAAATAAATTTTTAGTTAATATGAAGTGAGGAAGCATAGAATGGAAGATATGAGAGGAGAACAAGGGGTGGATTAACAAATTAAAAAGTATTTCAATGATTAGAGAGAGGCAACAATTAAAGAAAAAGAAGTAAATAGGAAAACAAGATCAAGTAGGTGATGAATGAGGAGCTTCCAAGACTAGCTAACTTTATAGCCATATTTTTAATTAAAATTATCTTGATGCTTTTCAATTTCAATATCTTCGTGAATGGTGCCTAAAGTGTAATGGGGAGCGACAACCAAGACTTTAGTTTGGCTAAAACAAATTAGATGTTTAGACTTAAAAGAATGTTCAACAATATTTGGAGATGCGATTATGGGTAGTTTCAGTGACATGTTCTTTGAGACAAGATTTAAATGATTGATTGGTTGACTAATGTAGGTTTGTCATAGTAGCATGGAATTTGGTAGACCAATGATCCCATCATAGTATCTATGTTATCCTTGGAAGAATAGAATAATTGTTTAAGAGTTTTATAGGGTTTAAATATGGTTTAAATATTATTTTTGGCCAAGAATTTGAGGATAAGATCAATGGTTCTATGGATATATGGAAGTAAAATGAGAGCACAAGGTGGGGACGTGTTAGAATTTCAGTTTTGAGATTATTGGCTTCTTGAAAACCTTTTTTGATTTGGGAGAAACAATAATCATTGGACATAAGATATTTAGTTAAATGAGATTTTTCTTTCTCCAATAATTGAGGATTAGACATTAAAATACCAAGTGGATTTTTGGGTAGAGTGATGATGATATTGGGCATGAAGTTATCTATCCATGCAAGTCTTCTTCCTAAAAAATTGGTTGGTAAGTGAGCCATCAAGAAGACAAGAGACGAGGACATCAAAAAAGGGTAGAGTCTTATTACCTAAAGCCAAAATTTTGGTATCATTTTGTAGATAACGCCTTTGTCATTTGGTCTCATGGAATGTCCAACCTTATCACCTTTCTCGATAATCTCATCGACATCTCCCCCTATGTTCAATTTACCATGGAAATGGAAAAAATAGTTATATTTTACCCTTTTTGGATGTCCTCATCCCCTGTCTTCCTAATGGCCCCGTATGCACCATGTTTATAGGAACAAGACACGTGGATTGATACTTTCATGCCCAATCTTATCATCACCTCGCTTATAAATATGATTTTTAAAAACTCTTTCACTTGCCTTTCAAATTTCTACTCCTCAATTATTGGAGAAAGAAAAACCTAATTTAACTAAAGCCCTTATAGCCAATGATTACTCTTTCTCCTAAGTCAAAAAATATTTTTTGGGGCTAGTAATTGCTAATTTTGGAATCTTAGGGATAAATTCCCTCCTTTGGAGAATCATCCTGATCAAGGAAGAACCCTACTAGCCCTTGGAAGAATTTAATTTGGTTAAGAAAAAATATATTTTAATATGGAAAACCCCATGTGCACAAAATGAAAATTGGACACCCTTGGATGGCTATAAATACAAGTCAAGTGACCATCATTCGGAGATCGTAAATCATTCTTCTTTCTTTGGTTTGGCTTGCACAAGTTTGAGGTAGGTCACGAAGATTGGTTCGTACAGGTTCGAAATTGCAAGCTCTGAAGGTTGCACATGTGATTAAGGTTTTTGGTTCTCTTCCACAAGGATGATACAAGGTATTTTCCATCGTAGCCACATGCATGTAGGCTAATGAGTGTGGTTGGAGGGTTTCAACTGCAAGCACATCTCTCTCTTCGTGCGGTTGGAACTTAGGGTTTGATTTTTACAAATAACCGCAGATTCTGATAGTTGATGACAGTTGATCGCAGGCTTCTGAGTCAGGGTTTTAATTATTAGCATTTTTGGGTTCATCTCTTGGATTTTTTTTAGTTGATTTTGCTGGATAGTTTTGTGGTTGAATATATGGATCATTATACTCTCTCTTTGTTGAAACATTCAATGACAATCTAATAAGAAGAATAATTTGAAATGGTTTTCCCCCGTGTGGGGATTTTCCCTAGTCTCCGACCAATCCTAATGTCTCTATGTGTGAATGATTTTATTCTATTGTTCTTTTATGTTTTGTTGCATTGATGATGATAATGTTCTTTCTGTATAATTGCATATGTTGTTGAATAATATTGTAAAACTGAATAACGTTATGATGTTGTGGAGTTAATTCAATGTGTAAATGATGAAATGAAATTATCTAAAGCAAAGAAAAATATATCCTGTTACACCAATTTTTGGTCATCTAACCTGTTATTATTAGATGAACCCAAGTACACCATGTAAGACCAATTTTAGCCTAATTAAAATTGCTTTCACCACATAAAATAACTTATCTGTTTATATTTCCTGGTCATATTTAACCCAAAATAAAAAACTTAATTAAATAAATCCTTATTTATTTAATTATTCCCTAAGAATAAGTTATTTAAATCATTATTTAAATAATATTCTTAGTTAAATTTGACTAAATCATCCATAAATAATTAAATAAACCATTATTTATTTAATTATATTCCCATCACTTCCCTAAGATGATAAATAAACCATTTATTTATTTATTATTTATAAATAAAGGAATCGACCCAAGTCAAGAACCCTTTTCCCTCCAACAAATATAATAAAATATTCCTAAAGGGTGCTTCTAGAATTCGATTAATAATATTTTATTCATGCACCGAGTTCTAGATCGCCCCAATATTTTGTTATAAATAGGGGGGTTTTCCCCATTCATTAGTCACCTTCATTGCATTAGATCACTCTGGATCTACTCTTGGTCACCATTTTCCATTTTGTTTTGTGAACTCCCATTGAGTTCCATGTTTGCTTTTCTACATCCATAAGAGAGAGAAATGTTAGCTCTGAAACACTGAGGACTTCCAAGAACCCATCCCACGGAGGAGATCCGGAAAACACCTTTCTTGTTTTCCTCTCAGGTGCCCCATTCTTTAATATAATACAAAACATTCTTTTAAACACTTTGTTCTTGTCTTGTTCATTGAATACATGGAGCCATGTTATATTTTATCTGCTTAATGTCTTTTTGTGCTTAGATCTGAATTTGTGCAGCAAACTTAAAGATATTTTGTAGCCATAATCGATGTTAGGGCTATTTGTTATGCGTAGCTAAAGTGATCTTAGGGAAGTGACGGGAATATAATTAAATAAATAATGGTTTATTTAATTATTTATGGATGATTTAGTCAAATTTAACTAAGAATATTATTTAAATAATGATTTAAATAACTTATTCTTAGGGAATAATTAAATAAATAAGGATTTATTTAATTAAGTTTCTTATTTTGGGTTAAATATGACGAGGAAATATAAGCAAATAAGTTATTTTATGTGGTGAAAGAAATTTTACTTAGGGTAAAATTGGTCTTACATGGTGTACTTGGGTTCATCTAATAATAACAGGTTAGATGACCAAAAATTGGTGTAACATAGCCCTAAGAAAAATTAACATGGTATCAAAGTTGGGCTGAAGAAAATTCATTAATATCACCCCTATGAAGGCACCATTGATGGAAGAAAGATAATATGGAGAGACCTAAAAGAATGCTAGGGTTTGAAGGAAACCCTAGGAAATTTGGTTATTAGGGTTTGATGGATATTATAAGGTTAGGTTTTGGAAGAAATCTTGGATTGTGAATTTTTTTTGAGATATGCAATCTAGAAACCCTAGCATGATCAATGTGAAGATGTTCTAGCACTTGTGACATGTTTAATGTAACCCTAGTTGGGATAAGTCTCAATTAGGCCTTGTTTATTGATTAATTCAATGGATGTATTGAAGGAAACATTGTTATATGGATAATGGATAGTAATGAATCTTGAACAATGGCTCAAGAGGGAGACGATCACTTCTCGTTAAAGGTAAGTACCTTTTAGATTTATGTTATTTCCTTGTGACACTATTATTTTTTTGACTTATCATTTTGATTATTTCTTATACTTCTTTCATATCTGAGTATTTGAATACTTCTAACCTCTAGATGAGATGTGATAAGTAGATCCTTTCAACGATCGTATAATGTGCATGAAATGAAATCTAGTGCAGGTAGAGAAGAGTTGGTGGTACCGGATTTTAGAGTAAGCACTTGGAAATTACAATATGCGAGTGCTACAACTTCCAATGAAAAATAAAGAGCTACAAGTTGCACATGTGTTTGAATACTACAAGGTATGTATGGTGTATTGTTTCAGTATTATGATTTAGCCAGAAGATTGGAAGGAAAGCTAATCCCTTAGGTATGATGGGAATATCACATTCATAATTGACCCATGCCTATGAAAGTAAGTTTGATCTCTAGTACATGTGATATATTGGTACACTTGATATTTGGAAGGGATCTTACATTCTGGACATGATGAATTTCCTTGATGCATTGATTTTAATATATGATAACTTGATACTATATTTATATGCTTGTATTAAGCATGGTAACTTTGATGATCAAATTTTAACAATAAGATGATACTCAAGATCTTATTGTTGACCTTTTTTAGTTTTTGATAAACTTAAAAAATATGAAAGGATGCCCCAACATGAAATGATAAAGAAGTGACGTAGTGATTATGATCCTTGAAGTGTGATGATACACTTGTTAGTTTCCCTAATGATATGGCACTAGCCCTTGATGAAAGTTTGATGTCATGTTCATATGTGATGATAAAGTATTTGATGCTCATGTGTTATGACCATGATGAATATATGTTTTATATACTAATATAGTTTGATTTCATGATCTAATAGTTTTGTTGATGCATGAAAATATTATGATAAACAGGTTGATGTTTTGAATGATGATGACCGACGTGGCTTCCCATTCAGAGGGATAAACTCTCCATGATATCTCAACACCTATTATTATTTGAAAATAAGACACTTGGCTGTTGAAGGACGAATTTTGGTAATGAATAAACATCTATGTTGTTGAAGAAGTTTTGGCAAGTTCTGATCTAAGCAGAGAAGGTTTCACCAAGTCTAAGCCCCAACTCTTGGGAGAAAGGATTAAGGGTGTGGTTATAAGCCTCCAAACAACATGGAAGAAGTCCTATGGGTGCGGTTGAGCTTGTAGGATTCAAAAGCTAAAATATTATGCACAATACAAAGAGCATGACAAGCCTACAGACATGGAGTAGATGATGGAGAGTTCTATGAGAAGGAATTTTTTTAAGAGATACATAATGTTTGACTCATTAAAGAGAATGTGAATGTCTTAGCTAATATTGTGTTTGTAGGGGACTGAAATATGCATAGCAGTATGTTGTTTTCCTTGGCCTGATCATTTGAGCTAGTATATGATAGTATTTGATAACAATTGCAAGGGTTTGACAAGATTTGGCTTATTGGCTTGACTCAATATATATGAGCAATATTGGCTTGGATAATTGATGACGCCTTATAATTTTGACATGATTCTTGATAACTCATAAATATGTCTTGAATTATGGAATGATTGAATTCAATGTGATAACAAATTAGGGTTTTGATCAGATTCACTACTTGATAATGGAGATTTGACTTGATATGATAGTGACTTGTTTGACTTCGTGAGCATAGTGACTCTGAGTATTCAATATTGATTCAGTATTAGCATCATTGGAATTTTGTATCTCCGTTGAATAATTAAAAATTGTGATTCAGAATGTCATGACTTTATGGATGGTAGAAAATTATAAGACTTATCCTTGGTGTATGCATAATTAGTGATAGAAATAATTCATATTATGATCATGTGGATGCCTTGATGAAGTTTTACTTGATATTGTTTGGTGAATAATATTTTTTGACAATAGATAAGGTTGTAACTTGGTATTTAAGTGTGAGCTCTACCTAACACCTAATTGAAAGAGTTTGACAATGATATTGGAAATAAGTTTTAATGGCTTTGATATTAGTTTGATATGTAATTTAAGGATTGATAAACAAAATTAGTTGATTTGATTACAAAATATTGATTTTTTCGAGGCTAATTATATTGGGTTAGTCAATATTTTGTTTGCATCTAGCATCGTATGGTTTGAAGCAAGCTTCTTGAGTCTAGTATTTCCTCATTGACAGATACATGGTGAAGGTTGGAAGATGTGTTGATATGAACATCTACTTCCAAATGGTCAAAGGTATGCCTATGGTTTTGGTTTATATGTTGAAAATATATTCTTGGTAAGTAACAAGCCTATGATGATCAAAGTAAGAGGGATTTTTCCTTCGAGATCGAGATGGAAGACCTTGGAATGATGTACTACTTTATGAGATTATAATTTTGGAAAAGGAAAATGCATTGTGAAGTTGTTTGGCATACAAATCCATGGACACTCCAATGGAATTGAATTTCAAGAAGTTATGTAGAGATATTGTTGGACCTGACTTGGAAACCAACACTTGATTTAAGCATTGATTTTCATTGTAACATCCATCTAGATATATGTTTTGTAGAGAACAACATGATTCAATTCATGATTAAGTCGCTTCATACACATTGGGTTTTCGACAAGCACTTTTTGAGATATTCACATGGGACGATAAATATTGGTCTGAGATATACTTCCAGGGATGTATGACTGCATAAAGACACTAATGATGATTGGGATGGGGAGAATTATTGACAAAATAGCACATTTGGATGTTGCTTTAGCTTGGGATCTGCCATGACATTTTGGTGAGGCTCATGAAACAGGAGTATGTAGTTGTTATCTCTTAGAGAAACCCTGGATGTTAGGGAAAAAGTATAAGGTAACCTCAAAAATATTTGAGGTTGAAAGCTGGCCCTTCAACTTGGAGAGGAATATCTCCCTAAACACAACTACTCTAGGTAACTATAGTATTAGGTTTACACTTTTACCTCTATGGCCAGATTTATTTGAGAAGTGACAAAATTTGGTTAGGACGTATATAAAACACACCAGTGGGCATGGAGTCAAAACGCTATTAGGTGATGTTACAAATTTAATCAGGAAGACACAAAAAGCAAGGTAGTAATAACTCCTTTGACAATTTGAGAGATTTAGAAGAAGATAACTGAAAATAAAATATAATTATAGTTAACAAAACAACAAGTAATAATGACTGAGAAATAACGAGAAAGGAGCATAAATGAATCCCAATATCAGATACTAAAGTTTCCAGACATGAAGAAAGTTTTTCATAAATAAGGAAACAACAGATAGGGAACTACAACACTAGAATTTTCTGCAAAGGCTCATCAAACACTATATATATTTAAGATCTTCTCAAATATACTAGAATGCTAATGTTTTCCAAGAAAAACAAACCCTTTTTCATTCTTCATAATTTTTCTTTATAGAAATTACATCAAATGATGACATGATTATAGTTTCAAAGTTAATTACAATGATCCAAAAGAGAAAAAATATTCTAAGTTCATGCATGTGGAAAATATATTTTAATTACATTAAGTATTTCTAAAATAAAACTATCTGCTAGAAAATATGCTAAACATATAGGCTAAGAAAATGTATCTTCAAAATATCTCCCTCGATGATAGAAACAGGGTCCTTACCGATAGAAAAAAATCCTTGCTGGAAAACAACTCCCTTTGTAAAACATGTTCAATCATTCACTGAAAAACACTCTTCTATTAGAGGTCCTTTTTCCTCAGAGTTTTTGATGAAATTGTTGATATTTCCGCTGTTAGCTTCTTTAGTTTCCTGAGTCAAATATTTCAATGATAGAATGTTTGTCATCATTTCCTTTCTGTCTATTTTCAGAATTCTTTGACAATGGGAATGTCAATGTTTCTTTTGTGAAATTCGTTGACAATGGAGATGTCAACGCTTTCCTTCAAAAATCGTTGACAATGGATATGTCAGCGCCTCTCTGTATTTTTGTATGTATAACACTGCCAGACACACAATCGACGATAAACCCAAAAATTATATATGGGGGGGTTATTGTTTGCATGTTCATCACTTTCCACCCAGTTCTTTCTTCTCGTTTCCCAGGATTTTTTCCTTAGATTTTTTCATTTTAGAGCCTGTTTTTTTTTTTATTTATTTAGAATTAATATATATATATAATTGCTATGTAATCACAGATATATCCATTATTTTTAAACCTTCATTTATTTTTTGTCCTTGTATGAGTTTGTTTGCCTCCTTTAAGGGTTTTAAAAAATGGAGTTTCTTTAGTTTGGGGCTCAATTCAAAGTTCCTTGAATTTAATAATCTCTGGTAGTTTTTTTTCTGCAGGGGATGCTTTAACAAGTGAAATAACGACCCGGGGAGAACTGATAGAATAAGGTAAGTGTTCAGGGGATGCATGGTCTAATTTGTTGAGCCTAACACTTCTTCTTTGGTAGAATTTGGGGATTTTAGGGCCATAGGATGTCGAAGGGATCTATATATCTTTTTGGCTAGGAGTTGGTTCAATAGGAGCTGCTACTTGAGTCTGCCTCCCCTATTTAGTAGTTTTATTTCTTCCTCTTAAATATTTAGTGGGTTGAGGTTGAAAACCTCCCCAAAATAAAAAGTGGCTCTAGGTTCCCCCTTTTTTTCCATTTGGTTTTCAATCAACAACTTGATGAGGGATTTTTGGTAGACATAATGAGGAGAATGATCTATTCTTTCTCTCAAGTGAGTAACCTTATGCTTTAGACTCTCCAATGAATAAAAGCAATTATTCATCCTAACTCAACTGGCTAAATGAGTAAAGAAATGAAAGTGATAGATATTTACTCGGTTGAACCGTCCTTCATAGGTGAAGTATGACTGGGTAATATTCAACAACCAATTCCACTTGTCTTGTAACCAAGCTCTCTGAACTCCAGCTTTCTAGTTGTGATTATTAAACTCCTCCTTCAGGAAAAAGGGAACGCCAATTCCCGCCAATACATGTCTCCTAATACTCGCTCTCCATCTGTTGGCAAGGATGTGACCTCTATTATTAGCTCCTCTGTGAATGGGAAGGAGATTCCACCGATTTCCACCCAGTTTCCATCGAAACCCTGATAAAAAACATGAGCTACGACATTGTGGTATTTGGTGCATCATTGGAAGAACTCTTGCCAACGTGCCTGACGAAATTGAAGCTGGATACCAAGATAGGCCTCCAAGAGGTCAGGATCTTTGGGCTCAAACCTATTTTACTTTCTTCCTTTCCCCATTTCAAATACCGGTGAAACAAACACAACGCCTCACCGGTATTTGATCCTAGATCCTCGTTGAAAAATCTGGATGCAATTTTTCCAAGCGTAACCACTCTTTCACAACAAATAACCAAATTACACATTGAGATGAATTTAATCGACAGAGTGAATAATTACAGTTCAGGTTGAATCATTACAAATTATGAATTCAAATTTTTAACTCATGGTTAATCAATAAACAAACAAACCCGATAGTGGCAGAAAAATCACTGATTTAAGAAAGTATTTACCCTGTGGTACGTTCCCAAACCTATCATTATTGTTGACATGGTCAATGCAATTTTAAAAATTGAATTTGAAATTTGTTTTTGGCGCTGGCAGTCAGCTTATTAAATATATCAGAAATGTTGATAAGCCCATTTTCAGCTCATTGTTCAGAAAATATTATCAGATCACCAAAAGTGTTGATAGCTCCACTATCAATAATTTCCCTGTTTATTACAACTAAAACGCTGACACTGAAACTGTTGGAATTTTATGATTTTTTTTTAAAACAACATATAATGTGATAACAACTGGCTGCACGGGAATTTTTTCGATCACTGATGGCAACAAGAACCCCATAGACCAGTTACCTATTTATTACAAAAGTACTAGTTCAAAAAACAAAACCATGCTGAATCAAAAATAAAGAATTCATCCTTTAAAGGATGTTCATTTTACAGACTCCGAACTTTAAAAAACATAATTGATTGTAAAAAAACTATATTATTTTGATAAACATTATCAGAACCACATGGCCTTCTCTTCGGGCTTCAAGTTCTTTAGAATGCTTATCCACACCTACAATTTTTTCA
The DNA here is from genome assembly GCA_034641835.2 of Pinus albicaulis. Taxonomy (NCBI): domain Eukaryota; kingdom Viridiplantae; phylum Streptophyta; class Pinopsida; order Pinales; family Pinaceae; genus Pinus; species Pinus albicaulis. The sequence goes on along the minus strand of CM076584.1, from coordinate 211,624,546 downwards.
AATAAAATATATGGACATGTACAATGAACTCTGAAAATTATTCTTCATCTTTAGGAAATGTAATGTTTCAGGAATCGTCCATTAACTGGACCTCTTGGTAGAAATATTCCTTGCATATATTCTAGAATGAAATTGTTCTTACCACTGAAAGCTGTTATTCTGTATGGTCCTTTCGAAATTGTTGGAGAGGTAAATCCCCTCTGCGGACAGAGGTGATCCCTACTAGCCCAGATCGCGTCTAGAAACAATCAAGTCACGCTAAGATGCAGGTCTCTAGTTACAAAATGACAAGAAATGATAAGTTGCCTACCTCCGGTCCTACACGATGGTCGTCGAAAGAAGGATGACGCTTCCCATCCTCCGCTTCAGCAGATCACAATCCTTCAGCTTAGCGCTTTCGAACACCTACACACATGCGAAGAAACACGACGATATACAACATAGAATCTAAATCTTGTAACTAAACATCAGTCAGAGAAGATGTAACTCATTGCATCAAAGATAAAGATACACAAGTGAAACCATAATCAAAGTCACTTATTATTAATAAAACAAAGGAACGATACAACCTTAAGCTCTGACGCTGGATCTTCCTTCGGTGGGGTCGACAGTGGAGCACATCTCAATGAAGCTCGTTGGAAATGGGACAAAGCTCTCTCTCTTCGGCTTGGCTCTCAAAGGCTGTCTGGCGATAGTCTCCTTGCTACTGATTTAGCTCTGAGTTCTATGACCATTAAGGCTAGCTTGCAAAGGAAAATGGCAAGCTTATATAGATGGTGGAAGGGGAGTTGGGATCCCTACAATGGTGGGATTGGCCCTATCCTCAAGGAAGCTTCCATGATAGGTGGAAAACCACTTACCCTATATGGAGATCCGGAGCCAAACCTCCCAACTCATTTTAGAGACTCGTTCAGGAGTTGGTTGGAATCAAACTTCCGCCATTTATTTTTAAAAAACAATCCTTATTAAGCTTGGCGTGAGTAATACACTAGGAAAGAGCGCCAGTTGGCATGCCCTTGTTGGTGGATTTCCCCCATTGGCGCGAGGGCTGAACTAGCTGGTCGCGCCAAAGCCAAAAGGTCTATTTTTAGGGTTTTTCACAGGAAACTGTCTTCAAAGGAATTATTATCCTTGTCAAGGGGGATTCCATGAAAGTGTTTTCAGGTTATGTCATTGCTCACATGTCACGGAAAAGGCCCTCCAATGTGCAGGATGGGGGATTGCAGGGACAGTGAAAAATTAATGTGTAACAGATGCCCCCTAAAGCATGAGGCTCGAGAGAGAGAGAGGGGTAAAATGCTTTACGAGAACGTGCCCAACTGAAAACACTACCGTCGGAAAACCTGCGTAGAAAGGTACAACTGATATCTCAAATACATGATATGTGGTATGGATGCAGCCATCCATAACAGAGTATACAATAATCAAGATCTGAGGCATGGACGCAGCCATCCAGTGAGGATCAGTAAATTGACTCAGGTATGGTCACAGCCATCCAGTCAATGAGTCATGTAGCCAATCATGATAATCCACAAAATCCGCAGCCTGGATTCCATCAGACAAAATCTAGGGTCTTGCGCTCCATCTTGACCCAAACAGAGTACAAGTTCTAGCATGTGAATAAGTGAGCTGAAGTCGGACATGCAAGAACATCATCTGATTATCAGCCAATGATGAAAGTTGTTAACAAACGCGTGAGGAACCACCAATAATGACAATGGCCCTCAAGGTACTATAGGTACAATCCACAGAATGTGAGTAGTGAGCTGGCGTCAAACACCCACATAATCATCCGATCGAAGGTCCATGATGAAAACCTTGCATCGGATGCAAAGAACCTGCCATTGAGGCATGCAGGCTCCAAGGTACCGGAATGGAGTCTCTAGATCAGCTTCCTAGATAATGAGTTGGAGTCGACAGGAAGCGACCTTGATCGAAGGTGGGCCATAATGTTTCCCACATCATCGATGCGAGACAAAGGAACATAATGTTTGTGAATCATGATCAGTAGAGAATCAGAGGAGGGTTGAAACTGCAGAGATCAACTTCTCTTGAACACATCAGCGGCACAACATTGGATTTGGCAGTATTCGACATGAAAATTTCTGAGGTCATAATGATGAGGCAAAGAGTAAATGAGTGGTCAAAAGGATAACCCAAACCCATGGAGGCAAGCGGAAAATGAGATGAGATGTCCCCAACCCGACATGAATGCAGACAAGCGCCATGTTCAAGAGCGACATACTGCCGACATGACGATGATACTAGTTTCATTTTTGCCCCACCATTTTTGGCGAGTACCCCAATTATTTTTAAAAACAAGCTAGAAGGGGATAACATATGCTTGTGATATAAGTTTGTCTTTCGAACAAATCCAACCTAGTACATTTAACAAGCCCTAGGAAGGAGGAACTCGAGTATCGTCATTACGATGAAATACGATGTCATCAGGGTTTAACGAGTCTAAAAAAGGAAGAACTCGGCGTCTTTTCATGTTTAGAGAGTTTGAAAAGACAACGGAAAAGTAAACTCCAACAATCCCTTTTCGTAAATAGTTCCTCAGATCCGAAAAGGTAGAAAACTGTGTCTGAGAAAGCCTCCTAGTCATGATAGGCTAGGGTATTCCTTTTTCGTAAATAATCTATCCTAGCCCAAAAAAGGGGTAAACATATACTAGGTAGATGTCGTTTTGCAGCCAATTTAACGAGATCAAAACGATAAGTGACTCAGAAATCTTTTCATGTTTAGAGAGTCAGAAAAGAGCTGAAATATGACTCAAGTAGTGACTTTTTCGTGTTTTTACCGAGTTTGAAAAAGTATAAAATACAACTCATACCATCGTTCAAGTTGCGTGAAAACCTGTTGCTGCACAAGAAAGCTAGCGTAAAACCCATTTTTCGACAAAATATAACAAAATATTGGAAAAATGACCTTGAAAACCTAATTTAACTTTGAAAAGTTATAAATATGCCAAAAATAGTAAAAACATATTTACTTTTACTTTTTACCTCTTGTGGAGAGAAATAGTGAGTTTTTCTTGTGCAAACTTGCGGCGGCAATTGTGGTTGATCCAGTACGTCATCTCAGTTCTCGTTCGTTCCAAGTAAGAGGCGCTCTCTTTAGCTTCGTTTTAATTCATTTTTTTATAGATTTCCATTGTGTTTTTGGATCCCTGAGGGGACCTTTGCAATTTTAGGGCTCGGCCAATTGGCGCGGGTATTGGGCACGGACCCGCGCCAATTGGCTCCTTTTTGCAAAGGGGTCGCGCCAGTTGGCACGACTGTTAGCAAAAAAGTCGCGCCAATGGCTCAACCTAAATTTTCGCTTAACTTTAACAAAATGTGAACCAATCAGTTGAATTTCTGAGTGTTCCAGAGATCTAATGAGGTGTTTATGACCATTTTGGTGCAGATACATTGCCACAATGGTGATTGAGTGGAAAGAAAGGGAGCATAGTGAAGAAGATGAAATGGCCATGAAGGACGAAGCATGCATGAACGCTCTCCGAAACTGCGGTCTACAAAATTTCTTTTTAACACCATGTTTGAGGGCACAACCTAAGTTACTGCAGTATTTTATCAGCATTTGGGACGAGAACGAAGAAAAATTTAGGCTTGGAGACCAAGTGTTGGAACTCGAAGTATCCGACGTTTATTTCATAACTGGATTGTCCCGCAGAGGTCTAGTTCCAATCTTGACAGGTACTAGGCCATCTGGTGGGAAAATGGCAATGGTGATGGAAAGAGTGTGCCCAGGGGCACAAACAGGATCAGGCAGTGGGAAGGTTGATATCCACATGGTCCCCGATCTAGAACTTAGAGTAGTGCTCCACACCATTACGCGGGTTGCAGGGTCGAACGCACCACATAAGGCAACTAAAGCACAACTCCTCTTAGCATTTGAATGCATGAACCCGAGACTATTTGATTGGGCCACTACCGTAACAATGAACATCAAACGACAGTTGACGAAGTGTAAGAAAGAAAAAATGAAGCAGTTTGGGTATGGATCTATCTTGGTGTCATTCATCCTTGAACGATTACCAATCTTCCAGGGCCAGGGGGCGATAGTCACCGAGCCACCATTGAGGGAGCCAAGGATGGCTCGATGGGCAACACTCATGGCCAGATCAGGAGGGGGCCAAAAAATGTCATGGAGGCCCGAGTTCTTTGCATGGCTATGGTGACAACTGATCGTCGTTGAGGACTGGCCCTATGCCAGTATAGACTTCATGGGAGACCCAAACCTTCCACTCCCAGAGGGGGACGACTGGGATGAGGAGATAGGTAAGACTATTTTTTATTTTATGTATTTATGATTTTTTTGTGATATGTTCCTATTCTAACAAACAATCCTATATGCATGCAGAAGTTGGCCCAGAGAGGCCCGCCGGGATGTCGCCCATCACACGAAGGACCCCTCTCGCACATGATCCTCAGGCTGAGGGTGGCGAAGGGAGTGAGATAGTGCAGAACTTTGAGGGTATCACGCGTGGGATCCCGTATTATGCTCGTCTAGCAGATGTCCCACTAGCTTATCAAAGGCACACTCTAGGGGTGCCTAGTCGCCTTCATCATTTACTGAGGCGACTAGTGCGGGCGGTGACATGCTACCACGAGCATCATGCTGATTAGTCATCTAGGGCTTTTCATTTGCACATTTTGAGAGACATGTTGTCTCCGGATATTATTAAAACAGACATGTATATTTTTTGAATTTTATGTGATGTACACAATTTGCAAACCATTCGACATATATATATATATATATATATCTATTTCTGGATGGATCTTTTTACATATGATGATGTTTCTCTACAAGTTGCATAAATGTCTATCTAAAACCATATTAGCTACTTCATCTGTTAACACATTTATATGTCTGGGTATGTGTTGATATGTAATCAAAATTTCTTTCCAGTAAACGAATACGTAGATACAGTCATAAAATGGATGTGTTTCTAACTGAATAATGACCATTGAGTTGTAATACTACAAGCTATGAGTCCAAATATACAAGTAATGCATGAATACCGAGGTTAACAGCCTCGTTTAATAATTCAAAAACGGCACTATACTCCGCAATATTATTTGTGGTAGGCCCTAGAAAAACACCTTGCAAATTGACTAACTCACCAGCAGGATCGTAGATTTCCCAGGCCACCGAGGACATATTCCTGGTACTGCGGGAGGCACCATCTGCGAAACCGACAAAAGAGTAATAGACATCTGCATAATCAGGAAGACCCAATCAACAGAAAGATGCTTACAAAGCATACCACACCACACATGCACAAAAAATGAAATCACTCACTTATGTACACACACCACACAAGAATAATTCAAGCATAGTACTTCTTGAGGTACAACCCATTCCTAGGCTGTGCCAGAGGAATACCTTCATAATCGATTAGCTCATAGGCCCCATTTTTTAATACTCATTTGACGATATAGGGCCCATGCCACATGGGCTGGAATTTTCCTGCTCCAAGGTTATCATGTGCTTGGTCATATAGGAGGACGAGGTCCCCTTCAATGAAAGAACATGGAGAAACTAATTGATCAAAGTGGGCTTTAACCCGCTTTTTCTGTGCCTCAATAACCAAGGCAGCAAAGCAGCGGGTTTCATCTAATCCTTCCAAATATAGGAGACGTTCTTCCTTCGGAGAAGTGTCGGGAAATAATTCCACAGCCAACTTCAGAGAGGGAATCTCACATTCAAGGAGAGCTGCTTCCAAACCATACACCAGCTGGAAAGGTGTGAATCTGGTTGCGCTCTTTACTGAAGTTTGATAAGCCCAGAGAGCTGAGAACAATTGGAGATTCCAGTTGTATTTGTGGATACCAATCGTTCGTTGAAGCATCGTGACCAATACCTTGTTCATGGCCTCAACCTGGCCATTCGCCTGGGGGTAGTATGGCATTGAGCTATCATGGCGTAAGCCAAAATTTGATGTCAGCTCTGCCATCATGTAATCCTGAAAATGAGTGCCATGATCAGTGACAATGGCTTGAGGAACTCCGAAACACGTAATCACATGGTTGAAAATGAATTGAGCGGCTGTCTTACCATCGGCAGCTAATGTAGGCATCACTTCGACCCACTTAGTGAAGTAGTCCATGGCAACGATTATATAAGCATGCCCCCCAGCCGAGTGACGGTTACATGTCATAAAATCTATGCCCCATTTAGCAAAAGGGCCTATGGTAATGACAAGATGCAAGGGTAGGGGTGGTGTGCACATCTTGCGCTGAAAGACCTGGCACGCATGACATTTTTGAACTGCAACTATACAGTCTTTAAATATAGACGACTAGAAGTAACCCGCACGTAGAATCTTCTGGGCGGTAGCATATCCAGACATGTGACTGCCACAGGTGCCACTGTGAAAGTCATTCAAGACTTTCTCAGCCTCTTCCAGGGTCAAGCATCGGCGAAGCACGGAATCAACTCTGACACGATACAAGGTATCTCCTACAATGCGGTAGGGTTGAGATTGATGCCGAATATGACGTTGAGCATATTTTTTCAACTCGGACCGGAATGTGGATGTTTGAAGATACACGATAATGTCACCGTACCGTGGATCACGAGTGCTGATAAGAAAGAGTGTTTCATTCAGAATGTGATCCTCGGATTGGGATGGAACGGAGTCTTTCGGGAGAGAGAAAAAAAGATCAGCAAAAACCAATGATTTCGTCGATTTGGCAGTGGTGAACTCCAAATCAAACTCCCGAAGGATGAAAATCCATTTGTAGTACTCGCTACCCAAAAATTGTTGAGACAAGATGTATGTCATGGGGTTGCAGTCAGAAACCATGGTTACCATACGCAACAGGATGTAATGGCAGAATTGCTGAATAGCTTGAACCGCAGTGAGCACCAACTTCTCGACGTGGGCATAGCATGTTTCCGTGTCGAGAAGATTCCGAGATAGATAGTAAACCATGTGTTCATTTCCATTATCGTCATCCTGTACTAGAACCATAGCTATCGTGCTAAACGCAGCGGCCAAATAAAGGGTAAAATCGTGATGATAGTTGGGAGGACATATTAACGGAGTGTTGACGAGCAACGTTTTAAGTTTATTGAAGGATTGCTGGGCAATATCGTCCCAATGGAAGGGAACGTCCTATTTCAAAAGTCGCATAAACCCCTTGGCCACTTTCGCATAGTTTGGAATAAAGCGTCGTAAGAAGTTGGCTTTCCCCTGTAGACTCTGCAGTTGATGTAACGAGGATGGGGATGGGAGGTTAAAAATGGCCTCGACCTTGAGGGGGTCAAGGAGAACTCCGTCTTTGGAGACAATGAATCCCAAAAGACGATCAGAATCTACGCAGAAGACACACTTGTGAGGATTGAGCCTAATATTGTAACATCTACAGCGGAGAAAAATCTAGCGAAGGTGTTCAGAATGGTCCTCACGTCGAGCTGAATGGGCTGGCAAGTCGTCCATATATGGCTGAAAAATATAACATATGTCGTGGAAAGCATAGGACATAGCACGCTGGAATGTGGCCCCAGCGTTTTTCAAGCCAAACGGGAGCTTTTTGTAAGCAAAAGTGTTGAAATGCAACAAGATGATGGAGCTTAGTGAAAAGAAGTCGCCTTCACTAAGTGGGCCCGCAGGCTATTTTTGGCGCAAAGTCTATTTTTAGACATATGGATCATGGTCTATGAGTTGCAGGATGCTATTTTTGGATGGTTGGTCAAGTTGGTAAAAATAGATGGACCTCTATTTTTAGACATACTGGGCGAAGTCTATTTTTAGACTGCCAGTCTAAAAATAGAACAGTCAAATACTATTAGCCCTTAATAATATTTGGACTATAAAAATTATCTTATCCTCTTGGAGCACTTCAATTTGATGCTTGGATGTGGCACATGCAGCTGACAGAAGGAAATACGCTTTTCCTAGGGCTTAGTTGAGCTATTGCATGGTTGACTTCAGTTAGAACTCACGTGGCAGAGTTTGGTGGAGTTGATGAGACAGTTGGTGGAGTTGTGTTCGGTTTAACTTAGTTGAACTAGTTGTATTTAGTATAACTGACAAATACACTAGTGATGAGTGGTGTGAATTAATTATTAATTAATTCACTAATTATTAACTCATAAATAAACTAAAGAATACATCAGTTAACTAAGTGCAGGGACAGTTCAGTGGAGACCAGTGTTAGAGGTGGGTGAAAGGGTGAGTCTACTATCAGTTTTGACTATAGCTGTGCATGAGATTTGCACACAAATTGATTGAGATTTCCAATGAGGATTGCGCAATACAAGCCAGTGGGATTTGAACTTGGATCTCATCATTATTCATCTTGGATTGCGCAGTAGAGGCAGGCAGACAGGTGGAAGAGATTTGAACTTGTGACTTGTTCATATCTGAGCTAGTTTGTGTGTAGCATGTGAGATAGTGATGAGAGATGTGAGGAGATTTGTGCTATGTATTGTTACATGTTATCTATCATTATAATATACAGATAGTTGGGGGTTTTCAGCTGTAAGCTTTCCCCATTACATACTGTGTTATATGTGTGCTTGATTATGTTTTAATGTGCACATGTGACTACTTCTATTTCCGTAAATTGATGATCAATTGTAGAAGAGGTTATGTATTATGCATGAAGCTTAAATAGTGTGTAATTAGGATAATATCGGTGAATAATTCATCTATTATTCAAATTTCTACATGGTATCAGAGCGAAATTGATCATCGGATCTATTACAGTGATTACAACTTATTTTGGTAGACAGAGTCTGTAAGCGGGCCAGGTAGCCTCTGGATCCATCATTTCTTTGAAAGGTGATATATCCAGTAAATGCCCCTATAGTCGATCTCTGTGCTAGAAATACTTTGTTCTCATAGATCAGAAGCGATTGAGTTTTGAGCTGGTGGAATTCGAATTTGCAGCAGTGTTTTCTTGGTGTCGAAGTCAAAATGTCTTTCAACGGATTGCGAATGGAGTATGCTCTTGAAGGCAGCTCGAATTATATTGCATGGAGAGATAGGATGGAGGCGGTGTTAGATGACAATGGGCTGAAGGAGTTCATAGATGCTGAAGTCCCAAAGCCTACTGATGCTGCTCAAGTTGAGGCTTGGCAAAAGAAGACAACAAAATGTTGAAGGATTTTGTTGGAGGGCGTGAAGGATCACATTGTATCCAGCCTGCATGTAAAAGCTTCTCCATACTTGATGTGGAAAGCGTTGACAGATTTATTCCAAAGCAAGAGCGACCAGAGGAAGTTGGCACTCAAGGATAAACTCAGACACATAAAGATGGAGAAAGGCGACAATATGCCCAAGTACCTCACGAAGTTCATCCAATGCAGAGATGAGCTGGGAAGTGTGTGTGGGTGACCGTAGATGACAGTGACTATGAGCTTGGCTCTCCTTGGCCTTTTCAAGAGTTGGCATTCTATCAGAATCTGTCAATGGCCTGGAGAAATTGCCGTGATGGGAGTGGGACTGAATTTGGTCAGATCTTTGTGCAAGGAGGAGATAAGGTGAGTATTTAGGGATGGATCTTCATCAAAGGCATCTGATGAAGAAAATTGTGCTTTGGCTGCCAAAGAAAAGAAGGGGAAGAGCAAGAAAGCTTCTCATTCTGGTGTGAAAGGAAAGAAGTAGGACATGTCCAAGGTGAAGTGCTTTCACTGTCACCAACACGGACATTATGCCACAAATTTTCCGCAGAAGAAGAAAAATAAGCAGGCTGCTGGATCTGCAGTGGGAGAGGCCTTAGCCTCGCAGTTTGAGCTAGATTTTTCGTTGATCGCATGCTTGGTCTCAAGTGTGATGGGATCAGTATGGTTCTTTGACAATGGTGCGTCTTTTCACATGACAGGAGATCGAGATTTGTTTTCTGATCAAGATGAGAAAGATATTGGAGTGCACATCGAGATGGGCGATGATGGTAGATACAGTGCGACCAGTATCGGTACCATTTCCTTTGAGGGGGAGTCTGGTAAACCCTTCGTATTGAAGGAAGTGATGCATGTTCCAGGATTGAAGAAGAATCTTATCTCTGTGGCGATGTTAGAAGACAAGGGATATGATGTTGTGTTCAACAAGGGAAAGGCTTTCCTGCGCAGTAAGACAATTGGAGAAATCCGGAAGATAGGGGTTCGAGTCAAGAACCTTTATCAATTGCAAGTAGATGGCTGTGCAGCAATGGCATGCAAGGCAGAAGGAGTGGTGAGCCGGGATGATGGCGAGTTGTGGCACCGGAGATTGGGCCACCTTCACCATGGAGCTTTGAAGATACTGCAGCAGATTTCTACTGGGCTTCCTAAGGGTACTCTTGCGCAGTCAGATCAGTGCAAGGGATGTACCTTGGGAAAATTTGTGAAAGCCACCTTTCACGAGAAGGATAGTTGCACCACGACGATCCTTGAGAGAATTCACACAGACGTGTGTGGACCTTTCTCAGTAGCTTCGACAGCAAAGCACAAGTACTATGTGATCTTTGTTGATGATTTCTCTCGGAAGTGCTGGATCTTCTTCATGCAGAAGAAGAGCGAGACATATTCAAAGTTCTGTGAATTCAGGGTGCTAGTTGAGAAGGACTCGGGGAAGCATGTGAAGGCTCTTAGGAGCGACAATGGTGGTGAATTCATCTCTGGAAAATTCTATGACCTTGTGTTAGTTGTATAGATTCAAGAGAGTTTCATAGCACCTGCTCATAACCCATAGCAATGGGGTCATGGAAACTGAGCGTAAGAAAAGAACGATCGACGATTGTGGGTGCCGCATGGGTGATGTTGCAACATCGTGGCCTTCCATCTTTCACTGTGTTGGTGCACAACATCAGAGAGAGTGTGGAATCGTTGTCCTCACAAGATACTTGGAATGAGTACACCCGAGGAGGCGTTTTTTGGTAAGAAGCCTGATATTTCCCATTTGAGGATTTTTGGTTCACCTATTTACATTCATGTGACGAAGGATGACAGGAAGAAGCTGGAGCCGACTGCAGAGGTTGGGATATTTGTGGGGTGCACTGATACGCCCCACAACTATCGTGTGTATTTGCCAGACACTCGCAAGACTGCTGTGCGACGGGATATCAAATTTCAGGAGGAGAAAGCCATGAAGTGTTCGCTTGAGAGGGAGCCACACTTGCATGTAGATGAGGAGCTATTAGTTCCTAAGGATGAGTCTCAGGATGTGGATTAGCCACAAGATGAGGTTCATGGAGTGGAAGAGACCACTCATGCAGTGCCAACCATCAGAGGGCGGAAGCGCACTACAGAAGCTGAGTGACTGGCTTAAGATGCAGAGAAGGTTGTAGGACCACCTACAACACTGCGCAGACAGAGACAGTCATCGAACCGATACACTGGATACATGGCTCTTGTGAGAAAATGTGTCGTGACAGAGCCATCCGCTTTTGAGGAAGCTATGGAGGACCCCGCATGGGTAGATTCCATGGTGGAAGAGTATTATTAGATTGTTAGAAACAGTGCATGGGAGATTGTCCCAAGGCCGGAAGGGAAATCAGTGGTGGGTTTGAGATGGATCTACAAAATGAAGCAGGTGGCTGACGGGAGTGTGGAGAAGTACAAGGCAAGATTTGTTGCCCGAGGCTTCTCACAGATAGATGCGATCGATTATGAGGATACCTTTGCACATGTCGCAAGGTATTCTTCCAAAAGGACGATCCTAGCTCTCTCAGCGCAGATGGGGTGGCACATTCATCAGATGGATGTGAAGACTGCGTTCCTCAATGGAGTCATTGAGGAGGAGGTGTACATAGAGCAGCCCGAAGGTTTCGAGATCTTCAACAACAAATCGCATGTGTGCAGGCTCAAGAGAGCGCTGTATGGGTTGAAACAAGCACCTAGTGCTTGGTACACATGGATAGACAGTTATTTCACCGGACTCGGATTCTACAAGAGTGAGGCGGATCCTAACCTATACCAGATTGTGGTGGAGGGTAAGTTGCTGATCATTGTACTTTATGTAGATGATTTTATTTTGACAGGTGATGAGCTATTGATACTTTCATGCAAGGAGGATCTTGCAAGAGAGTTTGAGATGAAGGACTTGGGCCTCCTTCATTATTTCACGGGATTGGAAATTTGACGGCCATGATGATGGACTATTTGTTTCTCGGAGGAAGTATGTCGGGAAGATATTGCAGAAGTTCAACATGCATGGATGCAAGCACATTGATACTCCTCTTCTTGGAGGTTGGAGGAAGGAGATGCTACTTCGGCGGGTAGTGGATGCCACTATTTATCGACGAGTTGGTGGGGTCACGTATCTGGTCAATACACGACCCGATATATGCTATGCTATTAACCAACTTTTGCAAGCTATGGTTAAGCCTACCAAGCTCTTCTGGAAGGAAGGAAAGCATGTATTACGTTATCTTAGAGGCATATCGAGATATGGTTTGTGGTACAGACAGGAGGATGAGGTGAAGCTATGCGGTTTCACGGATGCAGATTGGGCAGGGAGCCCAACGAACATAAAGAGCACATCTGGAGGGATCTTTAGTATCGGGTCGACAACATTTTCTTGGTACAGCAGGAAGCAGAGATCCGTGGCACTCATTTCAGTAGAGGCTGAGTATATGGCAACAAGCTTGGCTGCATGCGAGGCCATATGGATGAGGAAGATCCTAGTGGAGTTGTTGGGGTCACATGGGCCTATTTTGTGATTTATTGTGAGTAACCGAAATTTGTGACCCAACTCTCGGCTAATCCAGGTATTTCATGGAAGTGAATTGAACACATCGAAATCAGGTACCATCATATCAGAGATTGTGTGCAGCGGAGAATCATGTTACTTTCATACATTCCCACGGAGGATCAGGATGCTGATATCTTGACGAAGGCGCTCACCAAGAGCAAATTCAAATACCACAGAGGTAGGATAGGGGTTGCAGATAATTCATATCTTGTTGAGAGGGAGTGTTGAAAATGCAACAAGATGATGGAGCTTAGTGAAAATAAGTCGCCTTCACTAAGTGGGCCCGCAAGCTATTTTTGGCGCAAAGTCTATTTTTAGAATATGTCTATTTTTAGACATATGGATCATGGTCTATGAGTTGCAGGATGCTATTTGTGGATGGTTGGTCAAGTTGGTAAAAATAGATGGACCTCTATTTTTAGACATACTGGGAGAAGTCTATTTTTAGACTGCTAGTCTAAAAATAGAACAATCAAATATTATTAGCCCTTAATAATATTTGGACTATAAACATTATCTTATCCTCTTGGAGCACTTCAGTTTGATGCTTGTATGTGGGACATGAAGCTGACAGAAGGAAATACGCTTTTCCTGGGGGTTAGTTGAACTATTGCATGGTTGACTTCAGTTAGAACTCATGTGGCAGAGTTTGGTGGAGTTGATGAGACAGTTGGTGGAGTTGTGTTCGGTTTAACTTAGTTGATCTAGCTGTATTTAGTCTAACTGATAAATACACTAGTGATGAGTGGTGTGAATTAATTATTAATTAATTCACTAATTATTAACTCATAAATAAACTAAATAATACAACAGTTAACTCAGTGCATGGACAGTTCAGTGGAGACCAGTGTTAGAGGTGGGTGAAAGGGTGAGTCTACTATCAGTTGTGACTATAGCTGTGCATGAGATTTGCAAAAAAATTGATTGAGATTGCCAATGAGGATTGCGCAGTACAAGCCAGTGGGATTCAAACTTGGATCTCACCATTATTCATCTTGGATTGCGCAGTAGAGGCAGGCAGACAGGTGGAAGAGATTTGAACTTGTGACTTGTTAATATCTGAGCTAGTTTGTGTGTAGCATGTGAGATAGTGCTAAGAGCTGTGAGGAGCTTTGTGCTATGTATAGTTAAATTTTCTCTATCATTATAATATACAGATAGTTTGGGGTTTTCAGCTGTAAGCTTTCCCCATTACATACTGTGTTATATGTGTGCTTGATTATGTTTTAATGTGCGCATGCGACTGCTTCTATTTCCACAAATTGATGATCAATTGTAGAAGAGGTTATGTATTATGCATGAAGCTTAAATTGTGTGTAATCAGGATAATCTCGGTGAGTAATTCATCTATTATTCAAATTTCTACAAAAATTACCCCACAGACAGATAAAGGCAGTCTTATGTTGATCAATGGGTAAAATATTAATTTGATTGTAACTCGAGAAACCGTCCATAAGGGAATAAATATCACTCCCTGTGCATTCATCGATGATTTGGTCTATAAAGGGAGTGGGGTAATTGTCCTTAGGACAGGCTCGATTGATGTCTTAGTAGTCAACATAGACCCGAATAGGGCCCTGCTTCTTATTTACAGGGACGATATTAGAAACCCATTCTATGAGGGGAATTGGATAGATAAAGCCCGCGTTAAGAAGTTTTCAACTTCTGCCTTTATGGCTGCGGCTTTTCGGGGATGCACTGGGCGTAGACGCTGACGCATGGGTTTCGCACCTGGGTAGGTGATAATCTCATGCATGACTATACTGGGATCAATCCCAAGCATCTCTTCATAGGACCATGCGAAAACATCTCTGAATTCACGAAAAAGGCTCGTGTATACCTGAATCTCTTCGGGAGAATAGGTAACTCCCACATGAATGTTCTCGACTACCGCCAGTTTGACGGAGATGTCGATAAGCATGGTTTGTGTAATGTTACTTAGATTTCCCTCTGAAAGGACCTCATGAGTCAATATCGGTGTTTGAAGAGGCGGAGTGGGAACCTGAGATGCAAAGCGCTCTAGACAATCAGACATTGCCCCCAGGCCAGACATGAACGAGGAACGATGATGTCTATCGCTCCATGACAGATCTTCAAGAGACATCATTTCAAGGATAGCTTCATCAGAAGGGAAGAATTCTCTTAAAGGATCAGGCGAATCTGCATCACCTAGCCAAGGGGATTGAGAATATACATCTAAAGCCATGCTCGAAGGAGCATGTGTAGGAGGAGGAGGATCTGATGCAGCGACAATCTCGCAATAATTGATCTCAACTGGAGTCAAAGGCATCGAATCTCCGAAAGATGTCACTTGTTCAGGCGAAGGGATGATCCAAGGGTCATCTGACCTAGAGATCATGTTAAATTGAACGGTGTGCAGTGGTGGCACGGGAAAAATACCCATGAGGACGGGGTCCTTGAAAATACCGGGTCCTACACTTTCGGGGGGATTAGGGATCTGATCCGCATAAGGTACATTGTTCTCAGAAGATGAGGTGAAGAAAGACAACTGATCGACAGTGATGATCTTGCCCTCATGAGGAAAATTTAGAAGCCGGAAGAGGGTGGACGGAACGCATAACATGGCGTGAGTCCAACTGCGACCAAGAAGAAGATTGTAGTTGAGCTTGGCATTGACCACTTCTACTTCTACGTTGACTGTCTTACCCTGTAACGTGGTCGAAAAACTCTCGAGAACACCGAGGGTTTTTGATTCCCGACCATTAAATGCCTCTAGGGCATTGGGAGACGAAGTAAGAGTTGGAGAGCCAATGGCCTTCCAACAGGTAGATGAAATAACACAGGTGGAAGCACCTTTGTCCAAAATGGCTCTGTCGATGTTGAGGCCATTGATCCTGACTTGTATAACGAGAGAAATTTGATGCAGAAGTCTGGGGAAAAAATTTTCCAGGTCAAAGGTGAGAAGACTAGAATCGGCGGGATCAATTCCACCGATTACAGACAACAGAGCTTTCCGTTGCGATGGGAAACTTTGAAGCACTTCCAACGTAGACATTGCAAAAGGTGCTTGTGCCAAATCCTCAACAATACTGTAGTGCTGAGCGACACGGGCATTTGGATTATAGGAAGATTTTCGCAGAACACCTTTGGAAGGTGGCCTTACAACAGGTTCAGCGCTGGGCTTCTCGATTTCTAAAGGACTAGAGACAGGTGGGGGAGGTGGGCCATCAACAACTTCCTTCCCAGCTTCCTGGCGTGATCCAGCATAATCCTTTGAATGAGTAGCAATTGAGACAGGTGCAACACCATTCATCATAAAAACTTGGGACCCAAATGGTACAGATGGTGAAGGCTACTCAACCATCTGGGTTTGCTGAGATGGGAATAGTTCTTTGAGAACTGCCAGAGTCCCTTTGGAGCCTTTCAAAAGTTGACTAACTTCAAATCGTTGGGGAAAATCTTTGGTATAATTATCTCCTTCATAGATAAGGCAGGGGTACTTCGGTTTGCGTTGGGAACCATCGTCGACACGAGGTTTAGAAGACTCTAGTTTCGAGGCATCGGGTTTGGATTTTCCTTTTCCCTTCTTCTTTCCTTTGGAGGCATTTTCTGCAGGATTGGCCTGAATGAAATTGACCTCCGCAGTCTTACCAGAATCCGGAGGGGCGGGAAGAGTAGAATTATTGGAAGAATTTTCTTTTGCTTCCCATTAGAGGACTTCCGAGAAGTCTGAGAAACAGAACCAATGACACCATCCACCGATGGGGTAGCTAGTGCTTTAGAGGTCCCTGGCCATGGGGCATCAGTCAAGATATCATAGAGCGTGTCAGACTAAGAGTACACCGGATCAAGGTACTGGGCATGAGCGATGGCTTGTTCTTCGGTGGCACATGCCCCCATAGCAATATCTTGAGCGATCTTGTTAACGAAGGAGGTAGTGAAACAATGAGTTAGTAGCCGATGAGGTATATCAAACTTGATCAGTCTATGACAACGTCGCCACTCATGAATATGATTTGATATGTGGGTGGCTTTATCCTGCTTGAGAGAAGTTAGGAGATGTGTCTCGGCTTCGTAATGAATCGATAACTGAAAATGTGTCAGAAAAGCCATAGCTAACGTATTGAAGTCTTGAAAGATACTGCGGGGTAATTCTATATACCACTTAGCAGTAGCACTGGTAAGAGTGCGTTGGAAAAGACGCAGACGAATTGAATCATTGACCCAAGAGTTTGAAGAACACCACAGATGGTAGGTCATGACACGAGCTTGGGGGTCCTCTCCAGCTTTACCTTCAAATTTAGGATAGTCACCAGGTACCTTGGTTGGAACCAGAGGCCAATAAGGATTGTGAAGAATCGGATCATTGGTCAATTTAGAAACGTCCGGCAATTCCAACGTGGTGAGGAAAGGTAACTGAGGATTGAAAGGCATACCAGGCCCTCGATAAGGACTTGTACCTATACTCCACCCTGTTTGAGCATAAATTTTCCCCTATTGGTTCTGTCTCGGGGGATTATAACCATAGGGGGTGTAAGCCGTATAGTTAGATTGATACGATTGCTGATAACCAGTGTATGGGGGTTGATAACCGGGGTATGGACCCTGATTATATGTTGGCCCCGTTTGAGCATTGTATGGATTTGACTGCTGAGTATAGGTATAGCCTGGTTGTTGAAGGTAATAACTAGAACCTTGGGGCGGGTTATAAACTGGTCGAGATTGAACTTGAAGATAATAACCGCCTTGGGGTTGAGCGGGTTGCTGGTAAGTGGGGCCCTGCTGAGCCTGATAAGTTGGATGCGTAGGCGGATTCGGCTGCGGCATAGAGTAAATCGACTGTTGAGCAGGGTTGGCTGGATGTGCAGGTTGGCCTGGTTGAACAGGTTGACCTGGCTGATGGACACTAGGCTGCCCCGGGTGAGCCGATTGGCTTGGTGGTGGGATAGGGATAGGTTGTGCCTGATAACTAGGTTGGCCTATAACAAGACCATAAGATGGCCCTGGATGTGCAACATTTGGACCAATAGGAAATTGAGGTTGCAAAGGTTGCACCATAGGTTGAGAGGGTTGGATTTGCCCCCCAGGACCATACAACGGTCTTGGTTGATACCCCGGTTGAACTGTGGGTCCTTGAGGTTGCCCTGGTTGGACCACAGGGTGAGGCTGTATAGGTTGACCTTGAGGGTTGTAGGACTGCCCTTGCAGACCGTATAAAAACCCCTGCTGGCCCGAAGGTTGGCCTTGTAAGGCTTGTCCTTGCAGGTCATACAGATAACTAGGCTGGCCCGAAGGTTGGCCCTGGAAGGGTTGTCCTTGTGGGTTGGAAGTTTGCCCAACCTGGGCAAACATAAAACCTTGAACATACTGATAAGCCTCCAGAGCAGGAAAAATTAGAGGGTTTCCTTGCTCATCATACTGATATGGAAAAACATAGATGGGGGTACCATCCACTCCATAATGGGAAAAATAAGGATGGTTGGGATCTTGGGAGGACTGACCAACCTCGGAGTTTGACTACTGTAGAGACAACTGATACTCCTTAAGAGAGATATTCTCCGGAATAAAAAATGCTATATAGATGTCTTCAGGAAGTGCTGCGGTCCTAACAGTCTGAGTAGTAATAGCGGGTGTATATGCAGCTACGCAGACAATAGGCCTAACAGGTACCAATGTAACCTGAGGAGATGATGTGAGGGGTGTCCTTGGAGACATCCCTAACGAAGGAATAACCGCCCTCGTGGACGGAGTTGATACTCCCATAGAGGCGACGGCGACCACAATCTGACTTAAGGATCTATACCCCGCTGGAAGCGAAGGACCAGGCGAAGACATGAATGAAGAATCGGGGTTGTTTTCAGGGAACACCTGGTAATCTTCACCAGATGTAGGAATTTCCTCACTAGGAGAAGGACTAGGTGAGTCCATATCTGACCTTGCCGCAATATCTTCTAAAAGATGGCGAGGACTAGGAGGAATAACAACAGCTAAAAAAGGCGATCCCAATGTAAGAGGAGGGAAATATTCCCCTACTCCAAATCCAATCCAAGCGTTGGATAAGGGCCATTTGAACTCAACTGGTCCTCCAAAGGGAAGCTCAGATAGAACCGGTCCCCTGTTGGGAAACTCGGAGACAATAGGTTGTTAAGGTTCAGTAGAGGACTGAGACACCTCTGATGAATCTTCTATGTAAGGAATACCAGTAGATGAAACTGAAGGTTCCGCCACTGTGACAGTAATGACAAGAGGAAGAGATCAAAACAAAAGCACATGGGCAAAAACCAAGGCAAACAATCAAACGACCAACAAGCAAACTTTAAAAGCGCGTGTGATCGCAGGTGATTAATTGTA
This sequence comes from Pinus albicaulis, assembly GCA_034641835.2. Classification (NCBI taxonomy): domain Eukaryota; kingdom Viridiplantae; phylum Streptophyta; class Pinopsida; order Pinales; family Pinaceae; genus Pinus; species Pinus albicaulis. The sequence goes on along the minus strand of CM076584.1, from coordinate 211,605,540 downwards.
CCACATTGAAACTTAAAAACTTTACCGTTTCATGTTTTAAGAGTCGAGAAACGGATAAAAAGGTGACTCTATCTCTTTCAATTTGGAAACAACGTGAAAGGACAAGCGCTTGATGATCCTTTCAAATTTAACGAGTCAGAAAAGATCAAAATGACTACTCTGGAACTATAGGCAAAAGGGTGTACCAGATATCCGTGAACTGCAATATACACCTTGGTTAAAAAATGAAAGAGAAATCAACCAAGGACTTGACGTACATGTAGGCAATCTCCCCGAATGTTGTGTCTGGTGTATCACGGGTATAAGGCGGTAGAATCGGCTTCCTAAGGATAAAGGATAGCAACCTAGTGGGTTCTCCCTTTATATACGTGATGATACGGGGAGCACAAGTCCGTACTAGTGCTGTCTAAAGCCAAGAGGCGAACGACAGCTACTAGATTTAACGACGCCGGAACACATCACTAGCCTAGACCTCTAAATATTTCGTTAATTTTTCAATGCTGCCTTAAGGTAAATTGAATAAATTTTAGAGTTGATCTTCAATTATGTTTCAATTTCAGGCCCTACCGAATGTTATGTCTAAAAAATCCTCTAAAGGCACACTACATGCCACTACAAATCACTTTGTTCAATGAATAGCTAACTACGGGAAGGTTGAGAGCTTTCCAAAAAATAAAAAAATGATCACAAAACAACCACTAGTATCTCTAATGCACGATAATGAAATTAAAAGCTTTTCCTTTAGAGTTATATAACACTAATAATGCAGAAAAGTTTTCAATTTTCACTAACTAATCAAAAGAAAAAGACTTGTTTTTGTATTTTCAATGTTTTAAGAGAAAAATGCACTAAACAAAATGAAAAATAATAGAGAGATCAATTTGAGAAACGATAGCGAAAGAGTAAATACAAGCAAGTTCACTCAACGTAAAACACACAATCAGTCCTCAAACTGATGAAGAAATCCCTCAAATCAAAGAGGAATCCAAAAAACTCGCACGAACCGTGTGATTTGGGCTCGAAAGGAGACAAAAGAGAAACTCGAATGAGAAAAAGAGCAATCACTCAAATCATGCAACGATACAATGAAAACCAACCAAACGAATGTAAGAAAGCAAAAACAAATTTGACCGATCAAATGAGAACCAAAAACTCCCATGGGAGGCTCAACACACTATAACACCTAGATGCCCTAGGGCTAGAATGTAAAACCGATAGTAGAGGGCAAACAACCAGAGGATGAGGGTCACACACAGTCAACCAAGGCTTCAAGGCACTCAGGCAGTCAAAAAAATGACACCAAAACCATAAATCAAGCTCAGAAGTTTCAGAAACAAGTAAACCCTGGCACCACACAGGATTGGCGCAACTGTCTGGCTGCAACTAGTGGTAGAAAAGGATTGGCGCATGGGCCTAACCAGCAACAAGCCCCAGTTGGCATGACTTTTAGGTCAGAAAACGTGCCAGTTGAGTTTACTAATGAAAAAAATAAAAAAGAGCAAACAGGGAGTAGATCAGGGATGGTGGGAGATGAACAGAGGCTTTACACCAGAAAGAGATAGACTAGATGAGAAAATCAAGCAGACAAAAGCCAAAAGCAACCGATAGAGATAAGACAAACTCCAATAGGCATCCCCAGCAGAGTCACCAGTTTGTTGGATAGGTAAATCCCCTCTGCGGACAGAGGCGATCCCTACTAGCCCATATCGGGTCTAGCAATAATCAAGTCACGCTAAGACGTAGGTCTCTAGTTACAAAATGACAAGAAATGATAAGTTTCCTACCTCAGGTCCTACATGATGGTCGTCGAAAGACAGATGACACTTCCCGTCCTCTGCTTCGGCAGATCACAATCCTTCATCTTAGCGCGTCTGAACACCTGCACACATGCAAAGAAACACGATGATATACAACATAGAATCTAAATCTTGTAACTAGAAATCAGTCAGAGAAGATGTAACTCATTGCATCAAAGATAAAGATACACGAGTGAAACCATAATCAAAGTTGCTTATTATTAATAAAACAAAGGAACGATACAACCTTAAGCTCTGACGTTGGATCTTCCTTCGGCGGGGTCGACAGTGGAACACGTCTTAATGAAGCTCGTCGGAAATGGGACAAAGCTCTCTCTCTTCGGCTTGGCTCTCAAAGGCTATCTGGCGATAGTCTCCTTGCCACTGATTTAGCTCTGAGTTCTATGACCATTAAGGCTAGCTTGCAAAGGAAAATGACAAGCTTATATAGATGGTGGAAGGGGAGTTGGGATCCCTACAATGGTGGGATTGGCCCTATCCTCAAGGAAGCTTCCATGATAGGTGGAAAACCACTTACCCTACATGGAGATCTAGAGCCAAACTTCCCAACTCATTTTAGAGACTCATTCAAGAGTTGGTTGGAATCAAACTTCCGCCATTTATTTTAAAAAAACAATCCTTATTAAGCTTGGCGCCAGTAATACACTAGGACAGAGCGCTAGTTGGCACGCCCTCTTTGGTGGATTTCCCCCATTGGCGCGAGGGCTGAATTGGCTGGTCGCGCCAAGGCCAAAAGGTCTATTTTTAGGGTTTTTCACAGGAAACTGTCTTAAAAGGAATTATTTTCCTTGTCAAGGGGGATGCCATGAAAGTGTTTTCAGGTTATGTCACTGCTCACAAGTCATGGAAAAGGCCCTCCAATGCGCGGGACAGGGGATTGCAGGGACGGTGATAAATTACTGTGTAACACAAATGTTGTCAAACTTTCCATGCTTACCCTTGTCATCAATACGAGCATCCTATTTCAGAACTAAGTCTTGGCATTTAAGGTCATCCTCCTTAGTATTTTTGTCAAAATATTTCTTGATCTGATTCTGAACTTCTTGCAACTTTTCATGCACTTTCTCTTTGTTTTCTTGTACCTAAATTAACTGATTTATCCTCCTCTATAGATGATTTGGATCTTTTCTTAATTCCCATAAATATATCATAACAGGGATTTCAATTGAAACAGGAAATGTAGCATCAATACCATACATTAACTCGAAAGGAGTGGTATCAATTGACCTTTTAGTACTAATTATATCTGCCCATAAGGAAAACTTGAGTTTTGTATGTCAAGCCTTCTTATTATCTTCTAACATTTTTTTAATAATTCTGATCAGGATTTTATTTGAGGATCGGCCAATCCATTACCTTGAGGGTAATAGGCTGTGTAATGGATAAGTTTGTTATGGTAATCATCACAGAATTTTATTAGCCTCTTATATTTGAAACACTATGCATTATCGGTAATAATTCTCTTTGTACAGCCAAACCTAGAAATTGTGTTTTCTAGTAATTAAAAACCACGAGATCAGTATCTTGCCTACTTGGGAGTGCTTCAATCCATTTGGTAAAGTAATTTTTTACTATTAAAATCTATTTGTGTTGTGCTGAAGATGCCAAATGAATTTCTCCTATGAAGTCAAGGCCCCATTGCTCAAAAGGTGCCTCCATAGAAATAGGTTTCAAAGTTAGAGACATTAATTTTGACTTACCTTTGAACAACTGACATTTATGGTAGGCTGCAACTTCCTTTCTAACATCAGAAAAAATGGTTGGCCAATTGAATCCAACTAACAAAAATTTATCTATAGTAACCTTCCAGTAATGATGTCCTCCACAATATCCTTCATGGAAATATTTACTCATTATTTTATCTTCATATTCTAGTAGGAAATTTAATAAGATACCCTAGGGACTTTTCCAATATAAATAACCATCTAAAAGACAATATTTGACAGATTTCAATTTCAAAAATATATCCTGAGTCTTATCAATCCATGGTGGTACTTGTATATTTTGTAAGATGTAAATAATATTAGTATACTACAAACATTCTTTGAAACAATATTCTGCTTTAATCAATGATTCCTCAGCTGGAAAATCTGATGATTCCAAAATCGAATTCACACCAAAAGTGTCAAGATTTGTTTCAATCATAAGTCTAGCAAAACCATGTCCTTTGGTTAGTTTGGTGGGCTTTATTTCTAAGTCAAATTATAACATCTTAGCAATCCATGTCCCTCTTCTGCCATCACTCTCTGGTTGTACTAAAATACTTTTAATTGCAGCATCTGGCACATAGGAAATCACATGAGAATGCAAAATAAAGACTCTAAAATATTTGAGTGACTTTATTAATGCATACGATTGTTTTTCTATTATACTGTATTTTAGTTCAACATCTCTCAATGCCTTACTAAAAAAGGGGATGGGATGTTCCTGACTTGCCTGATTCTTCTGAAGTAAAACACTAGAAATGGTGTGCTCGGAAGAAAATGAAAAAAATATAAATTCTTTAGAAAAATATGGACTAATGAGTAAAGGTGCTTGGCCTAAAGCTCTTTTGATATTATTAAAATATTAGTTTTCTTGTTTATTCCACTTAATCTCGCTTCCTTTCTTAAGCATATTTGGAATTACTTTTAAAATTTCTGCAAAATTTGGGATAAAACGCTACAGAAAATTTACTTTACCTAAGAAAGAGTTCCCCTCCTTCCTGTTTCTTGGCTACTCAATCTTTTGGATTGATGTCACTTTGATGGGGTCTATCTAAATTCCCTCCTTTAATACTATGTGTCCCAACAACTTGCCTTCCTTCATAGTGAAATAATATTTTTTCAAATTTAAAGAAACTATGAATTTCCTGCACGTGGTAAAAATTGTCGTCAAATGTTTCAAATAGGAAGATTTAGATTTTGAGAAAACAATGATTTCATCTAGATAAATTACCACAAAATTATCTCTTTCGTCAGTAAAATTTATATTCATTGTGCACTGGAAGGTGGCTTTGACATTCATGAGTCTGAATGGAATCTTAGAATACATGAATGTACCCCATGGCGTGGTGAAAGCAGTATTTAATTGATATTTTGGATCAACCATAATCTGATTATATCCTGAAAACCCATCCAACATAGAAATCCTTTCTGCTCCAACCACCTTCTGCAGAATGTGGTCCATTTTTTATGAAGGATAGTTATCCTTTAGTGAGAATTTATTCAAATTTTTGAAATCTACACATAGACGAATTTCCCCATTCTTCTTTCTCACTAGCACCAAGTTTTCCATCGAATTTGAAAACCTAAGTGGAATAATGATTTTTGTAGCTAACAGTGTTTTTACTTCCTTCTTAATCAGCGACAGTAGCTTCAGATTGATCCTTCTTAACTTTTGTTTAAAGGGTTTCTCATTTTCCTTAAGTGGTATAGTTTGTTGGATGAAAGTTTGATCATAAACCTTAAAATATTCAAGAGAATATATCAGCAAACTCTTTCAAAAATTCTGCATATTTTGGTTTCTGCTCCTCTTTCAATGTATTAGAAACTTTGACTATCTTTGGATCAATGTCGGTTCCCAAATTGTAGTCTTCCATCTCACCATCGCTTGGCAGGATCCTTGACTTAACTGCCACATCATTTGAATTAAATAACCTCTCTAAAGGGACAAAACCTCTAGTGATTATATTTTTACTTAGTTGAATAATTTCTTGTCCAAAAAACTATTAAAAAAGACTATTGTTTCATAAATTTTATCTGTGGTTTCATCTTCATCCTTGTCAATCGGAGTACTGAGAAATTCATTTATTCTTTCAAGAAACCTTTTGATTTTTTGATCTTGCTCAAACACCTTCCATTTCTTAGTATTATCTGGAATATGCCTATTTCTAAAATTGATCTCATACTTTTCAATAGGATTAATTAGAATCTTGAATGCACTAGTAGTTGTTGCTAAAGAATCTGCAATTCCATTCACCTCTCTAGGTACACGTGAGAATTCATGTTCAAGAAATAAGTTAGAAAATAAATTCCATACTTCAATTATGTAGGCTCTCATTCTCGGATGCTTGGTTTGAGGTACCTTTGACCTGGTTCACAAGCATCTCTGAATCTCCAAAAATGAAGATTTTCTTGGCCTTTTTCTCTCTTAACAGATTTATCCCAATAATGAGAGCTTCATATTCTGCCATGCCATTTGTACAGTCAAAATACAATTTATATGAATGTAACTTTCTTGTACAACTTGGAGGAACAATCCATATTCCTACTCCAGAACCCTTCTCACAAGTGGAGCCATCAAAGTAAAATTTCCAAACGTCATCTAAAATTTTCTGAACCTAATTTTAATGAACATTAATCTCATATTTTACTGATATTACTCCCTCAATACAACAATCATTAAAGAAAAATTGTGACCCCAATTCCGTGTCTACTGCATAAATAGGGTGATTATCCAGCTGAGTTTTGTTGCTCACCATATAGGCCATTTGGAATTCTTGGTGTAATATTTTCAATTCACCAAACAACGATAATGAAGCATAAGACATGTCCATTTTCATATTTCCTCCCAATCTTGTTGCTCAAGATCGAGATAAAAAAATTCTAAATCTGGATGGAATGTATGTTACCACTATATCCATCATTACACTCTTAGTAGGATTTTTAGCTTAGGTGACAAATAAATCCTTTATTAACCCTAAACATCTTTTTTTTTTGGAATCAAAGGATAACAAATATTTGTAGGTTCTATTAATTGGAGTCCTAGATGGTCCATGAATGACTTGGGCATGAGGCTATGTGAAGCTCCAGAGTCTAACATGGCATTATGAAGGATCATATCATGTATGTTTAGACTTACATAAAATGGGGGAACATCATCGATTATACTAGTGACATGTGGGCCAAAAACAAATTCAAGAGCATCATCATCTACGTTTAAAGAATCCTGTGAATTTATGTTGAATTGATCACTTTCTGAACCTTTATATATTGTTCATTTCTTGAAATTTCAGTAAAAGGAATGGATACTTTCAAGTTACTGATTTTAGTTTCCATATTAAATGTTGATTATGATTTTTCTGAATCCTTGATTTCCTTTTTGGCTTCTTCTTTTTTTCTCAAATTTTCCTCCTTATGCTCCTATGGTTCTTCAATATCTCTTTCTTAGGTTCAACTTGTTGCTCAGCTGCTATCTTTTCTGGCAGAGCCTTGATAGGGTCATTCCGGTTTATGAGGTTGTAATACCTCTGATAATATGCCATTGCATTATTATAACCCCACTGATAAATAATTGAATCACAAATATGAATGCTTTCCTTTTCTCTCGAGAATCTATCAAAGATGTCATTTTCTTCTTTGGTGGAAAACACTTGTGTCTCTTTATCATCAAAACATCCAATCTGACGATCTTCTTCATCAATATCATCCTCATCAATGAAAGATTCTAGAAAAGGAGGTTGAACAACATGTTGTTGCTCTTCAGGACCTTTATGCTCTCCACGACTAGTTTGAACACCTTGAGGTCTTCTGAAATTCATATTCCTCACCTGAGGTTGACTTTTAGCTTGGGGAGGAGTTAATTTAGCCACCAACTTCTCCATTGTTTTCAGCATCACATCAAACTTTACATCAGGCGACGAAGATGATTCTTCTTTAAAACGTACTCTCCTTTCGGTCTTCATTTTTTCCTTCTTATCCAACAAATTAGCTTCTAATCCAATTTCATTACTCTGAATTCCCTCTAAATTAGCAATATTTCTCTCACGGAGTTGGTAATCCAATCTGACATCAAAACCTTTAGGATAGTGAAATAAATCCAATCAATGTAGAGGTTTGATCTCAGCTGGAATTGAATTATAATATGTTAAATATAGATGTGAATTCCTGAACTAGCTCCACAGGGTTCCTCTTGAAACTTTCATATTCAGCCAAAATATGCATGGGATTCTTTTTCACCTCCCACCCAAAAATGAATAACATTTCAAACTGTTGAAAGTAATTTATACTAGTTGTTGGTAAAGACCTAAACCACCTCTTCACCTCTCCTATTAGTCTCTGTGAAAAAATTCTCTGTTTTACGTCTTCATGATCAGCTTCTTCTAAGTCAATAAATTCATTGAGCTTGTCCACATGTTATTGAGATGTGAAAAACTCGATGCTATTAAAATGTAACAAGATTTGTCCATAATTTACAAAAGATCATGTAATTTTCCTTGAAGGTTTAAAGTTGCATACCTAGAAGCCATGATGTGAAGAGATGCGGGTAAAGTAGGGGTTTGCACAGTAGATATCAAGGGAAACAAAATTTATTTAGAAGAGGCTGATGGGATAGGACTATGAGATCCTATAGAATATGAAGGATTATTTGTAACAGAAAAATTTGGAATATAATAAGGAAAATTTGCATATTTAGCTACAACTTCCTGAAGTTCATGAATTTTCTGTTCTATGTTCTGAAAATGAGATTAAATCTCTTGGTCTTGTGGCAGTAACTCCATTTCTGGGATGGTGGAATCATAAACAAAGGGTTTGGAAGTTGTTGAATCTAAAACAGTGTCTGAGAGATGACTTTCAAACTTATATCTGAACAAGGTATTTTCAAATTTTACATCAAACTATAAATGTTCAAGAGTTTCAATCTTTGCAGGTAACGAACAATACCTTTCTAAAAAATTTCCTGACTTCTTCGAAGTTTTCTTCCTGAAAAACTTCTTCGGGTTTGAAAGAAACAAAGGTTGATTCAAATCAGGATTCCTCTGAGTATAAATGCCTCTATGATCTAGGAATTCGTCACAAAAAATACTTCATAATATAGAGTGGAGTCATAATAGAAAAAGCCTTGGAGCCAAACTGATATTCAATTACTTGTTTACCCTTAGAGATATGATCTTAAACAATAAAATTGTTTGAGGAAAAATATGCATTTCGTTCCCCGGAAATGGCACCAAAATGTTATCTCTTAGAGAAACCCAGACGGTTAGGGAAAACCTCTAAGGTAACCTCAAAACTCTTTGAGGTTGAAAGCTAGCCCTTCAACCTAGAGAGGGATCTCTCCCTAAACACAACTACTCTAGGTCACTATAGTAGTAGGTTTACACTTTTAGCTCTATGGCCAGATCTTTTTGAGAAGTGATAAAATTTGGTTGGGTTGTATATAAAATATACCATTGGGCATTGAGTGAAAATCCTATTAGGTTATGTTACATATTTAATGAGTAGGACATAAAAATGAAGGTAGTAATAAATCCTTTTACAATTTGAGAGATTTAGAAGAAGAGAACTGAAAATAAAACAAAGTTATAGTTAACATAACAACAAGTACTAATGATTAAGAAATAATAAGAAAGGAGCATAAATGAATTCCAAACTTAGATACTAAAGTTTCCAAACATCATTTTTTTTTCATAAATAGAGAAACAATAAACAGGTAACTGGAACAAAAGAATTTTCTGCAAATGCTCATCAAACACTGTATATATTTAAAATATGCTCAAATACACTTGAATTCTAATGTTTTCCCAAAAAACAACCCTTTTTCATTCTTCATAAATTGTCTTTATAGAAATTAATTCAACTCATCACATAATTATAGTTTGAAACTTAATTACATTGATCCAAAATAACAAAAATATTCTAAGTTCATGTATGTGGAAAATATCTTTTAATTACATTAAGTCTTTCTAAAATAAAATTATCTATAGGAAAATATGCTAACATAGGCTGATAAAATGTATCTTCAAAATATATACCTCAATGATAGAAACAAGTCCCTTACTGATAGAACAAAATCATTGCTGGAAAATAGGTCCCTCTATAAATAATATTGAATCATCCACTAAAAAACACTCTTCTATTAGAGCTCCTTTTTCCTTGGGTTTTCTGGTGAAATTGCTGATACTGTCGATGTCAGCTTCTTTAGTTTCCTAAGTCAAAGATTTCACTGATATACTGACTGTCAACATTTCTTTTCTGTATTTTTTCAGAATTCACTAAAAATGGGAATGCCAACGTTTCTTTTTCAAAATTCGTTGACAACCGAGATGTCAACGTTTCCCTTAAAAAATCGTTGACAACTGAGATGTCAATGTTTCCCTTAAAAAATCATTGACAATGAAGATGTCAGCTCCTCTCTGTGTTTCTGTATGTATAATGCTATCAAGAACACAGTCAATGATAAATGCAAATTTATTGTTTCTCAATGCATAATCAAAAGTTTCAAAATAACTGCAAGCCTCCTAGCTGAGGGTGATGGCTGCCTTCAAAATCACATCTACTTTCTCCACCTTTGTCCTTTTATTTTCCTTGTTTCCACAGGACTTTTTCACTTAGATTAATTATATATTCTCTTCTTAGAGCCTATAGTCTGCATTTTTTTTATTATAAGGTCATTTAATGGCACATTATCTACGCCATTCACCTCCTTGGCCAAATCCGGATTACTTCGTAACTTGACTTTAAACCTTAATTTATTTGTCTTCCTTGTATGAGGTTGTTTGCATTCTTTAGGGGTTTTAGATAGTGGAGTTTCTTCAGTTTGGGTCTAAATTTCAACTTCCTTGCCTTTAATAATCTTTGGAAATTTTTTGTATGCAGGGGATGCTTCAACAAGTGAACTCGCAGCCTGGGGAGAACTGATAGTAGAAGGTAATTTTTCAGGGGATGCAGGGTTTAATTTGTTGATCCTAGCACTTCTTCTTTGGTAGACTTTGGGGATTTTAGGGCCATAGGATATCAAAAGGATATTTGTGTCCTTTTGGTTAGGGGTTGGCTCAATAAGAGATGCTACTTGAATATGCCTCCCCTATTTGGTAGTTTTGTTTCTTCCTCTTAAAGCTTTAGGGGTTGAGGTTGAAAAACTCCCCAAAATAAAAAGTGGCTCCAATTTTTCCCTTCTCTGGCCAGTTGGTTTTCAATCAACAACTTGATGAGGGATTTATGGTAGACATAATGAGGAGAAGGGTTTGTAATTGCTGTGAAACAAGAGACTATATGCTTTAGACTCTTTAGAAAATAGAGACATGTAATCATCCTAACTTGATTGAATAAATGTGCAAGGAAATGAAAGTGATAGAGATTTACTCGATTAAATCGTCCTTCACAGGTGAAGTATGATTGGGTAATATTCAACAAAAAATTCCACTTTTCTTGTAACCAGGCTCTCTCAACTCCAGATTTCTATTTGTGATTCTTAAACTCCTCCTTCAGGAAAAAGGGTACGTCACTTCCTGCCAATACAAGGATCCTAAAATATCTCTCTCTATCTGCTGTAAAGGATGTGTCCTTTTCTATTGGCTCCTCCGTGACTGAGAAGGAGAGTCCACCAACTTCCACCCAGCTTCCATCGAAACCCTGAACAAATGCACGAGCTACAACATTGTGGTATTCAGTGCATCGGTGGAAGAACTCTTTCCAGCCAGCCTCCTGAAATTGATGTTTGATGTTCGAATAAATATCAAAGAGGTCAAGCACTTTGGTCTCATCCCGGTTAGCCTGGAATTCCTTCCCCATTGAAAACTATGGCAGAAACAAATGCAACACATTGTCGGGATTTGATCCGGGATCCTCGTGGAAAAACCCGAATGTAGTTTTTCCAGGCATAACCACTCTTTCACAACAAATAACCAAATTACACAGTGAAATGAATTTAATTGGAAGAGTGAATAATTACAGGTCGGGGTGAATCATTGCAAGTATGAATTCACATTTTTAACTCATGGTTAACCAATAAAAAAACATACCCGATGGCGGCGGAAAAATAATTGATTTAACAAAGTACTTACCCTGTGTCACGTTCCCAAACCTATCATTGTTGTTGACATGGTCAACGCAATTTGAAAAATCAAATTTGAAATTTTGTTTTGGCGATGATATTCGGCTTGCCAACTATATCAGAAATGTTGATAAGCCCATTGTTAGTGAATTGCTCATAAAATATTATCGGATCACCAAAAGCGCTGATAGCCCTGCTATCAATACTTTCCCTGTTTATTACAACTAAAATGTTGACACTAAAACTGTCAACATTTTATGATTTGTTTTTAAAGATAGTATAATGTGATAAAAATAGCTTTAAGCGTGACCTAGGTTGAGTATATTGTTTCTATCATGGCTAGATGTGGGGTATTTTTCTTAAGGAATCTCTTTGGAGAGATGTTTGAGCAATTTTTGAATATGATAGTGATACATTGCGACAATAAAAAGTGGGATCTGATTGGTAGAAAATCCCATATATTGTTGGGATTGAGATATCTCATTGTGTTGAGACAATGCTACTATATGAGATAAGCTTAGGATTGTGGTTGTTGCCTCCATGAGAGGGAGGATGAATAAGGTATTATGTTATGACATATATATATATTCTAACTTAATATTTGATTTGATGAACTACATGAGCAGGAAATTAGAGGATTGTTTCTCTTGGTAATATATGAGGAAGTGTGATTGATCTTAGTGAGATGCTTAAGTCGATACCATATATGAGTACGTTAATATGTTTTTAATATATAGAGAGAAGGGATGATTGAGGACACTAAGCTGACTCTTCCCCCCTATCTGAGCTCCCAAGGTGAGGAATTGATATATAGGGCTCCTGGGGTTGAGGGATCTCTGGAAAATAGGGTATCATCCCTATCTATCACTCATAGGGTGGAAGATGTTCCTCCCATATATTAGTCTAGCAGAGTATACCCTTGTTTACATCATACCCATAAGCTAGGCTTGTTTGGATTTTCACTCCCCCTTTTGCTAACGAGTTGAGAGGGTTTGGGGGTGTGTGAACCTTACCTTTGGTAAGGCGAGTATCTCACCTAGGCTTATGATGTAAGTTTTTTTACCACATGACTCTTAAGGGCCATTTTCGGGAAGATAAAAAGAGGGTGGAAGATGTATACTCCCCTATGAGATGACTTGGGGTGAGAGTGTCCCATAGGAACTTCCCCACTGTCATAGACATGAGGTGAGAGTGTCCCATAGGACCTTCCTCATTATCATTGGATTATGGGTTGAGATGCGCTCCCCGATGTGATTCTAGGTTGAGTAAGGGTCCTTGATGATAATATCTCTAATGTTTCTCATCTAGTAGCATTGAGCTCCCCATTGGCAGTGATTCTAGGTGGTAGTAGTGGCTCCCCAATGAATAGAGGGTGGTAGCTTGGAGTCCCCTCCAATGTCAAATTATTCTTCTTTTAGATTCGAGAGTATTCATCATATGAGTAGAGTGTTGAGATTTTGAGGTAGCATCGGGTGTGATCTAGCCCTGAAATTTTATGGAGGGGCTAAGACACACGAGACCTCCAAAACCCAGAAAGCGTTTGGAGAAATTTCATCCGGTGTTGAAGTTATTCTAATAATTATTATTTTTTAATGAGGACACTAAGTCTAACATAGGAAATTATATAAATTAAAGTGAATTAATTAAATACATGTGATGAAATGTTCTAAGTGACATGGATCAAGAAGTCTTTTAATATTATTTGGTTTTCTAACGAGAAAAGTATAAAGGAAATTCTTGGGGTCAGTTGGACACACACACACACACACTGGAAAAGCACTGAAGCTAAGTTGAATGTCTGGGGCAGGGTTTTGCTGAGAAATTCAAAATGAGTTTGCAGTGCAGTGAGGGGTAGAGATCGATGAGGGATGATTTGAATCCAAGGCTGAGAATCCAAAAGCAGAGGGGCAGTGAGTACCAGTCAACGCAGAGCCATCCAGGAGGACGTAGTTCATCCAACACCACACAGAGACTGCCTAAGTCCAACTAGGGTGACACAGACCCAGACGACGTAGCACCAGCATACGTGATATAGGCCCAACCGGGGTAGCAGCATCAGTCAAGGTGATGCAATGGGGACTCTGGCTAGTGAGGGCTAACGCAGAGGATGGAGAGGTAGCACTAAGGGTTCCAATGGACTAGAAGTGGCCAATGATTTGTAAATCTAGTTTGAGGGTGTGATACAACCATATCTTCTGTATTTGAGTGAAAGGTACAAACTACCGTGTAATTTATCTGTAGGGCCAACCATTTATGGTGCCCATAATGTTGTATTCATATTTTTCATAATAATAAGAACCCTCTAGAGCTGCTGCACCGATTTTCCCGCATTGAGTTTTTCTGGGGATAATTGTCCAAAAATTCATGTGTAATCTTGTCACATGTGTGTGCTATTCAATAAATGATATGTAGATGTGTAGGCTTCATTTAGTGTCTACTTTAATGTTCTTCTGATTAATTCAGTAAAATAACTTGTTAAGTTAATCAAACAAGTAAGTGAAGTAGATCTAGATACTGTAGTAGGGTTTCTGTTTTGAAACTTTCACATGGTATCAGAGCATTACTGATCAAGCTGATCCACCAAAAGAGCGGCTGAAGAAATTGATGTAGAGAAGGAAGCTGAAGTAGCAGAGTTCCAGAAGAGGGAAGTGTAGCACCAGGAGGGATGCAGCCCAGCCAGGCTGACACAAAGGCCATGCAGAGGCTGACACAGAGCCAACCGAGTGATGTAGAGCTAGTGAAAATCCTTCCAGAGTGATGCAGGAGAAACCTACACTACACAGTCATTGCGTAGAGGCTACGTTGAGCCATATTCTCACACAAAGGCCAGCTAGAGGGACACAATCCATGTTTTGAGGTTGCTCTAAAGATTTTCCGAAGTCTGGAAGCAGAACTTCAGAGGTTGTTGGTGTGGCAGAGGTTTTGTCGGCGTAAAACCATGCCTAAAAAAGGTGACAAGAGTGGGAGGAGAAAATTTGCTCAACAGATTTGCGCCAAACAGATGTGAGATTTGATCAGGAGGGTGATCGTAGAGAACTATTTCAATTGTTTTTTTTTGGCAAAAGATTTTCGGGACAAAAATCAATGGTCAGAGGTAGCAACTACTCTAGAGGGTTTCTAATCGCCAAGAATCCAAAATCTAGTTTTATGTTGAGTGTTGCAACATAAAGAGGGAGATGAGTATCTATTTTGACATATTTGAGTAGAGATGGTTTCTCATGTATTAAGAGATCATGACAGGTTGGAAGACATGTCCAAATTTTTTATTTGGAGGGTCAGGATCTTGATAGTCCTGGATGAGTAGGCATCAAAGACCATGCTGAGAATGTCCTAGATGTGCCTACCGATACATATCCTCTGAAGAAATTAAAGGAGAATCAGGAACGAGCTAAGCGTTTGATCATGGATGGAGTTAAAGATCATGTAGTTCCACATATTGCTGGGAAGAACACGAAAAATGAAATGTGGATAGCTTTGGAAATGATGAATCAGGGAGACTCCATCCAAAGAAAGATTCTTCTGGAGAATCATATGTGGTTTTTCCAGATGCATAAGGGTGAGGAAATAGATCCCTTATTCTTGAGACTTCAGACTATTAGGGATCAACTAGTTGTCGTGGGTACGACTTTGGACGAGGAGATATTGATGAGGATTGCCCTGAATGCAGTCATCGAGGAATGAGAAACGTTTGTCCAAAGCATCTTGGGTAGGGCAACGCTACCATCCTAGGCATATATGTGGGCAATCCTTTAACAAAAGGAAATCAGGAGGTTTACCAAGAGGCAAAGAAACATCAACGATACAGTCAAAGTAAAGAAAGAGGAGGAGGAGGATGCAACCCTTGCATCAATGAGACATAGGCAGCAAGGGAAGAAGAAGAGGGAACTATCCAAGGTCATGAGATTTAATTGTGGCGAACTTGGACACTTTGCCAGAAATTTTCCTAAGAAGAAGGACTAGGGATCTTCTGAATCCAAGGGAGGAATGACAAAGGGGGACGATAGTAGTGACTATGACGTAGCCATGAGTGCTCATGAGCCATGTAAGTGGGGTGATATTGATTTGTAGAGGAGATATAGATGGGAGGCAGGATCCTTGAGGTGCCCAAACTCTTGGATCACATATGAGCTATGGGAGCCTTAAGACAGTAGCAGGACAAGTGGAGCAGTGGGTGCAGGATAACAAAGTTAAGTGGAGGGCGGAGCAGGGATGTAGTAGAAGGAAGAAACGCGGTGCAATGGCAACATCAGTGTAGGAGCAACAATGTAGAGGCTGATGGGACTTCAACAGTGCATAGGGGGTAGTGCTTATGTAGTGCATAGCTGCAGCAACGCAGTGGATTCAAAGAGACAGTGCAACACAGCAGTTAAGGGAGCTTCATTGATGATGTGTAGCTCAATTGACTTGTTTGTCAGATATTGGGTAGGGGTCCTTCAGTTTCTTACTTCTTAGCAACTGATTTTCAGTGCAATAGTTAGCAGTGGTAGTGCTATGCATAACATGATGCAACAAATTGAGAGGGAGATGTAGTACGAATGTGGCAGTGTTAGTGGTAGTGACATGGGCAACTGTACAGAAGGCAGAAGTGTAGTGGATGGAGGGCAGCAGGCCAAGCATCAGTAGCACTGAGATCGATGCTGAGATCAGGCAATAATTGGTGTGGATGTATTGCTAGAGCACACTCCTTGCTAATAGGGAGTGTTGAGATTTTGAGGTAGCATCGGGTGTGCTCTAGCCATGAAATTTTGTGGAGGTGCTAATACACACGATACCTCCAAAACCCAAAAAGAATTTGGTGAAATTTAATCTGGTTTTGAAGTTATTCTAATAATTAATTTTTTTTAGTGAGGACCCTAACTCTAACTTAGGAAATTAGAAAAATCAAAGTGAATTATTTAAACACATGTGATGAAATGTTCTAAGTGACATGGATCAAGAAATATTTTAATATGAGCCATTGATTAGAGATTAGATCATGGCCATTGGTTTTCCAACGAGAAAAGTATAAAGGAAAGGCTTGGGGTCAGTTGGAGACACACACACACACTGGCAGAGCAGTGAAGCTATGTCGAATTTCTGGGGCGGGGTTTTATTGAGAAATTCGAAGCGATTTTGCAATGAAGTGAGGTGCAGAGAGCAACGAGGGATGATTTGAATCCAAGGTCGAGAGTACAGTAACAGAGGGGGAGTGAGTACCAGTCGGCGTAGAGCCATCCAGGAGGACGTAGTTCAGACAACAACATGCAGAGGCTGTGTAAGCCTACCCAGGGTGATGCATACCCAGCCAACACAGCACAACACCAGTAGCGGTGATGCAGACCCATCCAGGGCAATGCAAAAACAGTCAGGGTGACGTAGTGGGGACGTTGGCTAGTGAGTGTTGGCATAGAGGCAACATTGAGGGTTCCATTGGGCCAAAAGGGGCTTGTGATCTGTAAATCCCGTTTGAGGGTTTGATACAACCATATCTTTTGTCTCCGAGTGAAAGGTACAAAATTCCGTGTAATTTATAAGTAGGACCAACCTTTTCTCGTGCCCCGAATGTTGTATTCAGATTCTGCATAATAATAAAAACTCTCTAGAGCTATTGCACTGGTTTTCCCACATTGGGTTTTTTCGAGGACAATTATCTAAAAATTCGTGTGTAATCTTGTCACATGTGTGTACTATTCAGTAAATGATCTGTAGATTTGTAGGTTGTAGTTAGTGTCTACTTTAATATTTTTTCTGAATTTTTAGGTCCCTATATTACTAGTATAGTCCCTTATTGTTGTTATTGTAACCCCCTTATTGTTATTGTTGTACCCCTTTAACCCCCATATTGTTGCTCTTTGCAAGAGCGAAATTTGGTGCATTTTCTCTTGTAATTTTGTTATGTCATGTTGCATTGCATACCTTTTGTGTGTTTTGCACATTATTGAGATCAAAATATTGCTCCATATGTAGTATCCATGTTACGGGATCCTCACAATCAAATTTCCTCATATCCATCTTTGGAATATGGTGTTCTTCAATCGAACATTAGAGTTTATGAAATCACGATTAACATTTGTTTTGTCGTCATCATGAGTTTCTTCTACTAACTTTTCGCCATTAGGAATAATTTCTTGTATCATTTCTTTTCGCCATAAGGTCATAAGTGTGTTGAGAAGGAATTATTTTACATATATTGTGAAGATGAGGAAGAAAATGAATAAGAAACTTCGAGGGGCCAACCTCCAATACATTACATAAATGAACAATTATTTGATGATACAAATGAAAAAACCTCCTTTCTATATATAGGAGTCCATGGGGCCACAATGTAATCCTAGCCGACCTAACAATAATAATGTAAGGGCACAATAATAACAATATGGGGGTTATAGGGGTACAACAATAACAATAAGGGGGTTACACTAACAACAATAAGGGACTATACTAGTAATATAGGGACCTAACGTGAATAATTTGGTAAAATAACTTGTTAAGTTAATCAAACAAGTAGGTGAAGTAGATCTAGATACTGCAGTAGGGTTTCTATTTTGAAACTTTCAAACAGAGATGATGAGCATAGTAACATATGTTGGGAATCACGATTTCTGTTAGACCAAAACCCGCAGGTGTTAGTCAACAATCACATTGCCAGAGATAAGGATCCACGAGAGGCGGTCAATCCATTTCACGAAACACACAGAGAGCATTGGTTTATCTAATGTCTAACAATCTCCCCCAAACGCGAGTTGGGTGTGTATTGAACTCGTGACCTACGCTCTGATACCACTTGTTGGGAATCATGATTGTCATTAGACCAAAAATTGCAGGTGTTAGTCAACGATCACATCACTAGAGATAAGGATCCATGAGAGGAACTTAGTCCATGTCATGAAACACACATGGAGCATTGTTTTATCTACTTTCCAACAACATAATATGAAAAAATGGGCCAATAATCATAGATGAGAAGAGATGATCACATGAGTAAAGATGAGTAGAGATGAGCCAATATATGTAGTAACGACATTTGACGATGATGAGATATTTCTAATAGGACATATGTTTGAATCAGTAATTTTTCCCTAGTTGAGAGGGAGTGTTAATTTTGTTAGATCAGGGACAAATTCCCTCCTTTGGGAAATCTTCCTCATCAAGGAAGACCCCTACTAGCCCTTGGAAGAATTTAATTTGGATAAGAAAAAATATATTTTAATATGGAAATCCCCATGTGCACAAAAGGACAGGTCAACCCAAAAGGAAATTGGACACCCTTAGATGGATATAAATACAAGTCAAGTGATCCTCATTTGGAGATCATCAATCATTCTTATTTCTTTGGTTTGGCTCACATAGGTCTGAGGTAGCTCATAGAGATTGTTTCGTGCAATTCGAAGTTGCAGGGTCTGAAGCTCACACATGTGATTATGGTTTTTGGTTCTCAACTATATGGGTGCTATAGGGTATTTTAGGTCGCAACTGCAAGCACATATTCTCATGAGTGTGGTTGAAGGGTTTCAACTGCATGCACATATCTCTTTCAGTGAAGTTGGAACATAGGGTTTGATTTTGATAGTTGACCGCAGATTTCGACAATTAATGGTAGTTGGTTGTAGCTGACCACAGGTTCTAAAATTTGATGGTAGTTGACCGTAGTTGACTGCATATTCCGACAGTTGATGGCAGTTGACTGCAAGTTTCTAAATTAGGGTTTTTATTATTAGCATTGTTGGGTTCATCTCTTGGATGTTGTTTAGTTGATTTTGCTGGATGGTTTTGTGGTTGAAGATATTGTTCATTATACTCTCAATTTGCTAAAAAATTCAATGAAAATCTAACAAGAAGAATAATTTGAAAGGGTTTCCCCTCTAGTGGGGTTTTTCCTTGGTATTCGACCAATCCCGTGTCTCTATGTGTGAATGATTTTCTTCTTTTGTTCCTTTATGTTCCACTGCATTGATCATGTTATTGTTCTTTATGTATAATTGCATATGTTGCCAAATAATTTTGTAAAAATGAATAATTTTATGATGTCATTGACTGAATTCAATGTGTAAATTGATGAGCCTCAGCATTGCAACAAGAATGTTGCAACTATCGAGGCTAAGACTATAATTATCAACCCGGGGTTCGTACAAACTTAAGAGGTATCAACACTATATGTGCATCATAAAATGTGTCCTTATTTTTTTGATGTGATGTAATGGAGTGAATGTCATGAAATCAAAGCCTAAAATAATTGTAGAAATGGAAGTGTTGCTTTGAAAAGAAATTAATCCTAAGAAAGAAAAACAATTTGTAACTGAAAGCCTAAGAGCATGAATTCAAATAAAACGACCTAATATAATTTGTGAAAATGAATGTCCTAAATGGTGTTTATTCTTCCTCAATTATGTATTTAGATCCTAGGGGCCATTATTCAAGCCTAATATACAAAAACCAACCTTTGGGAGAAAATCTGGAGTGTTTACACATGTTACAAGAGTGCTACAGGAAAATCTGATTTTGTTACAAGAAAGTCGGTTTTGGAAATAACTCACCGGATGACCAAGTAAATCAACTGAAAATAGTACGAGACAATTTTTTTATTAATTAGTTTCTTAGGTCTCCATTCCAAGTGGAACCACTCCAAAATACCCCTGTTCACAGTGCTAAAAAATAACATAAAATTACTACTCTAAAATCTGGAAATTCAAGAACTAGTGAGATACTTAATCTATCAAATTCCTAACTTAATCAAGTGAAAATGAAATGGGGTAAATTTTGTTATTAAATTTAAAATTATTATGACCTAATACAATTGAGTCAAATGGATCTCATTAACCCCTTCTAAAAAATAGCAAAATTTTACTACTATTTTGCTACAAGGAATTAATAGAAATCTTATATTCGTGAACTAGTAACCAAATCCAAGTAGCTTAATGATTAAGATGACCTTCCAAAGATATTGTAAGGATGAATAATGATTTTGAACCTGTAAAAAACCTTCAAAATATCTCACTTAAATCATTTAACTCAATCCTACAACAATAAAAGAAAAAATATTAAATACATAAATATGCAAAACAAAAATAAGAGATGCATGTGAATAAGAAGTGACAAGAACATAAAGAAATTGTGCAAGAGGACTCTGAGGCTCCTGGGATGGAGAAGCCCAAGGAGGACTCAAAGTCCTATGGAAGAAACCAATCCTTAGAATCTAAAAATGGCACACATATTAATTATTGAATCAATCCAAGTACATCCTTGCAAGAAAATAAAATGGAGCTTCCAGAAAACAAGTTTTCTCCACAATGAGACTAAGCAATACATGCCCCTAGACACAAATTTGAATTGGTAATTATACAAAATGATGAGTACCCTTGAAAGGAGGAATCTTTCCCCTCAAAAATCCCTCAAATAGTGGATCTGGTTCCCAGGATGAGGAGTTTTCACTAAATGACAGGGAACACATTCCTAGATTTTCTCAATCATTGGAGTTCCAAAATATCTCCAAATTTTCTGAATAATTTCATGATATTTTGTTCATTTAATTTCCAATCTTGATCCTCCAGTAGTAGGGAGAATTTCCATAAATTATATCCTTCTCCAAATATTCATAATATTCCCAATATTCTCACAATATCTTTAAAAAATAAATAATATTAGGCACAAATATGGAATTATCTCTAAACCTTCCTAAGAACATATTAAAGCATAAAAACATTAATAAGTGTAGAAGGAGATATTTAATATATATTTTATGTGCCTAAGAAAGGTTAGATGGGCCTTAATTTATGTCTAATGTAGAGGCCTGGCATCATACCCCCCTAATGAAATTGTTGCTCATCCTCTAAGCAGCCTATTCATCCTCCTTTCTTTGTTGTTTTTCATGTTTGTTGACCTATTTCATTCTCTGTTTATTGGTCCATGTGTTGCTCCTCCTATTGATCTTCTTGCAGGTGCTGTATGGAGGTCCTCAAGTTCCTTTGCTGGTGTGTTTATCCTCGTGGAGTCTGCTGGTGGTCCTTTGAAGCCATCTTCATCAACTTATCCTCAGATTTTGACCTTGTTTTGCCATATATAGAATTGTTACAGGAAACTTTTCAGCTTCTTGTAGCATTCTTCTCTCTGCTTCTTGGGGCTCCAGATTTCTTAGAGATTAAGGGAAATGGTTTATGGAAGTTAGGGATGGAGTGATGGAAAGGTAAGGGGCGAGGTCCCATTCCAAGGTATAGGTGATCTAGCTACTAGTGGTCCAACATAGGGTTTAGGGAGTGAATCCTTGTGCATGGAGTGAAGTGAGGGTTAGGAGTGGTAGTTATAGGCAAAAAATAAATTATCAAGCTCTTTTTGAAGTTTAGAAACCTTTGAGAGAGCTACTTTCCTTGTAAATAAGTTTCCTGTAGCATTTACAGGGTTTCCTATAGTGCTATAGGAATCCTGTAGCTACTAGGAATTTCCTGTAGCAATTACAATTAGGAGTAAAAATGGAGTTTTATGCCTTCTTGAAAGGTGAAATGAGTGAATGGGTGCATGATAGAGTTGTCCATGGCGTTTATAAGCAGAGGAGAGAGAGAAGAGAGGAGGAAAACCACCTTTGATCAACAAAATTTGTCCTAGTTAACTTCATGTAGAAAATTTGTCTTTCTTGTAGCAACCCTATTTCGCATGTAGCAGCTCTATTTCGCGTGCCAAGAGATGGTGGGTCAACCTTTTATTTTTTATTTTTTCAAATTTTTTCTTCTTTTTTTTTTCTTCTTTTTTTCTTTTTTCATTGCATGCAAAATAAACTCAAAGTTTTTTTTTTTTTTTTTTTTTTTTTTTTTTTTTTTTCTGTTAACTGAGTTTTCCCTCAATTACCCCTTGGCAATCTTTGTCTTCCATCACAACTAACTACTTACCACCCACTTTCTCAAGTCCTCTTTACTTTTGTCTTGTTCCTCTCCCACATGTGTCTGTGTCTTGGTGAAAAAGTGAAGCTACTGGCTAGATAAGGCCGAGGCTACTCTGCTAGTGATTTTGGCTATAAAAAACCTTTTCTTCTCACACTTTTAATGTTTTCTTAAGCTAGAATAGATTTGAGGAAAGGTTTAGATGATTGCATGCATGAGCCTTACCATTGATGTGTTTTTGCAGGTGATATTGAGGCTGATGATATGACTGTTGAAGCTGACTTTGGTGGTTTTTAAGCTGCTACTCATGATCCTAAAGTTGCATGTGATAATCTGTTGGAGGTCCTATTGCTAATAGCCTTGAATCTGGAGGTCTTGTAGGGTTTATTTTATTGTTGTTTTTGCTGCTTCACATCCCTAACCTAAATGTGGCTGCTGAGATGCTCATGATGTGAATGCTGAAGTTAATGATTGACTTGATGTCTGCATGGTTTACTGATACCATTGTTGTATGTTTGTAGGTGCCTCTCTGATGTCTAGGTTGTTGATGCTGGTGAAATGCCTCCTTGAAGTGCCATAGTCTCTTCATATTCACCTCACAAATTTTCATGTCTTCTTGGATGATTGATAAAACCACTTATAATGCTTTTTGGTGATTATGCAGGTTTGCTAGAAGAACATGTTTCCTTTTTGTAAAAGGTCGTATTTTTATTTGTTTGACTTAAAATATGCATGGGGTGATGAGAGAGAGTGTGGTAAGGCTAATAAAGAGTAGTGTGGTCTTGGAAGAATGATGTGAGGGAAATATGTGTTATTGCAGAAAAAAAAAATTTGTTACGAAAGTGACAAAGTGTAGGGTTTGAGTGAAAAATCATTGTTCTTGAGATGGAGGAGTGATTAGAAGGTGGAAGGAAATGATGGGAAGACTCTCCTAATTTATTTTTTACACATAAAGACCCCTTGTCACTTTTTTTGTCCTTGATCCACTTGCATGTAGCTTGATGTAACTTCCTGTAGCAATTATAGATTTTCCTCTAACAGTTCAGGTCATTGCCTTGTAGCAGAATTATTTTAGCCATATCTCTCAAATGGTAGACTGGATTGGCTTGACGTTTTTTGAGCATATTAATATCATTCTTATCCACCTCCCCATAAAAAATCTCGACCATTGGATGCACGAATCTTGAGAAAAAAAAATGGTTGTAGGTGATGGAGGTGGATTTTTCACGAACCGTGTACCAGAATGTACTGAAATTCCTTGAGCATGTTACCATCATCTATATTCATCTCCCCATGAAACAAGTCAGAAAATGGATGCACGGTTTTTGATATGTATTAAAAACAATTTTCTGCTAAAAACTAGGAGTTTCCTGTAGAAAAAATAGGGTTTCCTGTAGCATTTTAGGATAGTGAGGAAAATGAATGAGAAAATATTGGATGTATTGGCATGACCTAGGTCCTATTGTAGCATCTGAGCAAAGGAGGAGGAAGTCCAAGTTTCACTTCCTTTGACTAGGGTTTTGACCAACTTTTTCTTTTGGTGCCAATTTGTTTTTTTTTGCTGCTTCCAAGGGTTGGAGAGCACTTACATTCATTAGAGAGAGATACATGGAGCAAATAAATTTGTTTTATTTTCATTTTTTCATTTTTTTTTCTTTTTCTTTAGGCCTACTAGTTGCCTCAATGAGGTTTTCAACTAGTAGGTCTGCCTAGGTGTCTCAAAGGAGGTTTTTACCTAGGATATTTTATTTTTCTCTTATTTTATCTTTTTTCCAACCCATTGACCACATCATGGACGTTTTCAATCAGTGAGCCAATCTCAGGTGCCTCAAAAGAGGTTTTCACCTGAGATTTTATTCTTTTTCTTTTTTCTCTTTTTCTATTTTTTTTTTTTAAATTTTTATCCTACTCTACTTGAAAAAACAAAATCTCTTTCAATTATAGGAATACTTATAATGGAGCCATGTACACATCAAAATGATAGATGAAATCATGTGTACACTTGAAATACATGCTTTTACATGTACCTAAATATGAGAGACCAAATTCTTTGACTGAGATGATATCAAGTATTGTTGAAGAAGAGTGTGTTGTTGCAACTTAATGAATGTATGGAAACATATTTAAGTATATTTGTGATGCCCCTAGTCCACTTGATGATTTGGATCATTATTCATGTCTTCTTCTACCATGAAATTCAAATCTTTCTCAATATCATATTATGATGTCTTCTCTTTATCAAGTGCAACCCGTGATTCTTTGATCTCCTCACTTGAATTTTCTTCTTCTCGATGTTGTCCTTCAATGACATCAAGAAATATATTTTTTTCACTACCTTTCTTGAAATAAGGTGAATACCATTTAGATCAAGAGGATAGGTTTGGTAATATTGTACCTCAACATTGTATGTGGGCTGAGATACTTCATTGTGTGGGTTTGGAAATGGTGGTACAGGTAGTTGAGTGGGAGTGGATCTATGAGATGGATGTGGTTGAGATTATGGTTGTGGTGGAAGTGGATAGGAGGGATAGCATGGAGTTGGGTATGGAGGATATTGAGGAAAATATTGGTGGATTTTTCCCATAAGGTCCTTGCCAAAATTGTTGCCAAGATTGATTTTGAGGTTGAGATTGCCAAGGTTGCAAAGGAGGGAGTGTGTTAAAATTAGTTTGAGATGGATGTGAATAAGCTTGGAATTGTAAATTAGGTCCTTGCATCATATCAAGTTGACTAGGCTACCATGGTCTTCTTGGAGCTACATAAAATAGCTTCTGTGGTGATTGACTTGCTCCATTTTCTTCTTGGTAAACTTCCTTAAACCTTGGTAACGATGGAAAATATTTAGTAGCATATGATTTTGCATTGATAACACAAATATCAACATCTTATTTTTTCTCATTTTTCATTCTTAACATTTCTACCTGTTCACTTAGATTTCTAAGAATTTTTGTTTTAAAGTTATCAAGGAAATTTTCAAGTTCATCTTGACTTACCAATGTTGATGTTGATTACTTACTCTTTCGCTTCCTCTTGATATGCACTTGCATGTTTCATAAATTTCTTCAAATTATAATTGGAATACATCTCCTCTACTCATGAGATAAAGGAGATCAATCCACTCATCGGTAATTGTTCTGAGTAATAGGGTGTTTAGTGTGTCAAATCCTAAATGATGTATTTTTTCCCTCTTAACATTATACCTTAACCTCTCTATTAGGTCTTCATGGCTCTCATTTCGTTTTTGATTCATTCTAAATATTTCTTCCTTAAGATCATGGCCTTTATATTTTTCTAGAAATATCTTTTGCATATCATTCCATGACCTTATTGAATTAGTACCTAAACTCATGAACCATTTAAGAGCTCTATCCTTCAACGTTGCAGGAAACAATCTCAATTTTTGAGTGTGGGATAAGTAGCCATAAGATATAAAAATTATTTCAAATTCAGAGAGAAAATTTTATGGATACTCTGACCTCATACCATGGAATTTGGGAAGGAAATATGGAGAGATTCTCTTCATATGCATACTAACGTTAGTATCTTGAATGGGAAATCCAAGGGAATATTCTTCACTGTCATCATCTCCATCCATTTATTCTTCCTTTTTTGACACCTCTTCTTCTTATACCTACAAAAGTGGATGCTAATGTGGTTCTTACTACACCACATGATCAAATGGGGGGGTTGGTGTTAGAGAAATTTTTTTTTAAATAATTTTTTTTAATAACAATGCTAATGAAATGCAATTTTCTGTTTTGAAATGAAATATGCCTAATGAATATTTTTATTTTTATTTATGCAGAAAACAATGCATATTTTGACATTGCCCTAGAAACGACGCCAAAAAGTGATGAGCCTTAATATTGCAACAAGAATGTTGCAACTATTGAGGCTACCAACTTTAATTATCAACCCGGGGTTCGTACAAAATTAAGAGGTATCGACACTATATGTGCAGCTAAAATGTGTAATTATTTTGTTGATCTGATGTATTGGAATGAATGTCATGAAATCAAAGCCTAAACTAATTTCAGAAATGGAAGTGTTGCTTTGAAAATAAATTAATCCTAGGAAAGAACAACAATTTGTAATTGAAATCCTAAAAGCATGAATTCAAATAAAAATGCTTAATCTAATTTGTGAAAATGAATGTCCTAAGTGGTTTTTATTATTCATCAATTATGTATTTATATCCTAGGGGTCATGATTCAGGCCTAATAGAAAAAAACCAACCTTTGGGAGCCAATATGGTTGAGTTTACACATGCTACAAGAATGCTACAGGAAACTTTGTTTTGGAAATAACTCACCGGATGACCAAGTAAATCAACTGAAAATGGCATGAGACAAATATTTTTATTAATTAGGATGTCTTAGGTCTCCATTCCAAGTGGAATCACTCCAAAATACCTCTGTTCACATGTGATAAAAAATAACAGAAAATTACTACTCTAAAATCTAGAAATTCAAGAACTAGCGAGCTAGTTAATCTATCAAATGCCTAACCTAATCAAGTGAAAATGAAATGCAGAAATTTTTATTATTAAATTTAACATTATTATGACCTAATCCAAGTGGAATAAAGTCAAATGGATCTCATTAAACTCTTCTAAAAAATAGTATAAATTTACTTCTATATCGATACAAGTCATTTCTAGAAATCTTATATTCGTGAACTAGTAACCAAATCCAAGTAGCTTAATGATTAATATTACCTTCCAAAGTTATTATAAGGATGAATAATTCTTTTGAACCTGTAAAAAACCTGCAAAATAGCTCACTTAAATCATTTAACTCAATCCTATTGCAAGAAAAGAAACAATACTAAATACAGGAATATGCAAAACAAAAATAAGAGATGGATGTGAATAAGAAGTGACAAGAACATAAATAAATTGTGCAAGAGGGCTTTGAGGCTTCTGGGATAGCCAAAAACAAGAAGGAATCAGAGTCCTATGGAAGAAACCAAGCCTTAGAAGCTAAAATTGTCACCCATTGTAATATTCCTTTTCAGGAATTTCTGTAGTTTCTTCAGTGAGGACGCTGTATAAGGAAAAAAATGCTATAAAAATGATGTACAAGACTTGGATCCTCTTTTATATGCTGAATGTAGCTTAAATTTAAAATGGCATAAAAAAGAAATCATTCTAGCTACACTAAACAGATCTCCCCAGCTCAAATATGCTCAAAAGCACCCCAATCCCACTACTTCATAAAATATAAATGCCGGAGACTGAAAAAGCGTTATTTTTATTATGAAAACCACAGAAAGAGATAATGAAACACATATCTGGAGCTTTCATTATCATATAATTAGAAATGAGAGGTTTGACCTCTTTTACAAGCACATCGGAGCACCCCGACAAAATAGCAACACAAGATACAACACTGTAGAAAATAACGTTGTACGCAACAAATCTATATTATAAAATACTAAATGTAATCTGAAATACACAAATAGTACATAAATTGGCTCAAGTTCTCCCTCAATAGATTTCCCGGAGTGAAATAGACACCTCCTCCTCAGAAACAAGCTAAAACAAGAGGGTTTCACCCAGCTGCTGCTGCTACCGCAGAAATGACGCAGTTACTAAAGGTGACTGCACTGTGTGTGATGCAGAATAGATAACCTCAGGGAAAATGATGAAAAGTGAGCTCAGGACCTACTCCTTAGATCTCCCAATCAGCTAGACCAAAGGTAATGATGGAATTCCCGCATGAGAATTCTTTCCACTAAAAAATGCTACAACTCCAGCTAAAAAACTGAAGCTTGCAATCATTCATAAGACCAAACAAGATGAATGAATGAATCCTTGGCTGCTATCTCGTCCTTCTTATCCTTGGTGAGATTTTCCACCCTAGACCCCACTCATTGGTGATGTGACTTCCTTGAGAAGATTCCCCTTTCAAAAATGCACTGCCCTAATAGCTTTCCCTCCTTTTGTGACAGCACTGTTGACTTGGTCAACTGGATCTAGCTCATCGCTTTGCCCTCCTTTCACACCAAAGTGGCTTTATTTTGTCTTCCTACTCCAATCCCTTTTCACATTGGCATATGTTTTATTGTCTTCCTTACTTCTTATTTCAAAAATGGAGCAATTATAATATTCCAAGTAGTAGTGGCTAATTGGGAATATTATACCCATATTCATTATTGAATCAATCCAAGTACATCCCTGCAAGAAAATAAAATGGAGCTTCCAGAAAACAAGTTTTTTCCACAATGAGACTAAACAATAGATGCCCCTAGAGGCCAATTTGAATTTGTACCTATACAAAATGATTAGCAATAATTCCCCTTGAAAGGAGGAAGTTTTCCCCTCCAAAATCCCTTAAATAATGGATCTGGTTCCCAACACTAGGAGTTTGCAGTAAATGATAGGGAACACATTCCTAGATTTTCTCAATCATCGGAGTTCCAGAATCTCTCCAGAATTTCTCAATAATTTCGTGATATTTTGTTCATTTATTTTCCAATATTGATCCTCCAGTAGTAGGGAGCAAGTCCCTAAATTATCTTCTCCTCCAAATATTCATAATCTTCCCAATATTCTCACAATATCCTTCAAAAATAAATAATATTAGGAAAAAATATGCAATTATCTCTAAACCTTCCTAAGAACATATTAAAGCATAAAATAACATTATTAAGTGTATAAGGAGATATTTAATATATATTTTATTTCCCTAAGAAAGGTTATATGGGCCTTAATTTATGTCTAATTTAGAGGCCCATCATAAATGATGAAATGAAATTATCTAAAGAAAAGTACAATATAGCCCTAAGAAATATTAATACTAATCCCATAACCAAAAATTCTAGCACAAATTTTCCTTGTTCCCTCATCTTGCTTCCTTATGTCCATGGAACCATTGATCTTATCTCCAAATTCTTGGCTAAAAGTAATATAAAACCATCTTTAAACCCTATAAAACTCTTAAAAAATTACTTCACTCTACCTAACATAAGTCAACATCTATGTTGGGATCATGGACCTACTAAATTCCATGTTTCTATGGAAAATTTAACCTTTCCCAAATCAATCGATCATTTAAATCTTGTCTCAAAGAGCACATTATTGACACTACCCAAATTGACATCTCCAAATATGCTATTGTTGAACATTATTTTCAATCTAAATATTTGATTTACTTCGACCAAACTAAAATCTTTTCCATAGCTCCCTATTACACTTCACACATCATTCATGAAGCTCTTGAAATTAAAAATAATCATGATAAATTTAATAGAGAAGATGGCTATAAACTTAGCTAGTCTTGGAATCCCTTATTCATTGCTTCAACCATTAATCCTTTCTTACTTTATCTTTCTCACCTCTCTATTTTTTTATTTAATCTCTCTCTCTCTCTTCAATGGTTTGATCCATAGGGGATTTGGAACTTGAATCTCATGTTATACATAATATTTTATAACACGGTAATCGCCAATTGAATTTCCTCTCGTGGGAAGTCTTTGTCTCTTTCTAATCATTGAGACATTTCTTAGTTTTTCTTTATCCCCCCTGTAGTCATGGGAGCTTCACTCAATTAACCTCTGACATATCACATGCTTTCATGGCATAGTAAACAATACCCCTAATTTGACTACATATTGAAAAATATCTCTAAAATTCACATTATTCATCCCTACCAATGAACCCAATAAACCTTCCCAATTTAAAAAACCCCTACTTTCACTAAATAGTGTTGGTATTCATTTTATCATTAACATTTTTTATATCCCTTTATATACTTTCAATAACTTTGAGCTCCATTTTTTATACCTGCCAATATAAAAACCCTTTACCCCCTATTATATGCTCAATATATTATGTCATTTTTACTCAACGTATATCTCCCAATATGAATGCAAGTGATAGGGTATTTCTCCCCCAGTGAAGTCCCCTATGCCTATAGTTCTCCTCTCATATCTTCCTTCTTATGCTGCCTTCGTTTTAACCAAAAAAATATTTTCATTTTAATTTTAATTTTCTTTAAATTCAATATATTTAGAAATTCATAGTTTAACATTATAATCTATATATTTAATTAATAATATTATTTATATATATTTAATTAATAATATTATTTTTATATATTTAATCAATAATATTATTTTATATATTTAATCAATAATATTATTTTATATATTTAATCAATAATATTATTTTATATATTTAATCAATAATATTATTTTATACTTGATTGCTTTGTTTAATCTTTAATATTAAAAATCCTTTTCAATTTTTTCTTTATCATCTTTTTTGACTTGATTTTACTCTTAACATCTAATTCTTCATTCGACGGTTATTTACATCAACTTATTTCCCCATTGTTTAGAATCTTGCTTATCCTCTTAAAACCTTAACTTCTCACCCTATCCTTTAAAATCATTACTCTCATTTCATACATTATACCATTCTTTGTCCTTGAGAATGACTTGAGTGTTGACTTGAAACATTGAATGTTTCAAATATTTGAACACAATCCATTCCAAAATAATTTTGATGAAATTCTATTATTATCCATGAAATTGGTAAAGTAAGGGACTTGGCTAGATTTAAACCTATGACCTATGGCTCCCTATCGACAACATACCCTAGTGTTGTGCTATGCAACAACCCCCCCACCATTTTTCTATTTTCAAAATAATCTAGACCTTTGAAAAATAAGAAATAGGGAGCTTCTTAAAAATATATTTTTGTTTTTGATAAAAATAAAATTCCAAAAAAACAACACTGCTTTTAATTAAATAAAAAACAAAAATAAAAAGAAATTAATAAAACATCCTTATCGCAAATCACATTTTCGCATAAACCTTTTCTTATTAAAAAGTTAAAACAATAAAACAATGAAATCCTGATTTAAGGTTTCGCAAGCGACATTACGAATCACATATCGCAGATTTTCGTTGTACAACTTTAAGCAATTTTTATCAATGTTCCGATTCTGCGATTTTGCGATACCAGGACTTCTGCGAGCATATCGCATAAACAAAAGGTAAATATGCTTCATTAAGATAGGTTTAAAGGGCGCAATGTGATGGATTTGATAGGTTTGAATAAAGATTTTACGTAAAGATAAATCATGTTAGGAAATATTAATGGTGTTTTATCCTCCCAATGTAAATAGTTATTGATTCGTTATGATTAATTAGTAATATAGATGCTTCTTGGATTTTTCTTTCAATATAGATCATTTTAATAGATCTCCCATCATTTGATCATTTACTCTATCTTTAATAGGGATTTCCTTTCAAGATATGTCCATCCGCAAAGTGATTCAGAAACACGACAAACAGATTGTTGCAGAACTCGAACAAACAAGAATGGCGCCTATAGTCTCTGATACTGTCTGCACAGATAATGGAGGAGCTACTAAGTGGCAAGTTATTTACACTATACTCGAAGACGAAGAGCCAGAAATAGTGGAAGTCACAGTGACTGCCGATGATGCAACACCCTCAAATTTACAGTTCAAAGATATTGTATGCTCTTTCCTCCATAGGATAGCAGCAAGAGCTACTCTTCTTCCATATACTGACATGATTAGGTGGGTTCTTGACAACTCAATGATCAAAGACTAACAGTTAAGAACCTGCAAGGATGAGATTTTAGGTTCTTTCAGACCTGAAGATTTGAAAATCATGTATAAGATGCTCAACCCGCAAGACACCTACAACAGTCAATTTGTTGCAAAGTTTGCTAAGAAGAACGAAGACCCATTCAAGGCAATTCAAGGTTGGAGGAAACTAGACAACGAGTTGAAATATGAGAAAACTAGTATGTATCGTATCACATCATTAGCAAATCCTTATAATTTTGTAGCAGAAATGCTATGCAGATTATATGGTCTACTTGATAATACCAAGTTCTCCAAAATTGGCTTCCCCTAATTGAATCCTATGTTAATTCCCTCATAATGAATTGGGTGACTATTCTCTCTGAGAATCTTGTTAAAGAAATTAATGAATATCGCCAAACAAGAACTTCTTCCTCCAAATCTGTTCCCAAATTTTTTATGAGTGTGTATATTTTTGATGCCATCTATTTTTCTACCAACTTTCTAGTCATGGGATGGAAATGGACTCCTGAAGATCCTACCCTGATACATTTGAGTCATAAAGAGATATGGGAGAATAATTATGCACCACATTTTCATAGGCTGTGTTATGGATTTGTATTACCGTTACACCAATTTATTTTTGACACAGTGAGCCCTAGGTTCACCAAGGAAGCCCTTGCAGACCTTCAAATTATAGGCAGATGTTTTGTTGAAGAATCATTTTCATATATCAGAATTTTTGGAAGGTCCTCTCCCCCGCATATTATTCCTTTATATGTTTTAGATAAGTTGATGGCAAGCGAAGTCACTTACCAAACTGTTGGTAATGAACTCACTAAATCTTTGAAAAACAATAAGAAGTATTTATGGCCAAGTTTTCCAATTTCATATGGTTCATTCACACTCAAAAATTTTAATCATGCATCATTGAAATAATGTCAGAAGATTGAGCTTTTGAAGCTCCCTGTTTTACCCTCCAGGAAGTTCAACCCAGAAAAGATTGCTAACAAATTTACTCTGTCAGTCAAACTCAAACCTATTGTACACACTGATGACAGTTTTGAAGATATTTTGCAATTTGCTGGGACTTTTGAAGAAATCCTAAATTTTGTCAAATTGAACCTGAATCCAAAAGAAGTATAGAAATTCAATGAATTCAGAGAACAAAGACTCAGACAGATCCCACAGGATGTTTTGATTACCAGTTATACGATTTAAGCAAGCCAAGAAATCAAAGCAGAACAATCAGATTCAAAAAATCAAAGTCAATTAGATAAAATATGTACTTCATTCAACAATGCATTAGCAAATACTCCAGAGGCATCATCATCATAGAAAAATGCAAAATTTTAGACTCCACAGTGACAAATAGTTTCAACAAAAGAAATCATTGAAACTCCTAAGATAATCTCCCAAGACACAAAAATCATTCCTACAAATCCTACTGATGAGATTATCCTCAAGGTGGTTGATATTCCCTCACTAGATGTGTTCTAAAACCCTCTTCATAAAGCTATAGTAAGGGAAACGAGAGGAAAAAAAAGAAGGATTGAAACACCCCCAAGAAATGAAGTTATGGAAGTAGTAAATATCAACAAATAAATAAATATCAACAATCGAAACATGTGTAACCATATTTGCAAAAACAAATATGATTACCTGTAAAACATGCACAAGAGAAAGAAGGTCATGTCTGCTGACATGAAAGCATGCCAGAAAATACTCTTATAGTTAAGTTACAACTCTACCTTTGTAAATTGATTGATAAAATCGAAAACCATGATCATTTGTCCATGATACACATTCATTGATGTTTAACTCTAAATTGAGAAAATAGAGATGAGATGTGGCCTGGTCACAGAGGAATTTGCCAGGTAAGTTTCTTCACACCATTCAACAAATCTATCATGAAATTCAAGATGACCAAATTGAATACCTTGAAAATTTTCCAAAGATGGGTGTTGGGCTATTTACTGAGTAAACTAACACAAGTATTTTATTATCAATCCAGGCTTGTAGAACTAAGAAGCTTCTCCAAGATATATGGATTTCAGCTATAGTCAAGTTTATAAGATGAATTATTAATAATAAAAGAAATTCATATTACAAATATAAAATTTAACTAAATAATTTCTAATTCAATTATGTAATAAGCAGTAGAACAAGCTCCTAACTTAGGAGAACTTGTTTGTCCTTCTCTATAAAACTACTTCATGAATCATAAACCAAAAACCACTAATGAACAATAGATCAAGATGCATGAAAGAATAATTGGAGAGGATCCTAACTAAGGATATCCTCGTTGTCCTTCATTACAGATTCATTCATCATTAATGCCATTCTTAGAAAACAAGAAATTCAGAAACTCACTTAAAAGAAAGAAAGATGAATTCTAGTTTCTAGTTCTTGATCAGATAGAAGGAATGTTTAACCTAAACACTTGGTTGACCCTTCATATGAAAAATAGAAATTAGAATTAGATTCATCAGCAATCATAACACATCATCATATATCTAATTAACAAATTTAAGCATAAAACAAAGTTAGTTCAGGAAATTGAAACTAAAACAACTTGAAAGTGCACTTACGTTGGTGTGGGGGGCCTCCACCCTTGCCTCACACACTGTGATTAATTTCAGCTATTGAAAATCAGTCAATAATTCACCATATAGAGCAGCAGAAAAGGAAATAGAACAGATCCTTCAATTAGCTCCCAAATTCTCAGAAATATCAAAGTGAAGTTATACAAATTCTACATATGAATGCCTTCAATGTCTTAGGATTAAATAGAGAAATAAGAAACAAACTCATCTAAAATGTCTCCTACAACCATGTCTATCCTTATCCTATCTATTCAGGTTGAGATCATCCATCTAATCTCTCAAAATCTGGAAAATCCCATAAAATGCTAAATTTGACCTATTTCATAGGGATTTCCATAAAAATAGGTCATGTTTGACCGCCTTTGACCGGGCATGTTTAAGCTTGGTTTGACTGAACCAATTGGTGTACATCCAATATTAGTTCCCAAGATTTCTAGAAATGTATTCAACTTGATCCCAAGTGTCCTAAAAATATGACATCAATGAATCCATTATAGGAATTTTCTGGTCTGGTCCAAAAATGCACTTAAAATTCATTTTTTATAAAAACTTCTAAAAATTGCAAAACTTAATTTATATACCTGGATATGCTTTAATTGGATAAAATAGAGTGAAATGGATGGTATATGGATGGATAGCATGGTAATAAATTGTATTTACTTAAACAAAATTGGATCAAAACCGAGGGCCAACATCTCCCCCATGATGATGTATAAGCATGTCCTCATGCTTGCCTCTTTCTCTTAGACCTCCCGAGTTCTGATGTTGATACTGTACCTGATCCAAATGCTTCCTGTTGTGCTTCTTGAAAAATAGAATCTATACCTTTATACTGTACCTCTTTGTAGATTGTAGCCTTGACTTTCTGTTTTTCATACTTGATCTTCCATGAGTTTTCTCTTTGAGCCATCTAAATGCTTGCATGGAAAGAAGATTGTTCTTTGTTTTCAATTTTCCCACTTCCTCATTCAGTTTCTCATTCTCCTTGATCAAATTTTCATTGTTTTTCTTGTATGTACTATTTTCTCTCTTCAAATGTGTCTCCAATATCCTGCTTACCTCCAATTGATCTGTCAATTCTTTGATTTTGCTAAGGCTTTGCTCCTTTTATTCTTCTTTGGTGTCTTTATCAAATTAAGTGGCTTCAATATAATCATTATCAAAATATGAGTCTCTTTCTAATGTATTTTCATAGACCTCCTTTTGCAATCTTTCAATAATTTCATCAGCTTGTTTTGTTATGGGAGATGTCTCAACAATTTGCACCTCAGGTTATTTTTCCTCACTGCTTATGTCTACTGGAGTATTTCTTATTTTTCTCCCGAGAATGGACAAGAAGGGTGCCTCTCTTTCAATCATGATTGTATCTTGTTGCTTTTTTGACCTTGTTCTTGGATAAAGGGGTGAATTCATTATACTCTTTGTTTCCTGAATTGGTTTGAATTTTTCTTCTATGGTTTGTTCTGCAAACTAATGTTGAGTTATGAACTCTCTCCACATCACACTCTTGGTTCTCAACTGATACTAAAAAATAATTTTAATGATTCCTTTATGGTGGATTTGTGCCTCTTTGGGTTTGGTTTCACTCTTCACATTTTCTATCATTTTGATCAATTTTTTAGAGAAAAAGTATGCAAAATTGATTTTCATATCTCCCTTGATGTGCTGAAGCTATATAATATGATAAAGGTTTACTACACTATTCCTATTGTCACATGTGAATAATTTCTAAATGATCAACACTAACTCTACCCAAGGCTCATTAAGTCATTCCCTTGGAATCCCCTTAGTTCTGTCAAATTATCCCTTTCTATTTTTCTCTAGAAAGAAATTCCATCCCTTATATTTAAAGTGAAAACCCTTGTGATACTGTTCTCCTGATAATGGAAAATCTAAGGCTTAAGAAATTGACTCTGGATTTAATGGGATGACTAGTTTCCCACCATAGTTTTCTCCGGTGTGTAATTATTTATGAACTCCCTTGTAATGCTCTCATTATTTCCATTAAAATTTTGAAGGAAACCTATTAGACCAACTTTGTAAAGTTTCTATTGTGTCTTTTTCCTAATGCTCGATCTGGAAGTCTTTTGGTTCTATCATTGTTGCCATGTGTTCTGCAAACCAATTGCCATGTGTCCT
Organism: Pinus albicaulis; assembly: GCA_034641835.2. Classification (NCBI taxonomy): domain Eukaryota; kingdom Viridiplantae; phylum Streptophyta; class Pinopsida; order Pinales; family Pinaceae; genus Pinus; species Pinus albicaulis. The sequence goes on along the minus strand of CM076584.1, from coordinate 211,568,815 downwards.
TCCACTGTCATCATAATAATTTTGAAAAATAAAAATTTATGCACTAGATCTTTGTTGACATATGCATTATGGTGGTAAGGCTTACCTCTTTTTGATGCCATTGTCAAAGAAATGAAACCAATCCTCTTCAACCTCTGTTCTCTTGGAAAACATGAATTCACTGCTTCTACACACAAAAAAATTTGATATAGAAAGATTATAAAAACATAATAAACATGTTTTTATTAATCTATTTCTCTTATTCTATCCTTTGTTTCATCAAAAACATTTAAAAAACTACTCCGTCTCTGATGCATAATTCTTTATTTCTGAGTTGAATGTGTAGAAAAATTAAAAAATTTATGCCATAGTTTCTTTTTGTTCTTCAAATTGACACAAAATTCCTCCTCTCTTAACAAAAAATCACCAGGCATTCAATCTGAAATATCCTAAGCTCACTGTGTGCAGAAATTTTTAAAGAATGGCTCACTGTGTGCAGAAATTTTTAAAGAATGGCTCACTGTATATATGTCAACATTCATTAAATAACTCATGAAATGGATTCACTATGTTTTCAGTATCCATAAAACATTGCTATCTGTATACAAAAAAAACATTTTGACCATGTTTTTATTGCTTCTTAACCCATAATTCAATCTCTGTCTTTGCCAAAATTCATCAAAAATTCCTTCCCTATCACTATGCACATAAATGAAATAAATTTTCCCATACAAACCATTCATGAATGAAACGAATGACACCATTGTGTGTTTAAAATAGGAAACATTATACTCTTTGTATGTATCAAAATTGAAATCGAAAATTGTGTTTTCACATACAACCACACATGAAGAAATTGTGAATTTACCTGATCTAGGGATAATTTTCGTGATATCTCTGAGATAACTTGAGCTCCTGTGTTTAGAAAACACAATTTCAATCAGAAATCTCCCTCAATATTTCCAAGGATTCGTTCATTAAATCAATGAAAAATACATGTTTATTGGTGGCAGATTTAAGTGAACGGTGGTTGTGACAAGTTATGTGGTAGTGAAAAGTTTAAACGGTGGCAGAGGCACCATTTATAACTCGTAGTTTAAACTTGTGTTCACACAAAATCCCAAGATTTGTTTATCTGAATATTTGTTTCACTTAATGAGAAAAATCTGGGTTTTTTCTCTTACCTTCTTGCTCCATGAGATCTCTGCACTTTGATGGTGTGTTTGATTAACACGACCGCCAGATCTCTTGGCTCAAATCCCAGTCAACTCCACTCTTATTATCTCTCCGTTCTTTTGTTGCTATATCTTATTCTTGCTTCTCTCAACTTGATTTCCATTGTTTCTTCCACAGCCTTCCTACATTTTTCTCCATCCAATTCGTTCTTCACAAGGTATTTCAAATGCGTGTCGATGGTTTTCATGACATTCAACTCCCTCACTAAGCCTGTAATGGCTAAGATGGTGAATAAAACACTATTTTACAGAGGTATGTCGTTTGAAAATGGTGGAGGCTCTTACTAATTACACAAGGTTTGTTTGAATGTTGAATCACTGTGTTTTTAAATTTGTTTGACTGTTTCTCATTTACCGACCTCTGACTGTGATACCCTCGTGGCTTAGTCTTTCTGACCTGCTTTGTGTACTTTCTCCACAGTGTATACCTCCATCATCCACGTTCTCGGCTTTACTTATTATGTTATCCATCTTTCATCTCTCATTCATGACATATATTGACCATGTTCTCGGCTGCTTTCCAATCCCATCGAAATGCATCATACCCTTCAAAATGTATCATTTCTTTCCATACCCATGCATCATATCTTCTTTCATTCCATTGCATCATGTCCTTTCATATTTTTTCATTTAATTTTCACTTAGGTTATGTCACATTTTCATTATCCACCACATAAATCATTTCATACCTTAGCTTGTCATATATGCATATTATTGTGCCATTCTATCAAATGATATTTTCATTTTGTACTTTGTAGCTTAGGTTTTTGATCTTGGTATAGTTTAATTTAATTTTAAAAATGACCCTAGAATGGTCATGTTTTAAAATTAAATTTGTATCATGACACTAAACTTTGTTTCTTTTTGTAGTTCCAACAAGAGTTTGATAATTGAGCCTTTCATTTATGATCCTTATGTTTAAGAAAATTAGGGTTGATGTAATATGGTATATGGAATATGGCATATGGAATGATAGTTAAATGGGTAGGATTAATGGATATGGATAAAATATAGTGGGTAGAATAATGAATAGGAATATAATGAAATGAAGGTATAGGTAGTGAAATGTAGGTAAAATATGCATATCAAGTACTAAATTAGTCTTAACGATCTCTAGAATATTTAAAAAAAAATCGAAATTTTAAGAGAAATTTTTTCACTTGCTGTACTTGTAGTCCCATAAATTGTTTTGATGTCAATGATGTCCTTCGTGAAAATGATGGTCGACATTGTCTTTATTATCCTAATGATGGCTCTTCCAGGATATGTAGAAATGTAGAGACTTATTTCTGCTTCATGTTTTCGCATCCGATTATTGATTCAGGATGATATTGTTCAAGTCCCTTCTGTAGTTTGTATTTGATGTTTCAGGTCCCTTCTGACATGTTCTTCAGGCTTGAATATTGATGTAGTCCAGGTACCTTTTGAAATTTTGTTATTTCAAGTCCCTTCTGTCATATGATACAAGTCCCTTCTGGATAATGTTCTTAATGATATCTCAGGTCCCTTTTGCACAATATTTTCAATGATGTATCAGGTCCCTTCTGCATAGTATGTCCAATGATGTATCAGGTCCCTTTGTACTTGTAATTCTAGTTCCTTCTTCAATTTAGCTGCTAAAAATATTTTCATAGTTTTATTACAAGCTCCTCCCTTGCTGATGTTAAGACTTGTTCTCAAGTCTTGAATGTCTTGGAGGATAAATCTACAAAAATCATACTGAAGTAAAAATAAAACAAAAACAAAATTCATATTGGCCAAACAAGTTGGTTTTCCGATATGAATTCGAGTTTGTATTGTGCCAGTCACCTGGATTTTCTGGCAAACTCTTATATATATATATATATATATATATATAATTCTTTTGAAGTTACGGAAGGCATATTGCTACATGCTATTCCATTAGTTCCAGATCAATATCTATTGAAATTATTTTTATAAAATCATCTTTATTTATAGGCTTATGTAGACTCTAAGTGTATGTCCATTAACCACAAATGAAATAGATGCTTCGTCAATTGTTTTTATTTTTACAGCTCCATTGTCAAAGATTTCTTCGATATCATATGGCCCAAGCCAATGAGTTGTAAAATTTTCCTTCAAATATTTAAACTTGGAGTCAAACAATAGTGCCAAGAATCCCTTTTGAAACACTTTATTATTTTTGAATTGATCATGCCATTTTATTCTTTGTTCTTGCACAAGATATGTGTGCTCTACTGCTTTATGTCTTATTTCATATAGTTGATTTAATTCCATCACTCTTTGTTGTTTTGCCTCAGATAATTCCATTCCCAACTTTTCTGCTAGCCTGAATGTATGTATTTGGAACTCTATGGTTAACAGGAATTCTTTTCCATACCCAACTGATATGGACTAAACCCAGTTGTGTTTTTCCATGTTATCTTATATGCCCATAGTGCATCTCTCAATTTATCTAACCAGTGCTTTCTGTTCATTTGTACAGTCTTCATCATGATATTCTTCAAGACTTTGTTTATTGATTCTACTTGTCCATTTGCTTGAGGATGGTATGGAATTGATTTCTATGTTTGATCTTGTACTTATCTGTAATATCTCAAACAATATTGGATGTGAACTTTTTGCCTTGGTCAGTTACAATCTCTCGTGGAACTCCATATCTTACAAATATTTCTTCAAATAGAAAAGAAAAAATTGTATCTTCTGTTGCTCACGCCACTGACTTTGCCTCCACCCACTTAGTAACATAATCTGTACATACCAGGATGTACTTCTTTCTGTTTGATGGTGGGTTGATTGGTCCCACAAAGTCTAGAGCCCATTACTCAAATGGTTCTATGAGTACTTGTGGCTTTAATGTAATTTCATCATTCCAATTCTTTGTGTGGAGTCTTTGAAGGCGTAGACGATGTGTAAGTTTGAGCACTTTGTATGTCGTCCACTTGTCTGCAAAATGACCACCACATGGATCGTCATGACATGCTTTCAAAGATCTATAATATCTTCTTCTTTAACACATTTTCTTATTATCATATCAAAACTAGTATAAAAGAGGTCTCCATTGACCCAACTATATCTAGCACTTTCTCTAATTATCTTTCTTTTTTGTTTATTTTTTTATGGAATGGTAGGATTCCAGATGATAAATAGTTGGATATATGTTCAAACCATGGATTTTTTAAGTTATAACAAATATATGTTTTGTGGGAAATTATCTGAGACTGGATTTGGATCACCAGGTGAATGAAGTCTTGATAGAAAGTCTGCTACTTGATTATCCTTACCTGGTCGATATTGTACAGTGATGTTACATTCTTGCATCAATAACAACCATCTAGTTATTCTGCCATTTTTAATTTCTTTTTTCATTAAATATATTATGGCTAAATGATCCATGTGGATGAATACTTGATAACCTGTTATGTAATTTCTAAATTTATTAACTGCATGTACTACAGATAAAATTTATTAATGTGTAACAGAGTAGTTCAATTATGTTGGTGTTAAGTTTTTTCTTATGAAGTATATGGCATAATTAAATTGATTCTCTTTCTGTCCAAGCGATGCTCCTATAGCAGTGTCAGATGCATAAGTTGATATATGAAATGGAAATGATCAATTAGGTCCTCGAAGAATGGGTGCAACTGAAAATTTTTCTTTTAATTTCTCAAATTCATTTTGAAAATTATTTTTCCATTGGAATTCCACATTTTTTGCAAGTAAATTGAATAAATGCAGAGTTATTTTACTGAAATTTTCAATAAATCTTCTATAGTAGCCTACATAACCCAAGAAACGTCTTACTTCATTTTGTGTTGTGGGTGGCATTAAATACACAATGAATTGAACTTTTGTTGGGTCCAACTTAATTCCTGAAGAAGAAATATGGTATCCCAACACTATTCCCTCAATTAAATTCATAAAGCATTTTTCATTACTGAGTGATAGATTTGTCTCTATGCATATTTTCAAAAAAAAATCAATATTTTTTAAAAAAACATCAAATGTTCTGCCATACATAGTGAAATCATCCATGTAGACCTCTACACACTCATGGATCATATTAACAAAGATTGCAAGGACTGCTCTTTGAAAAGTAGCAGGTGCATTACATAAACCAAAGGGAAAAACATTATATGCATATGTTCCCCTTGGGCAAGTAAATGTTGTCTTATATTGGTCTTCCAATGTTATCTTTATCTGATTGTATCCACTAAATCCATCAAGAAATGAAAATAAATTCTTCCCAGCTAATGAATCTAGTACTTGATCAATAAACGGCAAAGGGAAATGATCTTTTAATGTAGCCTTATTGAGCTCTCTGTAATCTACACAAATTATCCATTTTCCATTTTTGTTAGGCACCACAACTAAGGGTGAAACCCATTGAATATCAAAAATAGGATAGATGAATCCAACTTGTAACAGTTTATGCAATTATTCTTTCACTATTTCCTTCATATTTGGATTCATCCTTCTTTGCGGTTGTCTTACAGGTTTGATTTGATCATCAGTATAAATGTAGTGGATACATGTCTTTGGATGAATCCCTTGCATGTCTATGCAATCCCAGGAAAAATATTTTGAGTATTTTTGTAATAGTGCTATTACCTCTTGTTCTTGTGATGATTGTAAGTTATTACCGATATTCAAATTTCTTCCAGGACTGATTTCGATGATTTTAAGTTTTGAATTGGTAATTGAGTTAACATGAAAAATACTTTCAAATGAATTTTGCAGTGATTGTATAGTACATTTTCCCTGGAAACGTTGATTTAAAAGGTGAATTGCAGCTTCATATTGTGTTATTCTAAGATGCTCCGAAATATTTGGTTTTGAGATGAAAAGATCTAATAAATCTTCATTTTCTTCCTCTTCTCTAAAATTATAGACTTGATTAATACTAAGAACAGATTGAATTTCTTGTTTTTCTTCTCCATCAAGCTATGATAATAAAGAAGGAGATTGTGTTGGAGGATACAATGTAACATGTTTTCTTTCATATCCATGTGTAATAATCATACTTCCTGACCTAAATCCAATGAAGGCATCTGTAGTGGCTAACAATGGTCTACCTAAAATTAATGGATGGCCTCCTAAATTTATTTTTGGCTGAAAAATGAGGAATTATACAGGATACTCCTATGAATCTAGTGAGACAACAATATCTCCAATATTCCTTCTGGTACAACTTTAGATCTATCTGCAAGTTCTAAAACTATAGTAGTAGGTCTAATTTTGTTCAAGTTCAAATGTTTCATAGTCTCTGTAGTCATAACATTTATAGCTTATCCTAAGTCCATTAAAGAGTTTGGCACTGAAAAATTGTTGATCGAAATGGTAACCATAGGGATCCCTGGATCAACGTATTTTTCAATGGTTGTATTTGTAGACATGATACTAGCTAAACTTCCAATGACTTGGATTGTGGGTGGATCTCTTTTTCTTCTGCCAGATTTCTTGATGCATAACTCCTTTATTGTTTTTGCATATATTGGAATATCTTGTATTTCCTACAACAAAGGAAATTTGACATATGTACTTTTCAATTCATCCAAAATATCAAATTCAGGCAGAGACATTGGGATTTTGTGTTGTACTAACCTCTCTGGATATGGTGGAGTCTAAGTCATAATAAATATACCCTTCTGAATTTTTTTTTCTGGTTGAGATTGTTGACTTTTTTCTCCTTGTTCATTTTGTTCTTCTATTATTGGAGGAGAATCTTTATGTAACACCTTCCTAGACCTTAAGTGGACATCTTGTATGGGAAGAATGGAATATGTAATATAGTATGTTGCCTCTTCCACATTGTATGTTGGTTTATCCACTTTGTTACTTGGATTAGCTACTGGCTGAGCTGGAAATTGTGTTGTTCTAGGAGGTGGCTGGTTAGAAGGAAACTAAAGCTGTTGAGGTTGAGTTAGCATTGGTGCATGATTTTGGGGTGGAAATCGCATTGGTTGATGTTGCTGGAATTATTGGTATTGAGGATATGGTTGTTGATATTGATATTGTTGAGGGTAAATCTGCTGAGGTGGTTGGTTTTCATGGTTTTGTTGCAATTTCATGAATTCTGAGGATATTGAATATTGTTGTGGAGGCCAAGCCTACCATGGCATTGGAGTGTTCCATGAATTCTGAGGATATTGAAAATTCTAGTGGTTTTGTTGAGGGAATTGTTGAGGCATTCTTGGTTGCCAAGGTCTCCTTTGTGCCATATAGTAGAGAGAATCTACCCCTTGCACTTCTTCCATTTGAGACTCTATTAATTTAGGATAGTTTTTAGTTACATGATTCTCTGTGCAAAGTCCACACACTTGTATACCTTGCCAAGGACATTCCCTAAGTGGATGTTTTTTACTACACTTTGGACAAAATATTGCTAAGATTTCATCTTGATCTTCATTCCTCTTCTTAGCTTTTAAAACATCTAATTGTGTTCCCAAAGTTCTTAAGAGATCCGTTTTGAAATTTTCTAGTACACTTCCTATTTCTGCTCTTGTTACTGCACTTGCTGCAGATTTGGAAGCTCTTGATGTAATATCTCTCTTTCCACTTTTTTCTCTTCCCCTAGAGTATTTCTGACAAAGTTCAACAATTTCATCAAATGGTAGATTGGAGATATCTCCTTTTCCCATCACATTAAGGATATTTAAATATTCATCTCTGATACCCTTAAGAAATATTGTGTGGATGGTATCGGGATTTAGAGAATGTTGTTTGGATTTTTGAAAATTGTAAAGAAATATTTCTAAATACTCCTCCAAACTTTCATCTTATTTTTGTGTCATTCTAAAAATGTCTTCTTTTGAGTCTCCATCCCTGCAATAATCTTGATAATTTTTAAGAAAAAACTTCTTCATATCATCTGAAGAAGCTATTGTATGTTCTCCTAAACCCATAAACCATTTTAATAATGTTGCTTTCAAAGTACCAGGAAAGAGATGAAGCTTTTGTGTATCATCCATGTATCCATAATTTCTACATATGATATCAAACTTGAACATAAATGAATTAGGATATTCTGTTGACATTCCATAAAGGTTAGGAAATACAGAAGGTGGAATGTTTTTCATTTTCACTTATTCTCCTAATATTGCTCTGGTATCTAATATTGAAAAGCCAAAAGTAGCTTCCTGATCATTATTATTTTCTTGTTCATTATCATGTAGTCTTTTTCTTTCATTTTCTCTTTTTTATTCTTCCTCTATCCTTCTGAGTGCTTCTATTCTTCTGTCTTCCTCTCTCTTTCTTTTTTCCTCCAATCTCCTTTATTCATCTCTTTTCATTTTCCATTCCCTTTGTCGTCTCTTATATTCAATTTTATGTTCAAGAGTCATAAGTGGCATATTAAATCCCTCTCCTTCTTCAGCCATTTCCTATTAAGATATATGTAATGTTTCAATATGAGGTTGATCTGGAGTTTCCTCAACTATATTAATTTGTTCAAGGACAAGTTTCTCTAATTGTTCAACAACTGGTTTTCTTGTTTCCTTTTGTTTTCCTAAGGAAGGAGTTTATTTTGGTGATTACTTTCTTTTTACTTCCAAGGCTAACAATATCTGTCTTTCAACTAGAGTTAATCTTTGTCCTGATCTTTGTTTTTCCTCTAACTCCTCTAAAGTAAGTTTTCTAGCAACTGGTGTTGTTAGTCCTGTGGATGGATGAATTGTTGGGGGGTTTTTTTTAACGAATCTACCCTTCTTATCTTTATCCCTAGGCATAAAGAAACATAACTTAAAAGAAAAACTATGTTTTTGTTGTTTTTTATGTATTTTTTTTTACTTTTTTTTTATCTTCCTAATTGACCACTTCGAAATATGCTTCCCTGAAAACGGTGCCAAAAATGTTGGGTTGTTTATTGAGTAAACTAACACAGGTATTTTATTATCAATCCAGGCTTGTATAACTTAGAAGCATCTCCAACATATATGGATTTCAAATATAGTCAAGTTTAGAAGCTAAATTATTAATAATAAAGGAAATGCATATTACAAATATAAATCTTAACTAAATAATTTCTAATTCAATTATGTAATAAGTAGCAGAAGAAGCTCCTAACTTAGGAGAACTTGTTTGTCCTTCTCTACAAAACTACTTCATGAATTAGAAACCAAAAACCATGTAGAAATTTTAATACAATTATGTATTGCCTGGATTCTCCTGATCTAACAATTATATGCCACTGTTAAATATAGAATCCTTCTACTTAAATATTTGCGGAAATTTACTCGCCAATTGCAAACACATGAAGAAAGATCAATCACACATAACACAGATGTTTTTACCGGGAAAGCATAAAGCTAAAAACCCCACCTTCATATACTATGTATATATCATGGATAATGAAACAATATCATACAAAACTCTAATCCAAGAGCTCTCAATACAATATATAATCGTCTCACACTGTCATACAAAAATTGGCTCACACATGCACCAATTTACTGCCTCCTGATAGCCTGCTTCCATTGTTCAACCCTTGATGGTCAAGAACCTCTAAATGAATTAATTATAGTCTGCCTTGACTACGCAATAATCATAGGCATCTCCAATGTGTGTGCGGTTGCATGTGTGCACCCACTAATGTCACAACAGATAGTCAAACTGTCCCTTTCACCTATCTCTCAACTGGGTCTCCATTGGTTCCGACATGCATGTAGTTAATAGTAGTAAATATTTAGTTGCATGTGAGATCACTCCATGTGAATTAATTTAATATTTAATTCACTAATCTCTCACTAGTATATCTTTAGTTACAACTAGCACAACTGAGTTTAACTCACTTAATTGAGTTAAACTACTTTACAACTCACATAACTACACATCCAACTCTGTTACAACTTTGAATCACTCAGTTACAACTAAGTTCGCTTGCATGTCCCACCAACCAACCTTAGAACTTGAAAATTCCTTCAACTAGTTGGTTTTCCACTTCAGTTAATTGATTCCAAGTGCTCCATGAGAATAGATTAATATTTATTGTCCAACTATTATTAAGGGATAATAATAATCGACATGCATTCTATTTTTAGACATGCGATCTATAAATAGAACTCGCACATACATCTATAAATAGAACATAATCTATAAATAAAATTTGCTCAAAATATATAAATAGAATTTTCTCATGCATTTATAAGTAAACCTCCACCTAAAAATAGCCTATGTGGGTCCCACCTAGTGTAGGTGCTTAATTTTCACTAGGATCAAGGATGTTGTTTTCGGATGCCAATTTCACTATTTCTTGTTGCAACCTTCAACACTTCCTCTCAACAAGAAAGGAATGTCCTTGCATGCAACATGCAACTCCATGCATGCGTGATGCAACTCCATGCATGTGCCCTACAACTCTTGTATGCAACACTTCTCTAGTGTTTCTCGCACATGCAACACTTTCGAAACTTAATAGCCTCCAAACAACTGAATCAATATAATGCATCTATCATCAAAGTATTTTGACTTCTGCTAGTACCAACTGCACATGTCTTCTAGATCCACTGCGTTGTTGACCTCTGCATCCATGCACTCTACACTTGCTGTCAACTTTGATCCATGCTCCAATATTCGACACTGTCACTTTGATTTCATGTCCTCATGACATCTGACTGCATCAATCCAATTGATCTTGCTACTGCTACTCTGTGGGATCCTCATAGTCAGGTTCGATTCATGATATCTACACCATCTCAATGAATCATGCCCAGAAATTTCTTCTTGGGATTATTCATGCATGTTACCCCACCTCTCACCTGGTGGTATAGTTGCATGCACTCCCTCTGCCCATCTGGCACAAAATTCCTCTACATGAGTGGTTTCTCCCACTCCATGATCTTCATCTAGTGGTTGCTCCACATCCCGAGGTTCACTCTTACCTGCATGCAAATCCTTCTCCCTCTCAACCGTCAATTGCATGACTTTCTCACACTTCCCAACAATAGGAAGCTCAGTAGAAAACCCATATACATCAAGTTTATAGAGATTCTTAAGTCAAACCCCAACCTTCTTGGCTTGCCCTATTGCTTTGTGTCGCAAGAAAACTTTTCCTTCACTAAAGACAGAATTATAGCCTCTATCCTCTAACATTGCGAATGAGACTAATTTTTTCTTCAAACCTGGAACATGCATAACATATTTTAAATGAAAGAGTTTACCTGATTCCCTCTGAAAGGTAATGGTACTAATGCCAACCACACTGTATCGTCCATTGTCACCCAACTCAATATGCATCTAGATATCTTTCTCCACCAAGTCACTGAAAATTTTCTTATCTCTCGTCATGTGAAAGGAAGCACCACTATCCAAGTACCACCCCGATCCTAATGCACTTGAAACCATGCATGCGACCAATGAGAATTCAAGCTCAAATTACGAGGCAAGAGCCTCACCAACTGCAGCTCCAACAACCATATTGTTCTTCTTCTTATGTGGAAAATTTGTGGCAATATGTCCATACTCATGACAGTGAAAACACTTCACTTTGGGCATGTTGTGCTCCTTGCCATCTTCACCAGCCTCAAATTTAGAATGGAATTTATTCCCCTTCCCCTTCTTCACCTTGGAATCCAAAGAAAAATCCTCTTCATCATCATGCTTTGATGAAGAGCCATCTCTGATGTTCTTCCTGAACTCCTCCTACACTAGATCCAACCACAGTCATTCCCAATCCAACAGTTTTTCCTGTCCGTTGACAGAGTCTTCATAACTGTGCCAAATATTAGGAAGTCCCAGGAGAGCCAAGCTCACCAAATCATCACTAGCAACACTTACTCCTACACTCCCAATCTCATCCTTGCATTGGAAAAACTTTGTTAAGCATACCAGAATAGTGTCATTCCTTTCCATCTTGATCTTTCTGAGTTTATCCTTCAGCACCAATTTCCTATGGTCGTTGCTGCTTTGGAAAAGATCTGTCAAAGCCTTCCACATAGCATATGGAGTGGATTTCCCATGAAGGCTTGAGACAATGTGGTCTCGTACACCTTCCAGCATAATCCTCCTCGCCCTTGCTACTTTATTTTGCCATGCATCAAGTAATGTAGCATCCATCGAAGTGGGCTTAGGAACATCACTATCGATGAATTCCTTCAAGCAGCTATCTTCAATCACCGCCTCCATCCTGTCATTCCATGCAATGTAGTTTGAGTTTCCCTTTAGTGCATACTCTAGCCACAAACCATTGAAATCCATTTCAATGTTTACTCAACTATCACACCAAGAAATTCTTGCAGCAAATTCAATTTGTTTCCACCAACAAACTCAGCTACTGCTTCAAAACTGAAATCTTCTTTGCTCTGATACCATGTATAAATTTTAATACAATTATGTATTTCATGGATTCTCCTGATCTAACAATTATATGCCAATGTTAAATACAAAATCCTTCTACTTAAATCTTTACGGAAATTTAATCACCAATTGAAAACACATGAAGAAAGAGAAATCATACATAACACAGATGTTTTTATCGGGAAAGCACAAAGATAAAAACCCCACTATCATATATTATGTATATATCATGGATCATGAAATAATCTCGTACAAAAATCTAATCCAAGATCTCTCAATACAATATACAATCGTCTTAAACTGTCATACAAAAATTGGCTCACACATGCACCAATTTACTGCCTCCTGATAGCCTGCCTCCACTGTGCAATCCCTAATGGTCAAGAACCTCTGAATGAATTAATTCTAGCCTGCCTTGACTGTGAAATACTCATATGCATCTCCAATGTGTGTGTGGTTTCATGAGTTCACCCACTAATGTCACAACAGATAGTCAAACTGTCCCTTTCACCTATCTCTCAACTGGGTCTCCACTGGATCAGACATGCATGTAGTTAACAATAGTAAATCTTCAGTTTCATGTGAGATCACTCTATGTGAATTAATTTAATATTTAATTCACTGATCTCTCACTAGTGTATCTTTAGTTACAACTAGTTACAACTAGCACAACTAAGTTTAACTCACTTAACTGAGTTAAACTACGTTACAACTCACATAACTACACATCCAACTCTTTTACAACTTCAAATCACTCAGTTACAACTAAGTCCACTTGCATGTCCCACCAACCAACCTTAGAACTCGAAATTACTTCAGCTAACTGGTTTGACACGTTAGTTAACTGATTCCAAGTGATCCATGAGAATAGATTAATATTTATTGTCCAACTATTATTAAGGGATAATAATAATCGACATGCATTTTATTTTTAGACATGCAATCTATAAATAGAACTCGCACATACATCTATAAATAGAACATCATCTATAAATAGAATTTTCTCAACATCTATAAATAGAAATAATCTAGAAATAGAATTTTCTCATTTACCTGTAAATATACCTCCACCTAAAAATAGCCTGTGTGGGCCCCACCTAGTGTAGGTGCTTAATTTTCACTAGGATCAAGGATGTTGCTTCCGGATGCCAATTTCATTGTTTCTTGTTGCAACCTTCAACAAACCACTAATGAACAATATATTAAGATTCATGAAAGAATAATTGAATTGAATAATTGAAGATGCACGGGCTCTTTGGCTTTACGGCGTTGCTCTAGATGAAGTTTCCAGCATGTGGCTCTTTGGTGGCCAGTCCGGTCGCAATGGGTGCAAAAGTTATTTTTCCTCCAAACTTTCTTAACTGATTTCTTTTCCTGTTGGGGAGAAGGCTTTTTGTGCCTCTTCCTTCTTTGCGCTTCCATCCTCTTCCAACACTAAAAAATCACATGGTTATTTAAATCACAAAAATAACAAGTTTTACGATGCCATATTTTACGACCATGGTTATCGACATTCTTGTAATCAAAATGCACTCTAGAATAATGAGACTTAGTATACCTTCTGTGGTGGTCTCTGGTGCCATCATGATGATGGGAGCTTGCCTCGGTTCCTTCACTGCAACGTGCACTACCGTGGAACGATGGCGAAGTGTCCCTATCATTCCTCTTCCTTGGAGAGTTCATCATTATCTGTTTTCCCTTGATGTCCTTCGAACATCCTTCGCCGGTGTACCCCAAACCTGCATAACTAGGTCGTTGCACAACCTCCAAAGGTTCGGTTATGCCTTGGCCACGAATGCCAAGTCCTCCTCCTCTGTACCCCATTTTAGTGAGGAGCCTCATGCCGGTACCTGTGATGGGTATCTCCACACTTCCAACTGAAATTATATCATGTGAATAAACTGGAGAAAAATCAACATTATTCACCTTAGGTGTTGATTGCAAAACAAATGAAGAAAGCTGTTGTAAGCCTTCATCGTGCTTCACTTCTGTCATTACCTTAGACACGGCTTGTATCTGAAGCTGCAACTGCTGCATCTCCTCCTTCTCTTTCTGTAGGAATGCTTTTAAGGCATCATGATCTCTCTGAAGAGTTTCATTGTTGCGTTTCAATTCTTCCCACGCCTCTGTCATGGCTTGCAACTGAAGCTGCAATTGCTGCTTCTCCTCCTTCTCTTCATGTATGAACGCCATCAAGGCAACATGATCTTCTTGCAGAATTTCATTGTTGCGCTTCCAATCTTCCCACGCTTCTGTTGTGGCTTGCAACTGAAGCTGCAACTGTTGTTTGTCCTCCTCTTTGTGTAGGAGGGTCTTCAATTCTTCGTTCTCTGCTGCTTGTTTTTCGTAAGCCTCATACAGCATGTCCGCTTTCTAGGACACCCTGAGCATGGTTTCATACATGTCCTTGACACTCTCCATGGCTCAAATCAGAAAACGTTCAATGTTCACGCCTGCAATCCAACCAGCAAGAATACCTGCTCTGATACCACTTGATCCAGGGTAAAATCTTAATACCCTTAACCAAGACCTTTTACTTCAGCTGATAAATAGAATTGCATTTAATTAAGACGTTAAAGAACTAAAATGAACAATTGTAGCTGTAAATAAGAGGAACATAAATGAACAAGATCAGCAATCATAAGAACACGACGTTTGATGACGGAGTTCGTCCAGGAGGGACTACATCTCCGGGCCTCAGTGTCAAGATGGTGTAGGCCACTGCATTATGTGTTGTATGAAGAAGATGTACATGGATGTGCTTTCCTATGACATACAAGGAAAAATCGCCCTCACGCAGGAGTGGCTTGACTTCTTTAAGAGATATTCCACTGTAGAACTCTCATACATAAAGAAAGACTCCTATCAGTATGACCATAGCTGACATGTAGCAAATAAGAGTATCACGGGAAGATTTTACAAAGCAACCGTTTGGCGCATTGGTAAAATTTAGTAATTTGTTAAGGAGAGGCCGGGGGATCAAGTCCCGTCCCTCCATACTTGGCATACTTTTGTTTTTGAACCCAACGAATATAATTTAAACGGGATTCGGACCCGCCTTGGGCAGCCCGCCCCACCAACTCCGCACACGCATTAACCTTGATATGGTTGAACATATATCACATACGTTACATTTTTTAACATATAACCATTATATATATATATATATTACATATATATGGTTGTCGGGTTCCGTTGGAACGTTGTTTGTTGAGTTGTTTTAAAACATATTTGCCATATATATATATTTGGATTGTGGCCGTTGGTTGGGCCGCCCGTGGAGCGGGCCGGCCCTTGCAGCTGGGCAGGTTCGATTCCTGTCAGCTCATAATATGGTGCCACGTATATGTGGAGAGGGGTTCGACGGGGTTTGACCACCCGTCACCCTTTTTTTTAAATCATTTTTGTTTTGTTAAAACAAATTGTGCATTTTTGAAAAATCTGATTTTGACTGTAGGAGTCATTTTAACCAGGCAACAATTTTTCCCGAAATCTGGCCTGAGCTTGCCGGAATCCGCTGGCCAGAAAAATTCGAATTTGCGCCTTCCTTAAGGCTGTCCAGTCACCAAGTCAACCTCAAACTTTGACCGCTTATAACTTCCTCATACGGACTCGAAATCGAGTGTCGTCTGCACCGTTGGAATCAGAAAGACGAGATCTACAACATGAACTTGGTTCGATAACAATCCGAACACTTTGATTTTTGAGCCTTTTACTCAGGCCACTTGTACCTGTACCTGATTATTCCACCTGGATCATTGAATGCATAAGTAGGTTTTCTTATAAAATTCAACTCATCTTTTCCATCTTCTTCATAATAAATTTATCAATGTTTATTTCATGAATAAGTGGTTTGATTGCAGGTTTGAGTAGAGCAGCAAAGGAGGACTCCACTAACATCCCTAACTCCATTTCTCACCTTCCACCAATATTCTTTCAATAAAATCTCCCTCAGTCCTTTTTTTGAGATTTTCACCACCACACCAAGAGAAACCCTATAAGTTCAAGATGAGCTTTGAGAGAAGTTTTGATCTTGGCCAAGGGGTTAGAAACCTTCGATCCACCTAAATACACCTTCATTTCACCTTCCCTACCCATTTCCTCATCAATTTTGGCCTCAAAAAACGCTCGACCTGTTTCTTGTAGCATTCACAAGACATCCTATAGCACTACAGGAAACCTGTAGAAGATCATGTAGCAGTGCCAGTAAGCCTCTCCGTCAACCCAGAAACTATCCTCCACCTAACCTAAAACTACCACAACATCCAAGACAACTTCAACTCTGAATCCATGAGTCCAGGACTTTCTTAAGCCACCTTAGTGCCTCTTTTTTTTGCTGCACAACATAGTATTTACAAGCATAGTTAGCTCATGACTAGATGCATTTTTAGAGCATAGAGGTTAAGCATAAAATAGTTATATTTTACTTAGCCATTTGGCCCAATAATGAGTGAGTAGATTAGTCTTCCTTTCTGCAATTTCAATTCAGCAATTTTCTTCATGAACATTTCCTAGTTTACTTCTATTTCTTGCAATAGCCTAAATTGTAGATTTCCTTCATTGCAAAATAGCTAGATGTATATTATTTCTTTAGAATAGTCCTTTGATTTTGATAAAGTAATGGTTTTAAGTCATTTCTAGTTCTAGATATAATTAAGAAGTGTGACAAAATTCACTCAGTAACCATAGCAATAGAACCCCTTCATAGGACTCAGAAGAAGATGGCATGGGTAGAATGCATTTTCTGTGTATATAGCACTGCCACCTCCAAGTTTGTATGAACCCCGAGTTGATAAAGTAAAGTAGAGTAGCCTTTGGGAGTTGCAACACTCTTGGTACAATACCAGGGCTCACCACTTTTTGGCATCATTGTCGGGGAGGTGTCTAAGTAGATGTTTTTATTATGTTTTAGCACTCTTTTCTGCTTTTATTTTACATGCAGTTCCAAAGAAAAAAAAAACTACTTGAATTTCATGCCTTGTAGGAGTAGGGATAACCAAGGAATTTTTTTACCGAGAGCCCCCACATCCCCACACAGTCACCCTTCACTCTTCTTCAGTGACTGTGAGGTTGGACACACCATAGGTAAGTCTCTTGAACACTTTGAAGAACCTATTGGAGAAGAAGAAGGAGAAATTGCTTCACCTAAGGAACCTACTTCACCAATCCAAGACATGGCTGGGACTGAGACCCAAGGAGTCTTTCCCATTAGAGAAACCAATGGGGAAACTAGGATGAAGAACATCAGTACCTTAGCCCTTCCACATTTCCATGGACTTACCTTTGAGGATCCTGACACCTTTATGTTTGAATTTTCTATTATCTGCCAGACTTATGACTATGCCTCAAATGACCAAAATATGAATCTATTCCCATCCACCCTCAAGGATGCGGCCTTGCGCTAGTTCATGGGTCCGCTTGGGAACTGTAATACCCCCGATTTACAACTTTTATGTTGTGTAAATAAACCCAAGGCCCAGGTGGACCTATGGAACAATTATGTATGAACATATTTATTTTTAAATTAATTAATAATTATGAATTAAATGTTAATGTGGTTAAGACAGAGTAATGGAGACCAGGAAATTCTTATCCATGAGGATGGACTAGAATTCAAAACTTTCCCAAAACTCTCCAGAAAATCTTTGGAGAAAATTAAATAAATAATTTTATTATATGGGAGAAAAATATCTAATAAAATCCTCAGTAAAGCATAAAGTTATTGAGAAGAGGTAAGAAAATTTGTGCTAAGGAAAAGCAAATTTTAAGGAAATATTTTGTGGAAAATACAAAATAAAAGCCTAGGCTATGGGAAACAACATCCCATAATAACGAGATGCCATGATGGAAACAGGTTGAGGGAAAGAAGGTTTAAAAGATCCATCACGAGTGTGACAAAGGGGTTGTATACACTGGGGAATATTGGTCTCTGCTCAGGGGAGAGCTGAGGAGAAGCTCATGGTTGGGAGGAAAATTTATCTTTACACATTGGTATGTACCTATTGTGGTTTTCTAATGAAGTTCTGATGTTACAAAATTGATGTAGATATTAGAACTGGTCCTAAATTACATGTAGAATTTTGTCTTGGAGACATGATTTGATGTGTAGGTAGTTGTACATGTCATATTAGACAAGAGGTCAAAGTTTTATTATGTACAATTAACCCATAAATGTTTATTAGAATATCCAGTGAGTACTTATGTGTATTGTAACATGTCCTTTTTTCATGTGTATTGTGAAGTGACCTCTCTGTAATTAAATACAATGAAGTCTCTATTTATGTTACACAGACTCAAAGAATTGATAATAGATATGTTGTGGAACCAGCTCCAAAAATAGAAGAAAAGAGATATCAACGCCTTAGAAATAAGCCACTTCGAGGGGGAAACCTCCAATACAATACATGAATGAACAATTCTTGGATGATACAAATTACAAAACCACCTTTCTATATATAGGAGTCCATGGGGCCACAATGTAATCCTAGCCGACCTAACAATAATAAGTTAAGGGCACAATAATAACAATATGGGGGTTACAGGGGTACAATAATAACAATAAGGGGGTTACACTAACAATAATAAGGGACTATACTAGTAATATAGGGACCTAACATTCCCCTCTCCTTCAAAAAGTGTTGTCCTCAACGCTTGAGTAGCTCTGGGTGCTTCTGTATAAAATTATCATCCTCCCATGTAGAATCTTCATTGGGTAAGTTCTTCCACTTGATGAGATACTCTAAAATTGATCGATTTTGTAGCTGTCGAGTTCTTTTTTCCGTGACCGCTTCAGGTTCCAATATGATTTTTCCTTCCTCATCAAGTTCAGGAAATATTGTTTGAACTGGAAGATTTTCACTTATAACCTTCTTTAAGCATGAAACATGGAAAATTGGATGCACTTGTGAAGAAGCAAGAAGCTCCAATTTGTATGCCATAGTACCAATTTTTTGCAACACCTTGTGAGGACCATAGTACTTTGGCGATAATTTATTATCCTTCTTAGCTTGCTTGAGGGAGATTTGTTTGTATGGTTGTAGCCGTAAAGATACCTAGTCTCATACATCAAAAATTCTCTCGCTGTGATGTTGATCTGCATGTTTCATTCGATTTTGTGCCAAATTCGGGTTATCCTTTAAGAGTTGGAGAACTTCTTGTTGATGCACGATGTGATCTTCTGCTACTTGAACCTTCGAATTTTCTCTTAAATATGATGTGATGGACGGTGGATGATATCCATAAAGTGCTATAAATGGGGTCATTTTTGCTGCAGTATGGAAGGAAGTGTTATACCACCATTCAGCGAGAGGTAACCACTTGACCCATTGTGTTTGTTTATCAGATACAAAAAAGAAGAAGATATCCTTCCAAACATTTATTTACTATCTCAGTTTGACCATCGTATTAAGGATGATAAGATGATATATGAGCTAATTGAGTACCCAAAGAAGAAAATAACTCCATCCAAAAATTTCCAGTAAAAATGAGATCTTTGTCACTCACAATAACCTTTGGGTTTCCATGTAGCTTTTGAATTGTTTCCATAAATGTAGTAGCAACTATACTAGCTTTAAATGGATGAGATAATTCACAAAAGTGTGCATACTTGGTAAGTCTATCAACTACCACCATGATGACACTCTTTCCTTCAGACTTAGGTAAACCTGTGATAAAATCCATTGAAATATCCTCCCAACGTTGGCTTGGAATGGATAAAGGTTTTAGAAGACATGGGGTCTTAATTGTCTCAACTTTATTCTACTTGAAAACCAAACATTCCGCCACAAAATTTTGAATATCAGATTTAAGGCCATCCCAAAAAAATTCTTTCTTCACCCTGTGGTAACTTTTTAAAAATCCCGAGTGTCCTCCTAAAGGAGAAGTGTGCAATTCCAAAAGAATCTTTTGTTTTATTTGGGAATTCTTACAAATATATAAGTGATATTTTTACCATAAGGAATCATTTTTCAAACTAAATGTATCAGATGTACTAGGATCTTGCTACAACTTTTGAATGAGTGTCCACACTTCTTCGTCCTTCTTCCATTCATCCCTTGCTTCGGTTATCCAATCTGGTTGGATAAAAGAAATGGCACAAAGAAATGCTTCCACCTCTTCATTCTTTCTTGCGAGTGCATCTGCAACAACATTTAGCTTCCCTTTTCTGTAGATTATTTCAAATTCATAACCCAACATCTTTGTGACCCATTTTTTCCGGTCTTCTGAACATAGTCTTTGTTCCAAAAAGTTTTTAAGACTATCATGATAATTTTTTACCTTGAAGTGTCTTCCCATTAGGTAAGGTTGCCATTTCTTTTAAAAAATTACGAACATATTATATGCATTTGTCCTTCCAAACATTTATTTTAAGTTATTTAAGTACAAAGGACAAATGCATTAGTTGTTCAATGACAATGAATTTTTCTTGAAAAGTTCATTCTTATTATAGTCACATCAATACAATTTTTTTATTAATTTTATTTTGGTACAACTTTTGAATTGAATTTAACTATGGTTACATGGATTGTGGTGCAAAAAGTGAATTGAAAATTCATAAATATTATTTTATTGGTTTAGCTATTATTTTATTATTTCCCAAGGAGGCCCATTTTAGACCTCAAAATTCCCCTAATGAAAGGCCTTAGTTGCTTCAGGAGTCCATGAAAATGCATATTTCTTCAATAATGTTGTTAGAGGTGCTGCTATTCTCCCATAATTTTTAAGAAACTTGCGATAATACCCTGTTAACCCGAGAAATCATTGCAACTGCTTAATGGTTGTGGGGACTTTCCATTCCTTAATGGATTTAATTTTGTTAGGGTCTAACTTAACACCCTCGTGAGATACAATATGACCCAGATATTCCACCTCTTGTACTCCAAAGAAGCATTTGGATGTTTTTGCATACAATTGTTTCTCCTGCAATAGTTTTAGCACCCTGTCAAAATGTTGAACATGATCCTTCCAAGACCTGCTGTAGATTAGTATATCATCAAAAAATACTAGCACAAACTTTCTAAGGAAGGGTTTGAAAATGGAATTCATCAATCCTTGAAATGTAGAAGGTGCAAGGGTAAGGCCAAAACGCATGACGAAAAATTCATAATGACCCTCATGATTTTGAATTTTTTTTTTTGGAATATCTTCAGTCTTCATTCTAATTTGGTGATATCTTGAACGAAGATCCAACTTGGTAAAATAAATTTCTCCATGTAATTCATCCAATAATTCATCAATCACAGGAATGGGAAATTTATCTTTAATGGTGAGCTTATTGAGCTCCCTTTAATTTGGACACATGCGCCATGATCCAGTCTTCTTGTGTACCAATACTACATGAGCAAAGAAAGAACTTTGACTAGGTTGAATTATACCAACCTCTAAAATTTCTGCAATCATACGTTCAATTTCGCTCTTTTGGACATAAGGATATCTATAAGACCTGATGTTTGGAGGAACACTTCCGGGAATAAAATGAATAGCATGATCATGATCACGAATAGGTGGGAGTCCTTTGGGAGTTTCAAACACCTTGGAATGATGGTCCAAGACTTTTTGGAGATCTGCAGAAATAGATGATTTTGATGTTGGAACTTCTAGTGAGCATAATTATGCAATTACGCCTCGTTGTTATTTCTTTAGAAGCTTTGTCATGAAATTAGAGCTTATTATCTTTCCTGAATTCCCTGCAATACCTCGTAATTAAACTTCCTTACCTTCTGAAAAAAATTTCAAGAAAATTTCTCGAAAATTAAAAGCTACCGTCCCCAAAGATTGTAACCATTGTACTCCTAGTACCACATCAGCACCTCCCATAGGAATCGAAAGCATTGGACTATTCAATACATATTCCCCCATGGTTAGCTTGATATTATGGCATTTTCTAGAGAAATTTATAGTTCCTCCATTTGCAACCATCAATTGGCATTCTGGTGCTGGGTATAGGAAACAATTCAATTCCTTGGCTACCTTAAAATGAATAAAATTATGGGTACTACCTGAATCAATCAACACTCTTACCTTTTCCTTCTTGATATGTCCTTCTATCTTAACATCTTGAGGAGTGGTAATTCCTGCCAATGCATTACATGATATGGTCAGACTCATTTCTTCCTCTTCTAGGATTGGTTCCTGGTGTATACCCTCTTCTTTTGAAAATTATTGTTCATTTTCTTCTTCCTCTTCACAATCTATGTAAAATAATTTCTTCTCAGCACATTCATGACCTTTAGTGTATTTTCTATCACAACTGTAGCAAAGCCCTTTTTCTCTTTTTTCTTCGAATTGTTGTGGTGTCAACCTTGTAGGTTGTGGAAATCTAGGAGTAGCAACACTTCCCTCTTTATAGAAGTGAGTGGTAGGATTCCTTGTCGCCATAATTTTACATTCAATTTTTCTTGTCAACCTAAATGCCTTCTCCAATGAATCAGGTTCCAAAACACGAACTTCATGCTGGATTTTATCCTTTAAAGTACCTATGAAGAGATCAATCATGTGTTCCTATGGAGTATCAGTTACCCTTATATTAAATTTTTGGAAGTCCTCAATGTGCTCCTCCACTGAACACTTTTTTTTGAGATTTATCAATTGGCTAAAGAAGGTGTTGTTCTTTGTATCCTCATAATGTGCTATCATTTCCTCCGTAAAAATTGACCAAGTGACAATTTTTTTACGGGAACAAAGCCATCGATACCATACAAATGTATTTTGTTCTAAATGTAAAGTTGCGATGCGTACCTTTTGTGTGTTTTTCACATTATTGAGATCAAAATATTGCTCCATCTGTAGTATCCATGTTACAGGATCCTTTCCATCAAATTTCCTCATATCCATTTTTGGAATATGGTCGGTCTTGCTTCCAACATTAGAGTTTATGAAATCACGATTAACATTTATTTTGTTCTCATCATGAGTTTCCTCTACTATATTTTCACCATTAGGAAACATTTCTTGTATCAACTTTTTCAAACCTTCCATGTATGATTTTAGATCATTCTTCATGTTTTCCATTTTTTCATCGATCTTAGCTTCCATGTCATCCATCTTAGATTCCATGCCAGCTTCCATGCCATCTATCTTAGCTTCCATGCCATCCATGCCATTATTCAAACCATCCATCTTAGATTCCATGGCTTTCTTCAAACCATCCATCTTGGTTTCCATGCCTTTCTTCAAAACTTCCATGTCATTTTTTGTTGCTCTTTGCGAGAGTGAAATTTGTTGCACTTGCTCTTGTAATTTTGATATGTCATGTTGCCATTCTTCGTCTTCATGAGTCGTAGTAGAGCCTTATAAAGGCTATATGGGTGTTGAATTCTTTTTAATGGGCCATTTTAGAATCCAATACTGATATCTATTCTACAATATGCCCTTGGAATCAATTCAACTTGATTCTTAAAACAAGACTTATGCAATTCGGAAAAACAAATACATACCTTTTACTTGATTTTGAGGAGTTAGATATTGAAATTGAATTATCTCTATAATTGCGGATCCTTAATATCTGAAATTCAGCCTTGTAGTAGCCCTCTGATGCTTCTTTCAAATGCCACAGGTCTGATCTGATTTCGATTCTTCAAGGCAAATTTATGTCCAATATCCCACAATGACCCAATTATGGACTAGTTTAGTAGGGTGAACTTGTACGACTTGCCACGTGTCATTATTTCCTCCTTTGGCTCTGAAATTGATAGATAGAAAACTAAAGTCCATGTAATTGTGGTCACTTTTTACAGCATTCCAATCCGATGCTTAGAGAGAGAGTTATGAAGATTTTCCCATGATCACCTCTTTGAGATGAAATTCAAAAGCCTGAAAAAGCCCTAACTTCCACAGATCATATCTCTGCCAATATTGTGAACCAAGTTCTGAAATTGTGCGACAATGTTCCTCAGGATTTCAGCTTCTGAACCTTCATAGAAACAAATTTATAGCGAAAATTCCACAATGACCTATTTAGGCTAAATTCAGGAGCCTACAAAATTACCTACCTTCCATAGATCATATCTCCAAAAATATTGCGAACCAAGCTCTGAAATTTTGCGATGATGTTCCTCAAGATTTTGGCTTCGTACTCTAAAAATTTCAGTTTCTGAACCTTCGTATAAATAAAGTTATAGCGAAAATGCCACGATGACCTTTTTGGAGCAGCGAAACCCTAGAATCCCAAAGTTTTGATACCCAATGTTGTGAAACCAGCTCCAAAAATAGAAGAAAATAGATATCAATGCCTTAGAAATAAGCCACTTCGAGGGTACAACCTCCAATACATTACATGAATGAACAATTCTTGGATGATACAAATTACAAAACCTCCTTTCTATATATAGGAGTCCATGGAGCCACAATGTAATCCTAGTGGGCCATAATGTAATCCTAGCCAACCTAACAATAATAATTTAAGGGCACAATAATAACAATATGGGGGTTACAGGGGTAAATAATACCAATAAGGGGGTTACACTAACAATAATAAGGGACTATACGAGTAATATAAGGACCTAACAAGATAAAAATAAGATTTGATATAAACTGAGGGAAGGGTCCTATTCTGATAATCATTATTAAGGGAAAGTTCATATTCTAATAATCAATATTAAGTATAAATGCATGGGAGATTTCCATAAAGTAATATTGTCAACAAACTCTAATGAGTATCAATTCATATAAAAGTTAAATATAGATTTGCATATGCAACAATATGAATATATGTAGAAGTAAAATATTTTATAAGAAACTTCATGAACGCATAAAGAAGAAAAGGGATTTTATATTCTACTATACAAATGCATATAAAAGTGAAAGGATTTCATATCTTACTTACCGAATGCATATCAAAGTAAAAATTATTTTATATTTTGATGTGTGAATTCATGTGGAAAGAAAGAACTTATATATGAAAAATATTCAAGGAAAGTACCAAATTGGACCAACTTATATAAATCAGAAAGCTATAGAAAAACACTGAGGTTATATTTCATAGTGAAAATCTAGTAGAGGCAGTACATGACAGAGGAACAAATTGTAAATTTAATTATTAAATAAATAGTATCCAAATCTCTGAATGTAATGAGGGTCTCACTATCATCTACATAGATATGTGAATGGTTTACATCAAAATAATTTATGGCCAAAGACCAAGCATGGCCTTGACCCATAAATTCTAAACATGATGGACTAGACCAAGTGATAAAAGAACCAGGATGAAATAGCAGGTAACCGACCTGTGACATAAAAAGTAAAAATATTTCCATCCTGAGCTTGAAGGGTGACAGCTGAAACCTGTAACTCAATTCAAATACTTGAGAGCAAACCTGCAAAAGGCAAGTCTAGATTTAGAAAAAAAAATTGAGTAATTCATAAAGTGAAATCATACTATCAATATATGAATACAGGTAATGAGATTTAAATTACCTGAGTATACTCTTCTCTAACTTCTTCTTCTCCTGCACATACAGTTAGGGAAGTTGTAAGTAAGGGTGATTCAACATATAAAATGAAGACATATAAATAAGAACTAAATAGTAATTAATTATAATTGAACTAAATTGAGTAGTTAAGTATGTCTTCCTGTTGGAATACTTGTCTAAACTCGAAAAACATAAGTAACCTCAGTAGTGGTTACCCATATTAGAACACAAAAATTTAGCTGAAAACAAGTGTAGAACATGGAAATACTATACTAAAATTATATGTTTAGTAGAAAGAAAAAGGAACTGATAAATAACAAGAGTATGGTGCCAAACCTCATGATAAGAGCAAGCTTGCATGAAGAGACTGTGTATTACCTTAGAGGAAGAACCCAGGTTATACACCCTTCACAAGCCGCCTGAAGATAAGTGGGTTAGTCGACGTACCAGTGCATATACTATGAATTAAAAACCATTGTGGCTGTGGGAGTTAATAAATAAATAAATTTGAGTAAAAAAGCATATTGAAATACTGCCAAATCATAAATAACCAAAGTGAAACTAATGGCTATGTAACTCCATAAAGGAGAAAGATTAAGGATTTATAGAATTAAATCAAATGAGATAACATATAAAGTGAAGGATTGTAGCCTCAACAATTATATGTAATAAAACACATACCTACATAAACCTAAATACGTTGTGAGTAAATATAAATTATAAACCATTGTGTAAATCAGAAATTAAGTAGTACATTGAAAACTGAGTGAAGGCTTCATGATATCATACATTAACAACATTCAACATATCTAAATAGCTGAAACAAAGTAATAAGATGGTTGGATGAACATGTTGTGATCCCATGAAGTACATAAATTAATGAATAAATGTAATAAAAAATTCTTGAGAATACATATACCTCTATTGTTACTGTGCATGAAAAAGGATTTCCGTGGTTTTTCATATAGAACATAGTTCACAAAAAAAATACAAGTTTTAGATACAAAGAATTGTTTAATAATCAAATCCTAACATACATGGTAAAAAGCTAAATGAACAATAAGGAAAAACTAAAACATAGTGCTGGAAAGAGGAAATTTCACACAGCATAGAGGAATTATGTAGCGTAAAGCAAATGGAAAAACCTAAAACTTTATTTAAGCAACGTAACTAGATTCTGGAGTGAAGCCAATGTTAAACTAAACCAATAAACTGTAAAACCATGTTACTCTAATAACGTTGGGAGAATGAAATTCATACTGATATCAATTCCAATTATTAAGCTATGTTGTCTATCCCAGACTACTTCGTCTCACGTAGACTATGCACACAGAGCCATGCTGGGGGCGAATGTATGATAAGAGGAAAGAAAAAACAACTCTGGTAGCATTATAACTTAGAGGGACTCTGCTTAAGAAGGAAATTTGAATACTAGAAATGGAAATTTGACATCTGGTTGGTAATATGGAAAAAAAAAACAGTGCATTTAAAATAATTTCAATTTTGTCGAAACTAGAAGTCCTCATTCAAATATCACATAAATAACCATTAAAGAAATTAAGACTTGGGTAGGAAGGGGTTTCAAAATTATAACGACTCATATGCATAGAAACCATAACTTTGGGAGAAAATAGCAATACAACCAAAGACAACATTTTAACTACTGAACTCCTTACATTCGAGAATAAATCTCACCAAAGGAGGGCTTACCTCTTTGACGGAGGGATAAGAGCTATGAGCGTGGTGAGGGAGCTCTGTCGCCACAAGGAAAAGAATAGATCACGACCTAGATTCTCGAATAAATGGCATAGGATTCCTATACAATATGTAAACAAAAACCCCACGTATATTTTTAGCATACAGACAACTATAAATACATAGAGTGTGGAAATGAAAGAAATAAAAAAACAAATACATTACCTAGAGGAACAAGAAGAATCACATAAATCTCTGTGTAATTTCTCTATAGTATGCATCCCCTCTGCAAAATGCCATACATAGATGGTGAGGAATCAACTAGATAATGGGAAGAACTTTTAAAAATAACTTAAAAGTCATGAAATTACTTACCAATTCAGATTAGAAGAAAATCCCTTTGCCGTGTCAAGTGAATCTCACTCCTTACATAACCAGTGGAGAAAAAAATTACGCATAATCCTCTGAAAATGTTGCCTTATGGTTCAAAACATTGAGGCATATTCTTACGATGAAAATGAAAGAGAATGGAAGGGATAAAACCTTAGGAAAAACAAGTACATGATGACCATGGAGGTGGAGGTTCTATAGAACGAGACCGCCACGAGCCACAAAACCAAATGTGAAAGGAGGCAGAGAACCTAGAGTAAACCCCTTAGGGTTTCCACAACAATGCACAACCATTTATCTCCTACAAACAATCTCCATCGTATAGGTGGCTTCTCGAAAAGAGTAAGAGAGCCATGTGAGGCCACATGAGAGTGCCACATGGGAACCTATTAATGGAACAAGTCAACAAGAGGGTTAGGATTATGAATTCAAAGTACTAGTATGGCAGAGCATGGGTTTAATAAATCCAAAATGTATATATGGTGGTAGAACTTTAGGTTAATAATTGTGAAAGAAATAAGGTGATAAAGTATATAACCATCATAATTTTTATAAAAAATATATCATTTCATGGGTCAAACTATGTGCAATTATACCATAGCATAAAGGATATAGTGATGGTCAGTAGAAATATATTTATAATGTCATATAAGGTTAGAGGAGTACCATATGATAAAATTAAAATGATCCCATAGATATTAGGGGTGGATATATGTATATGGGAAAAATTGTTACCCATGATAATTTTAATGAAAGTTAAAATGAAATCAGACTCCTAAAAAAATAGTAGAGATATCATGAGGACAATGTGTTAAGGAGACCAGCAAGGATTAAGTACGGAAATTTAAAAAAAATAAAAAATGGAGTTGTTAGAGGAATAGCCTCACTACCTGGGCATAGATGCAAGAGGCCTTTAACAATAAGTAAAGAGACTACTATAGGTCCAAGGAAAATAAAGAGGAAATATATGAATCTAGGGCCTGATGAATCCCTAGAAGATTATTAAGAAATATTCCAGTTAAATTATAAAATATTCAACTTCACCCTTGATCCCGGATCAATTAAACTGGTACTTCTTCGAGGGATCAGGGAGGAGGTGATAAAAACCCTTAATATAATATCAAAAGGAGATATCTACTAGCTACCTTATGAGGACATCAAAATTGTCTTTAGGAACCATTCTAGGGCAGCTAGGAAGAAAGGTAGAGCTAGCCAAAGTATGACCAACACCCCTTCCCTTTCCACCTCCATCAAGCATGAGATTGGAAATATGTTGGAGGAATTCAAGAGTGAGATGCTGCACACCTTTTCTTTGCAAATGGACATAATGCAGATCAAGAGGAAGCAAGAGGAAGCATAAAGAGCCTTGGCTATTTTCTACCCTAGATGTACTAGAAAACACCCTCGAAATAAATTTCCATTGAATGTTATAGAGGTTTTCTTAGTCTGTGAAGAGAATCATGCCATAGATAAATGTCCCTCCTTACCTAGGCTCATGTTTGTATATCAAGGTGGGGAAGTAGGACTGGAGCAACTTCGTTTAATAAATTAGAGAAGGCCTCAAGGGCCTAGGTCATATCAGCAGGGTATTCAAGAGGCACCTTACTCATATTACCATAATAATCAGAATGCACCAATGAAGTCCTGGTACACCTCCACTTCTCCATCATGGCCTACACCTCCTACTTGGCCCTACAACCCTCCATATCACCCTCAACCTATGAACCAACTATTTCAACAATATTTTCCTCAACCACCTCAATGGTGCAACCCATCACAAGGGTGGGGGGCTCAGCATAATCCACCACCTGCTCTACTACCTCCACCCCAACTTAAACCTCATATCACTCATTCTGATCCACCCAAGCTGCCTCATATGCCTTCACAACCCAATCTGAACCCGAACAACAAGTAGGCATAATAGGTTTATAGTGGAGAGACATTATATCTAGCTTAGGTTATGGAGATACATGATATCGATCTCAGGTCGGAAAGAGTAATCTCAAACAATCATCCTCCATATCAACCTACAGAGGTTGAGGATGAAAAGGAAGAAAGTAACACACAGATCCAACGACCTCCTTTTCATGAGTGCTTGATCCACTCTAGTCAACATACCCCAGAGGAAACTGAACTTTTGGGAGAACTAAAAAATTTGTGTGTAAAAATACTCCTTCTCTAGGCCATTGAGGATTTCCACATTTAAAATAGGCTCATCAAGGAAAATTTCTTTAATAAACCTAGGAGAAAGAAGAAAGATACCCCCACCATCAATGTAGTAGGACAGTTGTCCGACTATAATATTCCAAAATTTGCAAGCAGCAAATTGGAATATTAATTTTTTCTTATGTCATCTAGGAGATTAATAAAATGGGTAAAAGGCCCATGAGTAGGAATTAAATCCCTCATAGTGTGAAAGGGATCAATGGAGTAGCTTAATTTTGCACCTTCCAGTGTGAAAAGGGGCAATTGCATGAGGACAAGGTCAAGTTTGACCAAGTCAACAGCGCTGCCTAAGAGGTGTATCTTGCATGAGAAGACAACGTAGTTTGAGAGGGAGGAATATGATTTGTGGAAGAAACCCTAATGTGTGGGTTCCAGGGAAAAGAGGCATTCACTTGCATATAAGGAGGAAAAGGCAGCCATAGTGAGACATCTTTGAGCATTTGATCATTTGTCTAACTAGACTATTTGCAATCTCCAGATGTTCAGCTGAGTTGCAATGCTACTTAGCACGAGGGATTCCTGTTTAGGGTTTCCTCTCCTTCTTGAGAGGCCTCTTGAAGGATTTCACTTCATTTCTCCACATCTTGGCTCAAGGCCAAAGCCACTACCATCAATCATTGCGTTATTTCTGCTGAAGTATAATGTAGTGTTGCTGGGTGTTGCGGTGGAGGGTTCCACAACACCTCTTCTTAGCTTATCCTTCAGAGGAGGGAGTTCCTATTTCTTCGGGAGATCAGTATAGGATGTTTGTGAGTTGATTGTACATCTTTGGCACCAGGCCAAACATCCTCTATCTCCTACAGCGCAGTCCAACCCCTTGACTGTGTTATTTCTGAGCACCATTTGCAGTAGGGGTTGCACCACTACTTTGGAGGGCAAGATCTTCAAGGATTGGATCAGCGTTTCACCTGAGAGATCCATTGGATGAGATCTATGCACCATATGTAGCATCTCCATCTATCTTCATCCACTTTTATTTTCTAAGTTGCAGCTGCTACCCAGCAACTCCGACATTTCTACAGATTTTCCATTTGTACATGTATTGCAGCCAATCCTTCCAAGGATTGTGTATTATTGTTGTATTGTCATTTTCAGTGGTTGAGAGCTTGATCCCCCACCTTTCTTGAGCTGATACTGCTATATCATTTTATTTTCATATTATATGTTGCAGTGTCTCCTATAGATAGTGTTGTCATAGCTAGGGCATATTTATGTAGCAGTGTTTTGCCACATTTGGTGTACATGTCTTATTGAGGCTTTCATTGCCTAGCTTGAGTGAGTGATTCCTCAAAGAATTGTACTCTCTTGATTCTATATTATACATTTATCAACTATTTACATCTTCATGTGTCATGGCTCATTAAAATAATGATGTGTATTCAATCCTTGTTCAAGTATTGTTGCAGTCCCCTCATTGGGCACTTTTTGAGGACATCCAAGTGTGGGAGATCTGTTTAACCCACTTAGAAGGATTTATTTGGAGCCTCCTCTTGGATTTAGCACTTAGACACTTTGTTATAAGGGATATAGGTATTGGTTTCAATTCCTATAGCAGCCATTAATGTAAAATGCGTTTTCCAGTCATGCCTTGCTAGCTGTTCCAGATTTGGGATATTACAGTGATATCAGAGTTGCTTTCTTGGCTCATCCTGTGAGTCTAAGCCAAAGAAGATCAAAAGATTGAAGAGTATGGGATTTATCTCATCATATTTCAGATCCATGAAGAACCTCCCCAAGGAGGATAAGCAAAAAGAAGAGGAAGAACCCTGCACTTCCTATTCTCATCAAGGAGACAACGAAATAAGCAGGAGAAAGACTCCATATTTTGGAGAATAAAAAGGGGATAAGCTTACCAAGATTATTCCTAAATCTGTA